>JAPDVU010000007.1:169937836-170367836 GCA_026230045.1 Corynorhinus townsendii | reverse complement strand
CGCACACCGCGCTGACCTCCCCCCGTGCCCTGTGCCACTCACCTCCAAAGTCGTAAGGGCAGGCGCTGCGCTCAGGTCCTACAGGTGCTTTCTGGAGCCCAGGATAAACGCGCGAGGGGTCCTTTTCTTCGGCCGCCGTCCCCAACAATCAAGCCAGGGACAGGGGGCTCTCAGGTCACTGCCCACACCAAACCGTGAACCGAACCACGGAGGGATGCAATCGGGGGGACACATTCCCATGCTCAGCACAGGGGTCTCCCTCATCAATTTCCAACGGCAAGCTCAAGGCTGAGCTGAGCAATTGTAGCTGTAAGCTATGTGTGCAAGTGGTGACTGCCCTCTTTCTGAAACCCTGAGGGCAGAACCAAGGGCGCTGCCTCACTTGGTCTTTGTCATGGCCATCAAGTGAATGGGAAAACATCAGATAGGCCCAGCAAGCAGCACCCCTCCCTGCAAGATAAGCGAATGCCCATCAAATCGCTCTTCACGCAATTGCTGCCCTTTCCGACCTGAACTGTCCCCCCAGGCCCACAATCCGGCAGCCAATGAATCCCACCCACCGGGGCCAATGACGCAGCTCCCTTTTGAGGAGAAATGATAAGACCTCCGCGCGAACTCCAGCTTCTCCCTGTAGCACTCTGCCCTGCAGATGCGCAAAGAGCCACTGGAATACACTCAGGAAACTCTGAGAGGAACAGCAAAGACTTCACGTGCACCTCACCACGGTAGCGGGAGGATTGCAAAGCAGCTCACCCGGGAGCACAGCGTGGACTCGGAGTCGGTGCTAGGATATAGCAAGGGCCTCATTGCGGCCCGCCCGCGGACTCCGCATCGGTGAACCTGGGTGAGTTGGCTATTGCAAGCTCGACATCCCCTTTTTTGGGTCGAATGTCGGCCTTCATTTAAGTCAGCTTCACTATAAGATGATGCGGGGGGGGGGGGGGGGGGGGGGACTAACAGCAAGGGGTAAGCCAAGGCAGAGCAAGGAAAATCTGAAGACATGTGGGTGGCTATGGCTTATTTTGGGTGACAAAATGGGCATTAACTTCCTAGAGTGAGAGCAAGGAACCAGGGACTACAAAATGAGAGCTGAACGAGATCAGCTACGAGGACGAAGGAGCACATCCTCCCTCCTGGACGACTCATGCCGGGTGTCCTTAGGCGAACAAGAAGCTGTTGGGGAAGAGTGAGGCGGCACACCTCAGACGCACATGTTCCCCCATGGAGAAACGCGTCACGCAGCATAAGTGCGTTTCTCGCCATGGAGAGCGCCCATAAGGCTGAGCAACACAGCTGCACAAGACATTGTAGCTATTTCAGACAGCTGGGCGAGAAGTGAAGGCACGTACCAGGGCTGAATTCTGACATGAGGGGCGAAAGCCTCACAGAATTCAACCCTGAAGCAGCACGCTTGGGGAACCATCCCATGAAATCCCTAGGAAATACGGGCTACCTCCAGTTGCGCTCTCCAAAAATTAATAGTTATAACTATAATAGGGAAATGTGAACGCTTTTTCAGATGGCCTCGGCCACAATTGTTGAGGACCCAAAGCCACAGCGTCCACCGTGAACACTGCAGAAGGGCAAAGAGAAAGCACCCGACCCCACCTTGCAATGAGAAAAGCAGGGTTTCCTGGAGGAACACAAAGCCATGTCCTGTGCGGACCAAAGGAAACAAAGGCGAACACAAACCTAAAGACTCGGAAAGTTCACGTTGCCTGGGAAGCAATGCAGTCCTGTGGAACACAAAGAGCATTCACAGGACTTCGTGCAGAGGACGGAAAGCTTGGAAAACAAGTAAGTGAAAAGACGCCACTCTTCCACCTGGTGATACCCAACTGCGCTCTGTACTCTCTGAGATTCCTTCCGCTTTGTGCCACTCGAACTAACTCCATACTCCCTGTACATCTGCCCTAAGAACGTTCCCCAACGATGTAACGGGAAATAGGAAAACAAAGTCCGGAGAATGTAAGTCCGGAGCTGCAGCGGCTGCTGTAAGGGAACAAATTCTCTGAGGAAGAGGGAATCCATGCATAACACATGTTCCTAGGGAAGGAACACAGCTGGGAAAGGCAAGTACAGGCACCCATGACTTTCCATTGTAAGTAGGAGATCCTGCAAAATCATTCCTTGGAAATGCTCATGGATAATGCTTTCTGGTTTTTAACAGGTGGATTTCCACGCAGAAATAGAGGAACACAGTCCTGACGTGGATATCCAGTGTCCTCTGTGGAAATCCAATCTGCCGAGGAGGTTGAAGCACAACAGCCCATTTAGCAAACAGGATGTGCTGTGGCAAGAGGTGAGTGCCTATGGGGAGCACAGAGATCACATGTGCCTAGCTGGGGGGGGGGGGGGGGGTCTGCTCTTAAAAGAGAGCAGAAGCATCCCCTCAGGACAGAAGACAGACAAAGAAGCAGAATCACCCCCTCAGGACAGAAGACAAAGACCTCTGAGACTGGGGGAAGGTTGGGGGCTGCAACCTTCCATTATGGGCTGGTAGGGGCGGGAGAGGTGGAGAGGAAACAGCTGGAAAGCACACAAACACCTATCTCCCTGGGGCCAGAGCAGGCGATTGTGTGCATGGAAAGGCATAGCTTGTGGGTGAGATAAAGGAGGGCATATCAGGAAAAACTTGGAAGGCATATGGGGGGAGGAGCTGCAGACCTGCTTCACTCACACAAAGAGGATGGTGGGGGAAGGGGGAGAGGAAACCCTTCCTGGCAGGTTGAGCCTGCCTGTTCCCTGGGAACACATTGGGAGCTTGAAAGAGGGCAGGGAAGGAGGTGATTGCGGGGGCATGGACCAGAAGAGCAAAAGGACTGAATAGCCTGGCAAAGGAGACGGGGAGCCAGATGCATATTTTTGGGGACACATCTTATGCAACCTTGCCTTGGAAGAGAAGTTTCTCAAGGAATGACTAGTGAGGGGAGCAGAGCAGGGAATGTGTGGAAGGCAGGCCCAAGACATGAGGGTTTTCCTGCTGCTGCCAGGCACACAGAAATCCACAGGGCAGAGCCAGTCACCAAAACGTAACCCACCACACAGGGAATAGAACGCAAGAGAGCATGACGGTGCTGCTGGATCCAGATGCCTGGAAAGCGTGCTGTGGAGTGTGCGGATACCAAGCCGATCACAGCTAACCACCCTTGCACAGTGCCATGGACCTCGAGGGGCACTGCCATGCATCCCCTTCTAACTGCAGGCCCCGAAACCAAGGAGCTCATCTGTACTCCCCATTCCCCAGCAGTTGAGAAAATGAGCCATTGATGCGAAAAAGGCCGAGCTCACGCCAAGCCCTTAGCCTGATGGGACTCCCATGACCCCCTCAGACCAGTCTGTGCCACAGCTGCCTTTTCTGTCCCCCTGTCCCTATCCCCACCACCCTGGTGAGTTTCAAACCTCTGTATGCATATCAGCGACTCTGCCCACCGTGGCATGGGAGGGTGGTGGTTGAAGGTCAGGGTGTCTGAGGGTAGACACTGGGAGGAGGGAGAAACCGCAGCAAAAAACACGCAGACATGGGGGGAGGAGGTGCACACAGGGGGATTGGCCAAAGATGTCAGAGACAAAAGCCCTGGCTCGCAAGCAACACATCCAGCAGGACGGCGTTGAGTCCCTCAGAAAGCAATGGGGACGTTGTGCTGCCCACAGGGAACCCTCATCAGGAAAGCCCTGGCAAACCTATGAGCACCCAAGGGGAGCCAGCCACTAGCAGTCCTGTCACTGACCCCAGCTCGCTGGGTGAAAAGTAAGGGAAGAATCAGTGCCCACACAACAGCAAACATGGCAGGGAGGGGACAGGAACTGTGGAAGAAAGAGCAGTGACACTGATGTGGAGGGAAGGCTGGATGGACACTCCACAGCTCTTCACCTCCCAGGGCCATGCACCCCCATGGAGATAATGCTGCACCCCACAGGCTGAGAACCCAGGAAGACTGCATTCAGAAAAAAGGTTCCTCTCAGCTTCCAAACGACTGAGGGCAGATCTGAACTACAAACACTTGAGGGCGCATACACTCATCCCACACTTATTTCAGGACATGGACCTGCGACAACCTAAAAGCAAAACCAAAAGACTGTGGGCGCACACAGTCGCTCACACACACACGCAACACGAAACTCCAGGGGGCTTCGTGGGTGGGTAGAGGGAGGAAGTGGACTGGGTGTAGATGCATTGTGGGAGGGACCTGGTGGGAATCATTCCAGGGATGAGTGCCATAAACGGAGCAGAGGAGCCCCTCTGTTCAGCGACACAGGGAAAGATGGAAAGGTGCTTGGCACCCTGGATGTAAAAGTGCGATGGTTTCAAATGCCCTTAAGCGTGTCATCACAACACTCGAGGATCTTAGAATGGGCTCCTCTTTCCACCGGAAGAGCGTAGCACAGCCAATGAGCACTGCCCGGCAGTGGAGATGCGGGACACCATCACAGATCACAGGGTAGGTAGGAGGCATAGGAAACGGGAACTGACTGAGTGATCACCCAAGCACCACTGATGCACCTGAGATGGCAGTGCCAGCAATGCAGGGATGTGGGGTGGGTCGCAGGGGAGGGCCTGCGAGTGATGCCTGTGCCGCCAGGGGGGAGGGGGGGCGCCACTGCTGGAGAACTGGCGGCCTGGAGGAGGTCGGGCTTTAGGGAAATGACGTGCAGCGAGCACAAGCGCTGCCACAGCACGCCTTGGTGGAGAACGTTGGGTGCTCAGAACACAAGGCCTATGGTCCACACAGAGGATGGGTGGGGCGGAGGGGGGGGGGAGAATGGGCAAAGTCAGCACTCAGCTGCTGGACAGCGGCAGTCGAGACTGAGAAGTGACGTTCCCCTGCTGCGCAGCAGAGGACTAAATGCCCTTAGTGCCCGCAGACTTCGTGCAGCTGCCCACCTATGAGTACATGAGGACACGGCAGGTCAGCTGCGAACAGGCTGCGCCACACAGAACTGCTCGCACGACCTTGAGGAGGCAGGGAGGAGAGGGGACTACTGCGCGCTCATGTGAGACCTTGGTGGGAAGGAACAGGAGGGGAGGGGAAAGGGAGAACTGTGCGGAAGAAAGCAGGATAGGCTGGAGGGAGGGGTTATGTCGCTGCTGCTGGCACACAAACCTGAGGTGGCCACACAAAAACACAACTGGCTACCGGGAAACGGAAACAACACCAGGAAATACTCACTTGGAAGAACATGCACCACCTTGAGATAGTGCTCAGCACTTACTGCTTCCCAGTTCACACAAAAAACAGCCTAAACGTGAGCAGGCAGGGGTGGGGTGGAGCCAATAAAGGGGGGTGGGTGGGAAGCAGGTGGCCACAGGATCAGCTCTGGTATTGCAGATCTCACTCTAGCACTCATCAGCATAGACTCCCAAGAGGAAATCGTACACGTACTTAGCTTCCAAGCCACAAGAGCATGAAATACTCAGTGACAGTTGCAGAGCTTAAAATTCCCCAAATATCACGACTGCAACCATGGGCGCTTCAAGCATGGGTTGCAGTGTTCATGGGACCACGGAAGAGGGAAGGATGGGAGCACGACACAGGGGTTTCCAGGGCAGGCAAAGGTCACATGGCCAAAAAGAAGGCACACACTGGAACTCAACACGTTCTGCAACAGCCCTTGAGAGAGCTGTGGTTGTTCACACTGGAAGAAACGTGGGTGTAGCTGAGGCCACCACAGATGCTGCCAGCACTGCTACAATCTGGTGCTGCACATCTAACTAGAGATTCTGGGTTGGTTCTGCTTTGCACAGTCCGGTACCAGCAGCTCCCCATAAGAGCAAATGCAGACTGTGGCAGGATACCTGAGGGGTGAAACGCAGTCCTAAGAGCAGACTTGCAGACTGCCAGAAAAGGGGGCTGCAGTGGTAGCTCGGGACAGGGGAAATGGGGAGAGGGTGCTCTTTGGTCCAGCTAGGAAGACAACAAGCTGCATTCAGTGTCACAAGATTTCCCTGCAGCTGCACAGCAACAGGCAGCCCATGAAAATGAGCCCATGTTGGTGCTGGGCCAGCAGCTGGGGAGCCAGGCAAGCTTGCCACTCCTCTCAGCTTCAGGGACAGGGGCGGAGCAGTGGAGAGCTTGGGGGGGGGGGGGGGACTATGGTACGGTAGTGCGCTGGCACACCCCAGGTTGTACAGCACAGCAAATACACCGAGCACATGCTAACACCAGGGCCTGCACAACAAGAGTGCATTGCTGCCACTCTCCATGCTGCACTACGTTCAATCGGGACAAAGGGAGCACTGAGCCAGAAGTGGGGAGAAGAGGAACACACGAGCACCTGGGAGAACGCTAAAGGGAAGAGACTAGAGACTGACTCAGGTGGGACATGGCTGAGCAACCAAAGAATGGTTGCAGCACGGGTAAGAGAGAAATGCTAGGATTGCACACTGCGGATACAGAATTATGGTGGAAATGTGGACCATGAAACCGTCGGTGCTTTTTAAGATGGTCTCGTGCTTTCGCCGGATCATAACGAGTGGGTAAACTCCATCCACTGGTAGTGGAGACTCGGGGACAAGATTAGAGGTTGGTCTCAGGGTGAGTAATGGTGAAAATACAAAGGCACTGCAGGGCTCTTAAAAGAAACATCGTGTTGCAGGGACAGGATTTCAGTCACACAGGAGAGCCTGTGGGCACAGCCATAAACACTACTGGCAGAAGACTCCAAGAGCAGGCGATGGGGGAGGCACAGGACACTGCCATGAGGCCTAGAGCTGCACGTTCTTTGCTCCACAGTGTGGGCTGATTCTGATTCATTGCCCGGCACATGCAGCTCCCCATGTGAGCAAGCGTGGACCTTAGAGGGGAGGGGTAACTGGGGTGGCAATGATGACCGCAAGAACAGACTTCCAGGACTAGGAATTGGGGATAGGGGGGAGGCACCAGGGGAACCGGGGAAAGGGGAGCATACTTTTGGCCATCAAGATGTGACATGATCTCCAATTATCCACACACTTTACAGCAGCTCCACAGCAACGTGGAGCCCATGAGTATGCGACCCCGTTAGGTGCTCAGCTATAGGAAGGGCTACTTGCCGCTCATCTCTGCCAGGAACAGGAGGGTGGTGGGGTGGGGGGTTGTCAATTGGAAACTACGCAAACTACTGTGCTGGCATAATGGGAAACCGCAAGAGGGTGACCGTGTGTATGAGCTGCAGCACGTCAAATTATAGGAATCAGAAGGAGACTCGCTTGAGACTCCACTTTCCTTTTAATTCATGGTGGCAATGGCAGAAAAAAGAACATTGCCACTTTATATGGATTCACTGAACACCTTGGAGATTGTGGTGACTCGTGCGTGCTCTACAAAATCAGTAACACATGAACACTCTGGGGGGGGGGGGGGGCTGGAGGAGGGAGGGGTAGATTGACCCCTGTAATGTGTGTGCAGGCTGACTAGTGAACAGCTGATGGGAATGGGTTAGTGCACATTGGGCCAGAAAACGCATGCCAATTGTTCAAGGCATCAAGAACATGAATACAAGCCAATAAGCCTAGCACGAGCAAATACCAACTTAAAATCAGCACGAGGTGTTTTCATTGCCCCACCCCCTTGCTATAGCAGCAGTTTCCATAACACATTCATTAAACCACAATAAAATTAAACGCTATTCAGCCGCCTGTGACGCCAAATATTTGGGCAAAAGTTGTGTTCCCTGCAGAGTGGAAGGAGGGGGTGGGATATATATGTGTGTGTGTGTGTAGTTGACTTCCCACAGCCCTCCTTCCTGCAGCTAACAAGCGATGGGGGGCGGGGGCTGGAGCCAAGGAGGATGCAGCAACTAGGCAGGCAGGAGGAAGAGATCTTTGCTACCCGCCCGCCCCCCCCCCCCCCCAGTGATGGAACATCCCTGGAAGAACAAGGGAGCATAATTGATACTCCTTTACAGAGCACCGGGATTTGAATGTAATGAACTAGACTGGAGACTGGTGGCGTTGTCACTGTACATCTGCACCATGATATGCTTACAAACTAGGTATTGGACCTTGGGATAATCAACAGGTGATTTCACTGAACTTCCCTACATTCTGTAGAATTCAAGTAAACATGGTGGGCATTAGTCACCGGCAAAGACCAACACTGGCAAAAAATGTTAACCACCTTAACGCCATCATCTTTAGGAATCAGAGTGACAGATGGGCGCTCTAGTAAAACTAAAAAAGGGGCTGGAATAGACGAGGGGAGAAGGAAGATGAGACAATCTGCATGACAGATGACTAACTGAGAAACAGCTAACTGCTAGCAGTGATAGACCGAGTCAGGGGACATTGGACACCCAGGGAAAAGTTTACAGACCGCTATTCGAGGATCCACAACACTTTTCTTGGGGTTGGGGAGGAATTGGCTGCAACACACACAACACCTTCACATACTCAGTGAAGTTACATGAAAAGTCCTCACATCACGGATCTCGCGGAAATCTCTCCATCGAAAACTCACACGCAAACATGTCTCATCGGGGAGGAATGGGCGCCGCCTGCTGGGGAACACGGGCAAGGGCTTGACGACTGCAGTCCTCTGAGCACCGCGGACTGAGACACAATGCCTCCCCGGGAGGGGAGGGAGTTGGCGACCGTACGGTGCTCTGCTCTCCTCCATCGTTCCATTCCAAACAACATATTTTCCATACGTGCTGCAAACAGGCGAAGGACAACGGCTTGAGTGCCGCTCGGGGAGGCTACAAATCCTTTCAATTTTACCTTAAAATTGAATTTCAATTTTACCTTAAAATTTACCCACTGCTGATCGCCGGTGACGGCATCCACTTACAACATACACAAATTCAACACTCTATAGTTTACTTAAAAGGGGCAAAAAAATCACCATCTTGGTCACGGTGGCGGTGGGTCACCTCACAGGGAAATGCCGTACGACAGTCTCCGGGAGCCCCTGGGCGGGGATGGGAGGGAAGGGGCGCACGACCCAGAGCCGTGACACTGACTGACTTCGGGGAATTCTCCCTCATCGTGGATTCTATCGCGGCATGGACATTTCTCTCTGCTTCTCTCTTCCTTCGGGAAATAACAAAATAACTTTTTATTCAAATCAATAAACACTCTGTTTCAACGTCAACCTATTCAGCAGAATCTTCTTGTCAAGTCACTGACACCCTCCCGTGATAACAACTGCCCGCGGCTCACAAAACCCATCCTCACGAACCACAGCCTCCCCGCTAATGACGGCTCCTACACGGGCGGTCTCCACGGTACAGATGGCCTCATCGGGGACTTACTGACTTCACCAGGGACACACAGCCTCGCCTCCCCGGTACTTACTTACTTACTAACTAACTGCCTCCAGAATGCCGGCCTCCAACTCCATGGATGGCTGCCTCGATCACAGCGGCCTCCACGTGAACGGATGCCTCCACGATGGCGGCCTCCAGGGGAAGAGCTCACGTCCTGAACTCACCGGGTCATGATGCCGGCGTAGCCGTCCCCAAGGCCTCCCTTGGCAGGGCTGGGGCGGAAAGTGGGGACAGATACACGCTCGTGACTTCAGTCCATTCAGCGACGGAATCCTTGCCGCCCTGGACAGCCTCCATGATTTTTCAGGGTTTTGTTATTTTGCTTTTTGTTTTCTTCAAAACAGATTTTTGGGAATCTGAAATTTCAGCACCAAGGACAGAAACACACTGTTACTCCTGAAATGGCCACAAGAGGGCGACGGAGGACCGCTTTGCCGCGGCGATTGCCTCCCAGACGGCGTCCTTGCAGGTTTACTCACCTAAGCATGCTCTCTTGTCAGTCCAAAGACAAGAAAAATTCTAGGAAACACGGAAATCTCTGAGGAAGAAATGCGGGACAACTATAGCTTCTTTCTTCACTTAAACAACAGTTTCATATCAACGTGCAAAGCTGGGGTCCTCTTTCTTCACGCCTTTGGAACACTACATCAAAGTTTTACATTCACAAGCTGAACCTGTACTCTTGGCAAACTTGCAAGCTTAACACATCAACAACTTTCCCCCGTTTCATCTTCACTGACTTTAGAGAGGATGGGTGGGGAGGAGATACCGAAACCCCGGAAACACCCAGACCTGGGATCACAGCTGCGTGACGAGTCACGTGGCCACGTTGTCACACCTAAAACTCGTCCTTTTTGGGAGAACGTGCATTTACACTGGGGAATGTGACACACAAAGGTGCTCAGCACAGAAGAAGACACAGGAGAGCCTGAGGGGTGGCTGTGGCTCTTCACAAATAAAAGTCACAGCAACAAAGGGCAGCCAAGCGTCGGCGACCTCACCTGTGGCCGCTGTGTCGCCTCCCGCATCACACCTGTGGGGGAGGGGGGCTCTCCTCACGTCCTGCACACGCACCTCACCCACTCTCAGCCTCGCACCAGGCTATAACCACTGAGCAAACAGGCTAGGGCTGCAGCTACACTTTTAGCCATGAACTGCTGCTTGACGCGTGTACTGACACCATTTTTTACAGAATGCACATTTTTAATAATGGCATAAGGAGACAGATTTACCATAAAAAATTTATCTTTGGAATGGGGTCTCTTCGTGCACCTTCTATTCTGTTCCATTCCTTTCTCTATTGGGCCCAAACAGTGTGCCTCAGTATAACCACGAGGAATCTCATGAGGAATCCCACTTCCTTTTCAAGGAACTGGAAAATTATACAGCGTGGGAAGCTCAGCTGTTTGTGTGGATGTGTGCACACAAGTTTTAAACTGTGGTACTGTGAACGTTCAAGAGCCTAAAATCTCACTACGACTAGGAAGAAAAGTTCTGGATGTTTGCAGTAAAATCTGACACCTTTTGGGGGGAGAATAGGAGGAGATCCGACAGTTGACGGTTTTAGCTTACATTTGTTCTTATTGATCTCAGACAGAGAAGGATAGGGAGAGAAACAGAAACAGTGATGTGACACAGAAAACATCAATCGGGTGATGTGCGTGCCCTTACCAGAAATCAAAATGGGACTTCTTGGTTCATAGATAAATATTCAATCGTTGAGCCTCGCTCGCTGGGCTGGCGGTATGTTGCTATTTCCATGACCTGCTTATTAGCAAGAGAATGTGGCCCCCACTGGGGGCATTACATGCCGGGGTCAGTCACAGGAAGCTTCACATGGCTGGTGTTCTAAGGTTGCTTTCCGCATCGGGCCTGTTTCCATCACGACGGCACATGGGACGTGTTGTATGAGTACAATTCTATTTCTACCTTCTGCGGATTGGTTCATTACAGACAGTGAAGGTAAGACCGTGGAGCCTATGTCTCTGCAAGGGGGCCAGTAATTTAGCAGACGTTCTGCTTAGGTCACAACACATCGCCCCCAATGGTGATACGTAACGACTTTCCAAACATTTCCCAAGTAAAACATCCACACTTATGGAGTTTTTGATATCCTCATTTAATTAGACTTAGGAAGGCAACTTTGTACAGGAGATGTCATTAACTAAAATAAAAAGTATGTAGAATACAAATATTTCATACATCAAACAGATAACTGCTTAGCTATAATTTATTATTCAAATAATAACTATATGCACTAACTTTGAGATCACTTTCCAACCCGCTGTTGTGTAAATAGATGTCCACAAAGCTCTTGTATCTTGCACGGAGTCACCATTAAGTAGGTGGTGGGTGTGGAAATGGATTCGAGGGTTCTGGGGTCCTCGACCCGACGAGAAGGTACCTATGGAGGATACGGGGGATACGGCCAGCCACAGGTTACCAGAGGTCATCTCTCCAGGCTGCTGTGGCCTCCATTGTCTATCGGTCCCTCGGTCTAGATGGCCCATGCTCTGTATGTCCCTCGGTCAACGACACCAGGTGAGTCTGCTCGCATCTTCTCAGAGTGGGTGGCTCTGGGAGCGGCAGTGAGGGCCATGAGAGGGGAGCATGAGTGGGCCCCTCCTCTGTCCGTTCCCCACCTACCTTGCTCCTGGCTTGCCCCTGCTCCTCCGGGCCTCGCCTCCAAAGGCTTGCCCCTGACATAGTGGCTTGGGATTCCCTGCGGGGACCTCCTTAGAGCGGCCTCATTGTGTTGTGTCAGGACCCTGGCGGCTGAGGGACACTCAAACATTTTAGTTTTATGTTCTACAAACATCGCGTTCAAAAACATCAGCATCGCTGAACGCTCTGCTCATCATGGTGCCTTTCTTGAGAGGGATGCTGCTTTTTCACACCCTCCAGACCTTTTCCTTCTTTCTACTTTTTTCTTGTGTATCTTTTGGTTAATTCTTAACACACAATATATTTTTAACCATTGATTTTTTTTTTAGAGACAGTGGAAGGGAGGGAAGGAGGGAGGGACGGAGGGGGAGGAGAGAGAACAAGCAAGCAAACGTGAATATGCCAGAGACGCATAGATTTTGGCCTCTCATGGGAGCCCAGACCGTGGCTGGCCGTGAAACCTGCATCCCGGGTATGTGCTCTGGACCGGGAATCCCACCGGTGACCCTTCCGTGGGCATCCAAAGCTCTAACCGGCAAGCGACACCGGTCAGGGCCATATTCCTTCCCCTTAGCGGATGAGAGCAAATGTCCCTCTTTCTTCTGGCACAAGCCGGCCGATCTAGGATTCGCACTCATCACTGATGTTTCTCTCTCCATCTCTCTTCCTTTCTGAAATAGTAAACATATACATTTCTAAAAAAAACAAAGAAACAAAAAAAAACGCTGTGTTCAATCTTTTTCTCTTGGTTCAATCACAAAACTTTAGGTTCAATCTTTTTCTCTTGGTACTGACACGTTCCCATGATAACCCTGCATCTGGAGGTGCCATCCATGTAGGCGGCCTACGGGGTACTGGCTCCATCAGTAAAGGAGACATGTCCACTACTGGCTGCCTTGTGAACGGCGGCCTCCCCGGTTCTGACGGCTTCAGTAATGCCAGCCTCTAGGGTATGGACTGATGTAGTGAATGCACACGTTCACAATGTCAGTGTGGCAACCAAGGCCTCCCTTTGCAGGGCTGGGGCGGAAAGGGGCGCAAAATCGAGACCGGTGACTTCGGTCCATCCAGGAAAGGAATGATTACCACCCTGTTCATTTGTTTGTATTTGGGTAGAATTAGTTGTGTTAACTGCAATTTCAGCACCGTGGACAGAAGCACACGGTGTTATTCCTTGAATAGCCACAACAGTAACTTGGGAACTAGGAACTAGTAACCTGGTAACCATTCACCTGGTAAATAGTCACCTGGTAACCAGTAAACCAATAACTAGTGATCTGGTAACTCGTAACCTGATAACTAGTGACCTGGTAACTAGTAACCAGTTTACCTGGTGATCAGTAAACCGATAACTAGTGATCTGGTCGCTAGCAACCTAGTAACTAACCTGGCAACTAGTGACCTCACAAACCGTTACCTGGTAAACAGTTACCTGCTTACCGGGTAACTAGTAACCAGTAACACGTACCCTGGTAACGAGCAACCGGTATCCTATTACCTTGTAAACTAATAACTAGTAACCTTAGTAAAGGAGACCTGCATCCTGCCTGCGTTATGAGTGGATAATAGCGGCCTCTCGCGAGGACGCTGCTTCTCGCAATACTGCAACACCTCGCTGTACGGACTACGGGCCTTAATAATGGCGACATCCAGGGAATGGGATGCCTAAGTATTAACAGCCTGCACGGTACCCACCGCCGCAATACCAGCGGTCTGCGTGTAACTCGCCGCCTCCAACATACGGCCTGCCTCATAGAGGCGGCCTGCACCTGCCTGCCTGCCAGGGTAAAGGCAACCTGCCCGGTACTGGCTGACTCCTTAGCGGAGACCTCCGCCTTACGGACGGTCTCAGTAATGACGCCATGCTGCGAAAGGCATGCCGCAATAATGGCGGCCTCTCGAGAGGAAGCTGCGTCTCGCGGTACTCGGCACCTCGCTGTACGGACTGGCTGCCTCAATAATGGCGGCCTGCACGGTACCCACGGCCGCAACCAGAGCGGGCTCCCTATAACGGCGTGCCTCCAGGACGGCGGCCTCCGACCTGCTGGCAGCCTCAATACAGGCGGCCTGCACTGGCCTGCCTGCCAGGGTAAAGGCCCGGGTCCCCGTACTGGCTGCCTCGTTAGCCCGGGGGTGGGGGTGGGGGTGGGGCCTCTATTGTACGGAAGGTCTCAGTAATGGCGGCCTGCAGCCTACGGCGTGCAATAATGGCAGTGTAGCAGCCGAGGCCTCCCTTGGCACGGCTGGAGCGGGAAGAGGTGAAGAACCCACAACTGTGCCTTCGGTCCTTCCGGACATGGAATTATTGCCGCCCTGGCCGCCTCGCTGATCTTGGGACCGTTTTTTCCTGGGTAGACTGTTTGGCCGGGTTCACGGGGCTTTAGCTGGAATTTCAGCGCCAGGGACACGGTGTGTTATTCCTAGAACGGCCACAGGAGGGCAGCAGAGGATAGTTTTTTGCCTGACGACTTCCTTTTGAGGTCCAGTGTAATAAGTATATGGTTCCACAGACAGACGAATACAGTACAATCAGTCACTTACTTGAAAGAAAATGAAAGGGTTTATCCTATAAACCAGTGTATATCTCTGCTCTGTGATTACATTCTGATAAATCACAAAATAAGCAGTCCTTACTCTTAGCACATTTCTACAGGATTATTTTATCTTTCATTCTGAAAGAGACGGGCATAGCTATTGAGCAGAACCCCTTGAGTTGCACGTTTCAAAATGACTGTGTTGCAACACCAAACTATTAACTAGAATCTTTTCATCAGAAAAAAACTTGTTTACAACTAATTTACTAGGATTAAAAAGTGCTCAATAATAATAACTTTAATGTCACAGAATTAACTTGAAAAAATATTGAACAATATTAGAATTCACTAGGATCCTGGAAAGAGCGACTCATTTGGATGCTTCTCAAATACAGACTAATTCACATTTTGAAACACAAATTCACCTTTTACCCTTCAAATTCATCTTTTACCCTTCAAATTCATCTTCGGCAAAGCAAAGTCATCTTTTGCAAAGAAAATTCTCTCTTTCCAATTACAATTCACCTTTTCCACTTATGACCCCTACCCTGACCCCTCACCCTGAAACCCTAACACCAACCCCAGCCCCACCCCAGTCCCAGCCTTGACCTCTGAACCTTGAATGCCCTCAAATTTATATTTTTAAAAGTGAGTAGAGGGAGCGTGAGGGGAAGGGAATAGGGTGCAGCCTGCCCAGTGGATCTTGCCGAGGGACTGGCCTGCTTACATGCCCCGCAGTGGCAGCCAGCAGAGCAGTGCTCACCAGGGAGCAAGGGCGGACCCTGGGTCGCTGCACACCATCTGGCATCGGGCATCCCAGGTCTCCAGCACTCCAGCCGCCGTCGTTAGGGCCTTCAAGATGGTCAAGGGCATATCAACCGCATGTTCGTCAAGAACCTGCAGGACCTCATGCATGGTATCCGCAACCACGGGGAGGACGAGCCCATAATGACACTGCAGCCTCCCCCAAAACGTGCCTCTCCTTTGGCCTCCATCTTCACAGCCGGCAGCACAGCCTCATCTATCTGTCTGATTATGACCCTACTGCCTCCCCTTATAAGGGCCGCTGGAACCACACTGGGACCTGTGGGGAACCCAGGGTGCTCCCCATCTCAGGACATAGAAAAGGCTTGGATGTTCTCCCTGGAGCTTCTGGAAGGAACACTCTTGTTACAGCAGCTGCAGGACACTTTGAGTCTCACCTCCTTCCCCAATCGGCTCCAAACAGCCACTGCTCCTTTAGCCTAAGCCCCTAAAGTGTTGCCATCACACACGCTGCTCCACGACACGACCCCTCGTCCCTCTGACACACATTAGCCTCCGGCTGCTCTTCTGCCACCATCTTGCTCACTGTCCACTTTGAACAACGCCAGCCCTGGGTGGTCCCCGCTGGGGCTGGACAAGTCTATCACACCACTTATGAAATAAGTCATGGAGATGGAAGTGCAGCACAGGCGATAGAGACAGATGTGAACTAGACTTGTGGGGTGATCACTTTGTAAGGTACGTAAATGTTGAATCGCTTTGTTGTACACCTGAAAGTCATGTATTACTGTGAGTCAATTAGAGTTAAAAATAATTTCACAATAACAACAACAAAAGTGCATACAATTCGTAGCCGGTGCTGCTCACTGGTTAGATCCTTTGCTTGTCACACATACACTCACCGCTCTAGTTAACAACAGCACCAACGAACATATTACGCAGGGTGGGTGGGTCACCATAAGGGGAACCTCGGTGTGGCAATCTACGGGGGCCTCCCTTTCCGGAGCTGAGGCGGGAAGAGGTAAAAAACACAGAACCGTGACTACAGAATGAGCGCTGTCCTGGACAGCTTCGATGATTTTGCGGGGGTGTTTTTTCTGGGTAGAAATGTTGGTTGTGTTCACCGGGCTTTACCTGGAGTTGCGGCACCATGGACAGAGGCACAGTGTTATTCCTTGAATGGCCACAGGAGGGCAGCAGAGGATTGTTTTTGCGCAGGAATTGGCTGACAGCGTCTTTTGAGGGCTAGAGTAAGTATAGAGAACCATAGATGTGTACAGTATAACACTGTATAAGTCTGCTTTACGTTTACATTCAAATAAATCACAAAATAAGGCATGATTGGTCTTGCACATTTCTACAGGTTTATTTTATCTTTCATTCTGAAAGAGACAGAAACAGAGATCAAGC
The DNA here is from genome assembly GCA_026230045.1 of Corynorhinus townsendii. Classification (NCBI taxonomy): domain Eukaryota; kingdom Metazoa; phylum Chordata; class Mammalia; order Chiroptera; family Vespertilionidae; genus Corynorhinus; species Corynorhinus townsendii. The sequence goes on along the minus strand of JAPDVU010000007.1, from coordinate 170,351,217 downwards.
AGAATCCTGAGTTACAAGAACACGTTTTGAAACCGCTGTGTTTCAACACCAAAGCATTAACTAGAATCTTATGTTCAGGAAAAAATGTGTTTACAACTTACTTACTAGGATAAAAAAGTACTCAGTAATAATAACCTAATGTCACAGAAGTAACTTGAAAAAATATGAAGCAATATTGGAATTTGCTAAGATCCTGGAAGGGGTAACTCATTTCGATGCTGCTGAAATTCAATCAGACAAATTCTCCTTTTGCAACACAAATTCATCTTTGCAAACAATTTCAGCATTTCCAAAACAAGTTCACTTTTTACAGTTAAAATTCCCCTTTTGGAAAGCAAATACACCTTTTGCAAAGCAAGTTCCCCTTTGGAAAAGCAAACTCAACTTTTGCAAAGCAAATTCTCCATTTCCACAGCAAATTAACCTTTTCTAGTTCTGACCCTGAACCCAACCCCAACCCTGACCATGAACCCTCACCCTAAAACTAACACCAAACCCAGCCCTAGCCCCAGCCCTAGCCTTGAACTCTGACCCTTGACCGTGCTCAAACTTATATTTTTAAAAGTGAATAGAATCCGTAGCTGATGTGGCTCAATGGTTAGAGCATTGACTTGCCAGGCGTAGCTCCACTCCATAGTTTTAAAAAATGGCACCAGTGAACATAGTAGCCAGGTGGACCAGTCACCTTAAGGCAGCGGTTCTCAACCTGTGGGTTGCGACCCTTTTCGGAGTTGACCGACCCTTTCACAGGGGTCGCCTAAGACCATTGGAAAACCTATTTCCGATGGTCTTAGGAACCGAGACACTGCTCCTCTATCCGTCTCCAGGCGGGTCCACACACATGCAAGTACACCCACATACGAGTACCTGGCGTGATGACATCATTGCGCCAACCCCATCAAATACACCCCGTACAAATACAGGTGTATGTGACATTGTTGGCGCCATAATGTACTTATGTGGACCATTCATTCATGTGTAGAGAGCAGCTACTGTGTAGAGAGCACCTACTGCATAGAAAGCACCTGCTGTGTTGAAATCAGCTACTCTGTTAAAAGCAGCTACTGTGTTGAAAGCAGCAGTATTGGAGGTAAAATGACACTTCATGAATTATAATTACTGGGTAAATGTAAAATCATGTACTGTCAAATCATCAACTACTACAAAAAAAAAAAAAATCTGTTCCATGGGAACTTAATCTGGCTGTTGATCGGTCTTTTTATATTCAGCTGTGGTTGATGTGAATACTGCCCCCTTGTGATAGTAACAGGTATGTAAAAAAAAAAAAACACAAAATGGTAAATCGCAGGAAACTTTAATGAACTGTATTGACTGAACTATGCCATGTGTCATCTTTTGTATTATTAAAGCTATTGTGATATATTATTTTCATTAGCAAACCATCCCATGACAATGGATCGTGTAGAGAAGAACGTTAAGATAAGAAAATATAGTGAGGATTTTTTACAGTATGGTTTTCACCTCAATAATTACAGCAGGAATTGAGAAACTGCAATGTGTTATTTGTTGTGAAGTTCTATCAGCCGAATCTATGAAGCTGAATAAACTTAAAAGCCATTTTGATAGCAATCATTTGAGCTTTGCCAGCAAGGATACCAACGATTTTAGAAGCAAAGCTGATGGACTCAAGAAAGCCAGACTTGACACTGGTGGCAAGTACCACAAACAAAACGTAGCAGCCGTTGAAGCTTCATATTTGGTGGCACTCAGAATCACCAGAGCTATGAAACCTCACACCATTGCTGAGGATGTACTGTTGCCAGCGGCCAAAGACATTGTTCAAGTTATGATTGAGACAAATTTGTTATGAAATTGAATGCAATTTCCTTACCTAACGACACTGTCCACAGAAGAATAGATTACATGTCTGCTGATATTCTTGATCAGGTAATCCAGGAAATTAAATATGCTCCACTTCCAACGTTTTGTATCCAGCTTGATAAATCTACAGACGTTGCAATTGTTCACAGTTACTGGTTTAAATGAGGTATATTAATGATAGTGACTTTCAAGATGAGTTTCTTTTTTGCAAATCTCTTGAAACGACAACTACTGCACATGATGTATTTGACACAGTTGGTTCATTTCTTTTTTTTTCTCCCCCCCAACCCCTCCCCTCCCCCCACGGTTCATTTCTAAAAGAGCATAAGATCTCTTGGGAAAAGGTTTGTAGTGTTTGCACAGATGGTCCTCCAGCTATGCTAGGATGTCGATCTGAATTTCAACGTTTGGTACTGAATGAGTCACCAAAAGTCATCAGAAATCACTGTATGATTCATTGGCAAATATTAGCAACGAAGACGCTGCCACAAGAGTTACAAGAACTAATGAAAAGCCCTGACCAGTTTGGCTCAGTGGATAGAGCGTCGGCCTGCGGACTCAAGGGTCTCAGGTTGGATTCTGGTCAAGGGCATGTACCTTGGTTGCGGGCACATCCCCAGTAGGGGGTGTGCAGGAGACAGCTGATCAATGTTTCTCTCTCATCGATGTTTCTAACTCTCTATCCCTCTCCCTTCCTCTCTGTAAAAAATCAATAAAATATATTTAAGAGAAAAAAAAAGGAAGTAATGAAAAGCGTCGTAAGTTCTGTCAATTTTGTAAAGGTGAGCACTTTAAACAGAGTACTATTTTCACAACTATGCAACGAGTTGGATGCACTGAACAATGCTATGCTATTTCACACTGAAGTGAGATGGTTGTCAAGAGGAAAAGTTTTAAAACGTGTTTTTTAGCTTCGTGATGAATTAAAAACGTTTTTTAATCAGAAAGCAAGACCGCACTTCGAAGTGCTTTTCAGCAATAAAAGTGAACTGCAGAAAATAGCTTACCCCATAAGGTGGGGTCCCTCAGCCTGGCCTGCAGGGATCAGGCTGAAACTGAAACTGGCTCTCCGACATCCCCCAAGGGGTCCCGGATTGCGAGAGGAGGGAGGGTGGTTCTCGGGTGACACACCCCAGAATTGAGCTCCCTTCTCTCTGGTTCCAGGGTGCATCACCCGAGAACCACTGCTGCCAAGTCTAACCACAGCTCAGCAGCTCCTGTGTTGAGCATCTGCCCCTGGTGGTCAGTGCGCATCATAGCTACTGGTCGGAGCATCTGCCCCCTGGTGGTCATTGCATGTCATAGCTACCGGTCAGGCGGTCGGATGGTCGCTTAGCCTTTAATATATAGATAGATTTTAAGTATGTTAGACATGTTTAATTACTTTGTTTTTTGTTGTTAATCCTCACCTGAGGATATTTTCTCGTAAAGTTTTAGAGAGAGCGGGAGGGAGGGGGAGAGAGAGAAAGAGAAAAACATCAAAGTGAAAGAGACACATTCATTGATTGCCTCCTGCATGCTCCCTAACCAGGCCTGGGGATTGAGCCTGCAACCCAGGTATATGCCTTTGACTGGAATTGAACTCAGCGCCCTTCATTTGGCTGGCCGAAGCTCTATCCGCTGGGCCAAACCAACCAGGGCTAGTCCTAATGACTTCTAAAACTTTTCTCATAAAGACAGACATTAAATTTTTCAGGTATTTCAGGGCCCGTTGGAATAAATTAGTCATCGTTTTATCAATTATAATGTTTCTTAAAATTTAAACTTTGGAAAGGTTGTAAAATAAAATTAATTAAATATTATGACATAAATTTTGTAAAAACTGGGTAAGACATCAATTAATGTTAAAATAGTATTAGTATTAAATATTTGTAAGGGCTACAAAATTTTGTTTAATTTACAAGTATTTCATTTTTTAGGCCAATAAAATATTACATTCTAATAATGCCATATGGAGGGAGAAAATGCACAGCACATAATGCAAACATGTATAGGTATCATACAAATACCATTTATTTACAGACCACATACATAATTCAAGAGTAACTCATCTTTTTTTTCCTAAATATGTCTTTTTACATTTTTTTAATCCTCACCAGGAGTAAGAATATTTTCTTGCATTGATTTTTACAGAGTGGAAGAGAGGAGGAGAGAGGGAGGGGAGAGAGAGAGAGAAAGAGGCAGGAGAAAGGGAAACATTGATGTGACAGAGAGACATCTATTGGTTGCCTCCCACGTGTACCCTGACTGGGGATGGGATTGGACCTGCAACCCAGGTAAGTGCCCTTGACCATTAATGAAACCCGCAACCCTCTGGTGCATAGGACGATGCTCTAACCACTGAGCAATGCTGACCAGGAATGTATGTCCAAAATTTAATACTTTTTTTATTTAAAGTAATTTAATGTATGATAATTTTTAGTATTTAGAAGTCCAAATTTTCAAGGATAATGAAATATTAAGCAACCATTATTGTTGCTTAATATTTCATTGTATTAATATATTTTATGTTAATTTTAGGCACCCAAAGACCCCTGCATTATGGCCATTTTAACATGAGATTTCTAGTGAAATCATCTTATTTCTGTAAAGCACTTGCCAGTAAGAGGATTCCTATCAGGAGTATTATTGAGGGCTGGATTATGGGAGCTTCTGGCTTTGGAGGCACAATTTCCCATGTAAATTGTAGTGGGGGGTTTTTGAACATTGGCAGTCTGAGCAAATTCTCCAGGGAGGCTATGTAGTGGGTCAAAGCATGCTGCTTATGTGTTGAGCTCTTGGAGGCTCTCAGCCATCGAGTAGCATTCAACCCTGTTACATGCCTCGGTTTCTCTCTTCAGCTGTCTAATACAGCCCTGAGGACTGGGAGCACTAGTGACCAACCTTTATATGTGCATCCCCGGATGAGTCAATTCCTTAATTACAGTTGTGTTGGAGGTTCCCTGTGGGGCCCCTACAAGCCATGAGGAATGACCTCTGACACCTCCGCAAAGATTTTTAGTCGCCTAAGAGCACTAGAGATTCAGGCTGGAGGGAGGATGTAATCCTTATCTTCATTTATACAGCAAAGGCATTTGCTCAGACTTTCAGAAAGCAATTCAAGTTGATAAGCCAAATTTAAAAACCAGCCACCCATTTTTCTCCTGTCTCACCTTATAGCCTGGGTTCTGTCAACCCTTAACCTTGTCAGGTTAGCATGTGGCCCATTTTAATCCACAGAGTGAAACCAAGGAAGGGATTAAATAGAAGAGACAAGATCAAGGAGGCCCCTGGAGACAGGTTCAGGGGGCTAGCCCCGGACGAGCTGCCGCTACCCAAGTCTCGTAGGGACCTTTAGAGCTTAGGAGAAACAAAGTAAAGATAGGAAATGAGAGACGGGAACACACCGGTATGAGGAACAACACACACCTTTATCTCAGGGTTTTTACCTGTTTTATTTGTTTGGGTTTTCAATTACATTTTTATTGATTTAACACAGAAAGGAAAACGGGGGGGGGGGGGGAGAGAAACTTCGATGTGAGAGGTACATCAATCAGTTGCCTCTTGTTGAACCCACATCCTGGGCATGTGTCCAGACCTGGAATTGAACAGGTGACCTTTTGATGCATGGACGACGCTCAACCAAGTTAGTCACAATGGGTAGAGCAAAAGTTTTACCTAGTTTTTATTTTTTTTTAAAGAAACGGTGTTTATTAGATTGATAGTTAGATAGATAGATGATAGATAGACAGATAGATATAGATTTCAGAGAGGAAGGGAGAAGGAGAAAGAGATAGAAACATCAATGATAAGAGAAAATCATAGATCGGTTGCCTCCTGCATGGCCCCTGCTGGGGATTGAGCCCACAACGAGGGCATGTGCCCTTGACCAGAATCAAACCTGGGACCCTTCAGTTCGCAGGCCAACACTCTATCCACTGAGCCAAAGCAGCTAGGGCCTACCTGGTTTTTAAAGGTGGCAATTTTAGGAGAGGTGTCGATGGAATATCTCAATAGAGTATTCATTGACTCTCAGGTGTGTGCTTTGTTATGCTGATGCATTACAATGAGCATGTAGTGATCAGGGTCATTCTCCGACCAGTTTCACCCTAAAAAATGTCACTGGAAAGAGATTTGAACCAAGGGTGGGTCTGCCCAGGGAATGATCTGGAACATGTAACCCATTTGCTCCCAAGCATCCTAGCTTAGGGAAGATATGTTCCTGTGATTTGTTAGTTGTGCCTGTAAATTACTAGGCCCTGTTAGAGTCTCAGATTTCCCATTCCACTTCCCAAGAACTTTCCTAGCTTTTTCATAACCTGCCACAACTCTATAAACTTGGGGACTCTTATTAGTGTTGACTTCAACGCAATGACCATCAGTGGACAGACACTAGATGCCAGAGCCACAATCAGGACCCCAGATACACACCCTGGACTCCAGAACCTGGATCCTACAGCAGACCACAAACCAAAATCTGGACCCCCGGCCCTGGGACTCAAACTCAAAGTGATTCCCCTGACTCAAGCATACTATGCAGCACAAAAGCCAGAAACCGGATGCCAGAGACTGACAGTAGATTCTTTTTTTTTTTTACAGAGAGGAAGGGAGAGGAATAGAGAGTTAGAAACATTGATGAGAGAGAAACATCAATCAGCTGCCTCCTGCACACCCCCTACTGGGGATGTGCCCGCAACCAAGGCACATGCCCGTGACCGGAATCGAACCTGGGATCGTTGAGTCCACAGGCCGACGCTCTATCCACCGAGCCACACCAGCCAGGGCAATAGCAGATTCTTAAGACCAGATTCCATACACCGGAATCTGAACCTATAGCTGCACCTGGGCCCCACACAGAACCCAGGACAGAAAGCCACACCCAAAGAGACCCAAAACCCCAGACACACACCCGAATATATATTTGACCCGAAACCACAGACCCTGGACATATAGCAGGTATCTATAACTAAGACGCCATAGCCACAATGTGGAGTTGGAACAGACAACAGACCTCAGGTGCCAGATGCCAGATGCATGAACTGAACCAGATCCTCACGTTGCACACAAACCCATGATTCAACAAAGAGAAACCCATGATTCAATAAAGCAGCTAGTTTCACAAATACTTTTTTTTTATGCCAATGTCAATGTATAAGAGTAAAAAAATAACTCCAGAACTTCAAAATTCTACTAAGCCCTGCAGTGTCACACACATAAGGCCAACAGAATGAAAACGTAATAACAATGCTTACCTTTGCTGGCAGGTGTCCATGATCTCTCGGCTGCAGCAGTGTGAGAAGTTAGCCATGTCCCAGCCGATAAATTCACAAGGCCGCTCTTCAAAACTGTGGGAGATTTAAAAAGCAATAATTTACCTCATATCTTGTAAATTCTAACAGCTAGAGTAATAACCAAATTAACATGATCAAATTAACAAGAGATGTACTACATTTAATGCATGCACAAGGGAAACTCATGTACAAATGAATGCCAAAGACAAGACGGTAATATTAGGAACAGGAAATGTTAGAAAATGGGGAACCAGGGTCTTAGATTGTGGAGGTGAAATGGGTGATATTCAGGAAAAGTGCAGGATATGTGGCATGCTAATTTTCATTAGGTAACCTCAAAAACTACAGGATGGGGAGAAGGGGCAAGAGATGAGTACCAAGAAACTCTGGTAGCCTGCCCAGTGTGAGTCAGTGGTTGAGCACTGACCCATGAACCAGGAAGTCATCTTCAATTCCTGGTCAGGGCACATGCCCAGGTTGTGGGCTCGAGCCCCAGTAGGGGGCGTGCAAGAGGCAGCCAATCCATGATTGTCTCTCATCATTGATATTTCTCTCTCTCTCTCCCTTCCTATATGAAATAAATTAAAATATATTTGAAAATAATAAAGGAAACATCTGAAAAGCAAATGAATAAATAAAAGCTACCCTGACCGGATACAAAAAAATGTATTGTGTTATAAAGCTAGAGTAATTTAAAAACTTGGTTAATGTCCTGTGAATAGGAAAGTTGATGGAACAGAATACAGAGTCCAGTAATAGACTAAAATAGATATGGAAGTTTGGTATAATAAAAATATCTCCTTAAACCAGTGGAAAATGGTGTTGGAACAACTGAATGGGAAAAAATATTGAAACAAAGCAACTCGTTTTATTTATAACTAGTATAAAAAACTGAAAGCTACCTAAAACATAAGGGTACAAAGAGATCAAAAGTGAAAGAATGGAAAAAGACATATTAAGCAAACATAAACCAAATAAAAACTATATGATAACATACGAGACTTGAAGACAAAAAGCATGACTATAAATAAAGAAGAGCACTTCAGATCAATAACTTCATTTTACCAGGAAGATCCACATTCGCAAGCACTTCAACGTGAAATCAAAGTTCACAGAACAGAGCTACAAGGAAAACTAGACAAATTTATATTCATAATAAATAATCATAATACACCTAACACACCTCTCTCACTCAGAGACAGAGCACCTCTCTTTCAGAACCAATAGCCTCCCACAAAGACCTCAGTAAAGATGTAAAAAACTTCAACAACAAGTGGGTATTCAACGTTCCGACAACCCACTGTACCTAACAACCTTTCCTGCTGAAAGGCACAAAGGGATTATTCTCAAGTTGCACCCAAGATGGCAGAAGAGGAGCACACTTCAATTATAGTTTACTAGAGGCCCGATGCACAAAATCCTTGCAAGAGTCAGCCTTCCTTTCCCTGGCTGCCAGCACTAGCTTCCCTCTGGCTGCAGGCAGGCACCCCACAGCCCGGCTTCCTCTGGAAGGTCTTCCTGAAGGATGACCGGTCTAATTAGCATATTATGATTTCATTATTATAGATGTGACCATGCAATACTATGGAGCAAGTTTCAACAAAATTCAAAGAATTGAAATTATATACAGTATGTTTCTTGTTGTCATTGCAGTTAATCTAGAAATCAGGAACAGAAGGCACCTAGAAACTCCTAATATTTAAAAGTTATGAAATACAGTTCCAAATAACCCCAAAATACATCACAATTCGAGTTAGAAAATAATTTGAACTGAATGATAATAATACATACCAAAACTTATGATGAAAAAATGTGCACTCATATATGTGCATATTAGGAATAAAAGCTGAAAATATACATGCTTTGTATCCGTATCAGGAACCTAGCCTGTCCGGTGCAGCTCAGTGGTTGAGCGTTGACCTGTGAACCAGGAGGTCATGGTTCGATGCCCGGTCAGGGCACATGCCGGGGTGTGGACTCCATTCCCAGTGGGGGGCGTGCAGGAGGCAGCCGATCCATGATTCTGTCTCATCGCTGATGTTTCTATAGCTCTCTCTCCCTTCCTCTCTGAAATCAATATATATATATACATACACACACACACACACACACACACACACACACACATATAACAGTAAAATAAACCAAGAGAAAACAGAACGAAGGAAATGTGTGCCTGTATCCGAAAGGGGATATAACCATAGCAGTTTTTTTAACTTTTGGGGTAGACTTTTGAATTAATTTTATTTTTTCTGCATTACTTAAGTAAACTGCAACAAGGCCATTTTCATTTTAGGAAAAAAATGTTCTAGAGGAAAACATGGGATAATTTACAAATAATATGCTAGACTGTTGTGGTGACAACTCTTAGTCTAAAGAGAATAAAAACTCTTCCTATTGTTTATCCAAAAGTAGCTCCTTTCATAATTTGCACTTTTTCGTGTGCAATTCCAGCAGTTCTGAGAGGAAACTCCTAAGTTTTGGGTTCCTGGAATTTACCTGAGCCTGGTTCTAACATTTACAAGTGATGTTATTTTGAACACAGAACAGACCTCTCGGGGTCTTCATTCTGTAAATTGTGAGATTCACACACACCCTTTTTTTGTTACTCCTCACCCAAGAATATTTTCCTCATGATCTTGCAGAGGGAGGGGAAGGCGGGAGGGAGGGGGAGAGAGAAACGTCCACGTGAGGGAGACACGTCGACGGGTCGCCTCCCGTACTCACATGGACCAAACCTGCCACCCAGACACACGCCCTCGGGACTCCAACCCGGCACCCTTCGGGGTGCGGCCGGCGCTCTCACCGCTGAGCCACCGGCCAGGCCGGATCCCGTTTTGTGGCTTTAACGTTCGCTGCTGACAGACGAGCCTCGGCCTGGGCTCCGCCCGCGGACACGCAGGACGGACCGCGCAGCTCGGTGGACGGACGGGAGGCGGCGCCGGCAGCTGCTGTTGGGCCGCAGGACGCGCCTGGAAAGCGGTCCCACAGGAAAGGCGCCCTGAGGTGCGCCCGCTCTGAGCCAGGAAACGCCCTGTGGTCGTCTTTTCTCTGCGACCGCTGTCGCCCGCGTCCCCACCAGTGACTTCAGAGGCTTGTGGACACGACCGACCCACGGAGACATGTGCGTCCACAGGTCCCCGATGGTTTGGGCCGTTTACTGACACTTCGGCTGCTCCGCTAACTTACCTACAAGTCGATGCGGAAAGCAAGGAGCTGACACGTGGAATGGAAAGGTTCGGGAACCGGCGAACAGGCGATGTTCAGGAAAAGCCAGCGCCCTCGGCCGGTCACGTGAGAGAGAACCCAGGGCGTGTGCGGGGGTGGCCAGCGGCTCCTGTCGGCACCGTCAGGTCCAAGCGGAGGCCATGGGGCTCACGGCCCTCCTGACGCCAGGCATCGCCGTGGAGACCTCTCCGGAGGAAATGGGGAACCGCAGGTTCTGTCTAAACTCACTGCCAGTTTGACACCGACACGCACACGCGCCGCTGTGTCCTCGCTATTCCCACCTCCGACGGTGACGGGAGCGTCCCGTCCAGAAGCTACGTCAGCGGTCCTCGCGAACTCCGAGCTTAAACTACTGCGCATTTCCCCTCAGCCCTCACTGACGTCAGAGGACGCGGGGGAGACGAGACACCCGGACACGGACCGGTCAGAGCCGCAGTATTATTTGCGTCCAGGACCAACTGAGTCCCGGGGCCGCGTTGCTGCAGCTGAAACACAACTTCTTCCTCAGAGAGCGTCCGTCACAGCTGCGGGCAGGGACACACACAGGCTCCGCACAGAAGCCACAGGAGAGCCTGAGCGGGGCCGTGGCTCCGAGAAATAAGTTGTAGCCACAAAGGGGAGCCACCCAGAGCTGCCTCACCTGGGGCCCCGCCACTGTGCCACCTCACGCCTCACACCCCTCGGCCTCTCCTCAGGGCCTCCATGGGGCTCACCTCAGCCTCGCTCACGCCCACCGAGCTGCTCGCCTCACACCCCAGGACCCGGCCACCGGGCTCCACTGGCCTCAGGTCTACCAGCCGGCTGACTCGTACCTTGAACCCCGTGTGGCTCCAGTTGGGCCACCTTCCTCTCCGCAGGTCCACACCTCCACTCCCCTCTCGCCTCAGTTCCCGCTCTGCAGGCACATCCGGGCAGGTGGGATGCACAGCAAGGCCACGCCCCTAAGTCCCAGACCAGCTCCAGCCTCAAATCCGGCCCCGCCCTCATTCCAACCTGGCCCCGCCCCTCCATCAGGAAAAGCATCGTGGCTTAGCCTTTTGTCCTCACTGGAGGATATTAGCGTTGATTTTTTAAGAGAGAGTGGGAGGAAGCGGAGGAGACAAACACATCCATGGGTTGCCTCCCACCTCAGCCCACCAGACGTGGAATGGTGCCCTGAACAGAACTGAACCAGCGACTCTTCAGTCCCAGGGCTGATGCTCTAACCACTGAGCAAACACGCTAGCGCTGCAGCTGGACTTTTATCTGTGACCTGCTGCTGGCCTCATGTCCCAACACCATTTATTACAGAATGCACATTTTTCCTAGTGACCTGAGGAGACATGTTTATCATATAAAACTTACCTTTGCATTTGAGTCTATTACTATACCTTCTATTCTGTTTTATTAATTTGTCTATTTAGCCCAGTCAGTGTTGCTCAGTGGTTGAGCGTTGACCTATGAACCAGGAGGTCACCATTCAATTCCCAGTCAGGGCACATGCCCGGGTTGTGGGCTCGATCCCCAGTGTGCAGGAGGCAGCTGATTATTCTCTCTCATTGATGTTTCTATCTCTCTACCCCTCTCCCTTCCTCTCCCTAAAAATCTATAAAAACTTCTTTTGTAAATGTGTCTATGTGGACGTAGGGCACTCCTGAACCCTGTCTGGAGGAGGTGGACCAGGAAGGCCTCTCCCTAGGAAACTGGTCCTGAGAAAGCGCTGACTTGGAAACAGCGGGAGAATGTGCTCACAGACTCCAGCTGGCTGCAGGGCACCCCACCACACTCACTAGCACTTGACCGGCATCTCAGGCACCCTCCACCCCCCCCCGGCACCCCCCACACTGCCTGCACCAGGACGGAGACATCGCATCCAGGTCTCTCCTCGCCCATTTCCGCAGGTGCCAGCTGCCCGTTAGAGCTGGGCTGGAGTCAAGATACATAACTCATCTCAAGGTCTCTACTGGCCCTCATGTCCCTGGCCCCTTTCCTCATGTCCTCTTTCCCATCACAGCCTGGCGAAAGCAGGGATGGAAATTCAGCTCCAGATCTTTCTCCTTTTGCCAGGCAACCGCTGTAACCACGCAGGCTGGCTAGAGCCGTGATACAGAATTCTGCTCAAGGTCTTTCCTGGCCACGTACCCCACTTGCTCTTCACAGCGGGTTGAAGCAGGGAGGGAGAATTTGCCTGCAGGTCTCTCCTTGACCACTGACTCATGCCCCCTCAAAAGGTGTGTGGAAAGGGGATAAGTAATTTGTATCCTGTTCTCTGCTCACCCCTTAGCCAAACACCCGCTCTGCCCCTCACACACTGGTCTCAAGGCAGAATGGAAATGTTGCCCCAGGTCTCCTATGTCAGTGGTCGGCAAACTGCAGCTCATGAGCCACATGCGTCTCGCGAGCCACATGTGTCTCTTTGGCCCCTTGAGTGTGGCTCTTCCACAAAATACCACGGCCTGGGCGAGTCTATTTTGCAGAAGTGGCATTAGAAGAAGTTTAATTTTTAAAAATTTGGCTCTCAAAAGAAATGTCAGTCGTTGGAGAGTTGATATTTGGCTCTGTTGACTAATGAGTTTGCCGACCACTGTCCTATGTTCTTCCCCAGACACCCCTCATCTCCTTCATAGCTGGTTCGAGCCAGGATAGAAAATCTGCCTCCAGCTCTCTCCTCGTCCCTTACCCCAGAACTCCCCATGCAACTCACACAGCAGACAGATATCTATAATAATAAAAGCACAATATGCTAATTAGACCAGATGTCGCAGGACTAACCCAGGGCTGTGAGGTAAGCCTGAATCCCGGGTGCCTGCCAGTGGCGGGAGAGAAGCCGGGGTCCCGGGTATCAGAGGGAAGCTGGGCCGGCAGCCAGAGGAAGGAAGGCCTACTCTTGCACAAATTTCGTGCATCAGGCCTCTAGTATGGATAATAACAATAAAAATCCCTACTATAAAGGGCTCCTGATGAATAAGAGCTCAAATTTAGCAAAAATAAAACAACAACAAAACAGAGCCTCACATTCAGATCTACACAGGAACTTCTCATACAAACCTCAATTCAAGGAGTGACTGCAAATGTCCTGCTACATTACACTCACTGATAACTCGTCTGGACTGAGCAAAGAGGAGATGCCAGGACCAGACCAGAACACACAGAATGGAGCAGAGCGGAGCTGAATTGTATCACCTGAAAGGGAATTCACTCGGGGCAGCCTGACCCCAGGGCTCCTCAGGGCATGACAATGACTCCAGTTGGCATTGAGCTAAAGACAAGGACCATCAGTTAACAGACACCAGACAGCAGAGCCAGGCTCGGGGCCCCAGAAACAGACCCCGGTCACCACAGCTGACCACGAACCAAAAGCTAAACCTCAGACATAAAGCCAGACCTTGGACCATGAATGCCAAACACCAGGTGCCAGAGAATAACACAGGACACGTTACATCAGGCCCTCATGTCATAGCTGCACGTGGACCCCACACAGGAATGCAGATAAACCAGCCACATCCAAACAGAACCCAGAACCCAGACAAAGAGCTATACACAATTCACCCCGAGACCACAGACGCTGCAGTCAGAACTCAGATCTGTGTTTAGGAACCCAGGCCCCTAAGCAGGCACTGGACACCAGACACCAGTTACCAGATGCCAGTTACACAGGAGCTGAACCACAGGCCCCAGGCCTCACACGGCCAGTAGGGCTCCAGAACAGGGGCCCAAGGGTTAGGCAATAATTAGAACTGAATGATAATAAAAATACTACATTACAAGACTTACAGGAAAAGGTGCAGTCTTAGTGCACATATTAGGGAAAGAGACAAGCTGAATATTTCTGAGTTTACACCCTTCTTAGAATCTAGAATAATAAATTAAATCCACAGAAAGTAGAAGGAAGGAACTGGGCATGTAGAATTGTCTGGAAAGGCATGCACTTAAAATGAAAGCAGTTTTTAACTCTTGTGACAGGACTTTGAATTAACTGTACTATTCTGAACAGTTTAAGTAAGCTGAACAAACAAAGCCATTTTCATTTCAGAAAACAAGGACTAGAGGGAAACATGCTATAGTTAAAAAGCATAAGAACCTGGATTGCCGTGGAGAGAACACCAGAGGCCTTTTCTTTGGCCACCCAGTTTGGTCTCTTGACAGACAGAGGGGGGAAATTATTCCAAACGTTTTAGACCAAATTCGCTCCTTTTCTCATTTGCACTTCTTCATGTGTCACTGCAGCAGTTCTGATAGAGGGAATTCTCTAAAATTGATCTGAGCCTGGTTCTGCATTTACAGGCAATGCTCTTTTGGACACAAAACAAACCTCTTAGAGGCTCTTTATATTATTACTAATAAACTTAGCATGTTTATAGCTTACCACATTCGTTGTTGAAAGATCTAAGCTTAAGACTCGGCTCTGCTCCTGAGAGCTGGTGAGGTTGGCCCTCACAGTGCTCACGTAAACTGGGACCAGAACTGCACACTCCTAAATCCCGTGTCCAGTCTAAGGATGTGCTCACAGATAGAAAGTCCTACAGGAATTCCTCACCTAAATTGGCACCTGAGACTTGTACCCCAGAAACTGTCCAGGCACACGCTTCTGGTCCTCACAGGCTGGCTGTACCTGTTCCACAACCCAACCCCCACCCCCCACCCCCACCCCACACCAGCTCACCTCATGTTTGGTCTCACAACCAGGCCCTCCGCTTGCAGGGATGCACTTCACCTTATTCCGCCTCATTGCTCTCCTGATGTGTGGACTGAGGACTGTGCGTCCTAGCCCAGCTTCTCATCTCAGGTCCCGGTTGCTGTTGTTAACAACTGACAGGAAGTACAATCCCAAAGCATTAATGGAGAATTTTCACCAAATTCTATAAATTACCAACAAAGGAGTAGATATAAGTGGGTTACTTGAAATCCATTGGTGATAGATTAGGGAGGTGAGAGAAAGCAAAGAGTGGAAACCTCTGGGATTGGGTAAAAGTAAAATGATAGACACATGCTCTTTTACTTGGTGGTGCAGGATAGTTAACAGTCAACAATTAACATGACAATAACAATGAGGGAAATTGTGGTCTCCGCCCTGATGCAGTGGTTGTGCGGGGGGGGGGGGGGGGGGGGGGGGGGGGGGGAGTTACAAGTTACCTTGACAGGCCACAGGTATGTTATCAGATGCAAAAAAGACAATAGGCTCATTTAAGACCAAAGTTGATTTCTGTCAGAGAATATACCAACCTAGGACATGACTACCCACCGTAGACTGCTTTTTAATATAAAGAGTTTAATTTCAGACCCTCCCTGTGGTTACTTTAGGTTTCTGAGTTTGCAAGGCTGCCACGCAGACCTTCCCTCAGTTAGTCAGGTTAGCATGTGGTCCCTTTTCATCACAGCTTGAATATATCATGTGATGACAAGTCGTTTGGCCCAAAGAAAATAGCCCAGAGAAGCTCTGCTAGTTCTCACATCAGCACCATGGCATCCAGTGTGAACTATCTTGTGATTGATGTCAGTTTGGGTGGCTTTCAGGGGAAGTGCAAGTGGCTCTGGCTCAAGAGATGTGCTCAGGCCTCTGTGCATGTGTGGGCATGTGCACCTGCGCACGTCTGGTGTGAACATGTGTGTGCGTTGCTGTTTGTGTCTCAGAATGAAGGACAGGTTCTGACTCCACCGCCCTCACCAACATGGGCCTGCCGTTCCCATGAGAATAGCAGTGCCTGCCTGTCTTCACGTTGATGCCCGCACCTCCGCATCCCAACCCCCAGGAGGTGGGCACTGGGACAGGTTTATAGAGGAACAAACAGCAGCTCACAGAGGCACAGGGTCCCTCCAGGCCACAGGCTGGGCCGCGGTGGCCAGGACTTGTACACAGCCTCTAGGGTCCGAGCCTCTGTTCTTTCCTCCACACGCTGCAGGGACGTCCTGCCAGAAACAAGAGGGTCCCTGTGCGAGCAGAAAAGAGGGTGTGTGAGCTAGAATTGAGCTTTGTAGGGAATACATAGACAGAAGCATGGAAAGGACATGGGATGGAACATACAGAGAAAGAACATGAGAGAAATGGGAGGCACTGTGTAAAGTGTAACATAGGTGAGATTACAGTCTTAGGAGGAAAGAAGAGGATAAAGCAGAAGTGATGCTTGAAGAAATAATGGCTGAGTGTTTCCAAAACACATCAAGCCACAGATTCAAGGAGCTCTAAGAATCCCTGAGCACTCACTGCCAAACTGGTGAACAATGAAGTTAAAGAGAAAATTTTTAAAGTAGCCAGCAGAAAAGGCACAATTATGTTAAATGGAGCAAGAAGCACGAGGCTAGACAACCCTTCAGAAGGGAACAGTAAATAAAGATGTTTTTGGATCACTAAGAGGTGTCAGGGTTTCTCACCAGCTCACCCGCACTCAAAATAAACATTAAACGCTCATCAGGCAGAGGGAAAACTGTCCCAGATGAAGGGAGTCAATAAAGTATGAATAGAGATGCCAGAGTAAAAGGTAGATAAAACTAAATAAATATTGACTGTTTTAAATAATATCTTGTGAGATTTAAAACATATGTACAATAGACATAATTAACAACAACAAAAGTTGTCAATGAGAACTTACAAATCTGAATCCAAAGTCCTATCTGAGACCTGGCCAAAAAAACAAAAAACAAATAAAAAACCTCCCAAAATACTGCTGTGCTTACTGCCACCTAGGGGAACCTAGGATAAAACATTTACAAGGTGTGGTCACCAAAAACCTAAAGTTATCAGTAAGCTTGGCAACCAGGCATCACGTTGTTCAATCAATATTTGTTGGATGAATAGATCATTGCTATGTTTTCTTCCTGCATTTCTTTTTAAGAAAAAAATCACACTAAAATAAAAATTGGCATCTGTGCGTTATAAAGAATTCAGTCAAACATGCTGAAGTCCCAAAGATGGAAGTAAAAACAGAACCCCAGTCCCACCAGCCAGAATAACCAATCACAGTAGGTGAGCATCATTTCGGACAACTTAATATGCAAATACAAAAAGAGAAGCCTGGGTAATGAACAGATGGGTAAAGTTACTTTTATAAAACCATAACAATCACATTTGGGATTCAATTTTAAATTTAATTTTACTTGAATTTCACAAAAGAAAAAAGAAAGAGACGTTGATGGAATTAATGAATTCATATAATTTTTCCTAGACAAGAGTCACTTCCTCTAAAATATCTCTTCAAGATTAAAAAAAGAAATTGTGAGAACAACATTAAAGGTTAGAGTCATTATGATTTTCTCCAAGGACATAGTTTCATTTTTGTTTGTAAGGAATGACTTCTTGCTGTGAAAGATGAGGTCATTGGCCCAGCAACACTGGCATGAACACGCAGTTCTGAAAAATATTGAAGCCCTTCTGTACAATTAGTAAATGTCAGCCACTGGACTCTCCCCAGGGCTTCCCCTTTTTCCTGGCTGCCCCTTTCCACCACCAGGACCAACCCCAGCCCCCATCTCCCCAGAACCCAGAACCACAGAGGAAAGAGGACTCTGGTCCCGTCTCCCAGGCCCTTCAACACCCACCCCTTCACCCCAAGCAGCTTAGCTTCCATCTGTTTTATATAATGGCTACAGGTAAGGCTTTGTTTGCAGAAAATATTCAGTGTGAAAACCGTTTAAAAACCCCTGCTCAAGGTCAGCCTTCAGGCCCTTGCAACTTTGCAAAGTCCAGGATTTCTGAGTATGGAGGCCTTTCTCCATAACACACCAGCTCCTTATGAAGTCAAGTGCGCGCGCACCTCCTGGTGTCATTACCTCGCATCCAAATGGGCAACAGACCCACGCCTGTGGGTGTGAAGACGACCCCTGAGCCGGCTCCAAATCGGATGAGGCAGAAGGTGCTGGAGCTCAGGCTCAAAGCGAGGCGGCGGAAGGGAGTGGGCTTTGCTCTGTGCCCAGCCCTGTGCCAGGTGCACACGGTCCAGATCCGCTCCAATCTCATGAGAGGTGTTTCTTTGCTCCCTTCCCTCCCTCCCTCCTTCCCTTCCTTCCGCATTTACAGAGTACCTGTCTGTGCCAGGGGCTGGGGCACAAAGACAAAGCTCGCACCCCAAGACCTCACCGCCCCGTGAGAGCATCATTCAGAAAACAGCTGTGACCAGGTGGGTGCAGGGGGAGCCCCAAGTGACTCAGGGAGGGTTCTCCAGGGGACTCAGAGATGAGCTGGGCCCTGAAGGATGAGGAAGGGCATTCCAGGTGGAGGGACTGCACGAGTGAAGGCAGGGAGGCAGGAAACAGCCCGCCTGGTCTGGGAGCTGTGGGAGGGCGATGGAGCCCAGGCCCAGGAGATCTGCTGGGTGAGGTTGGGGTCCCAGAACCCACCACCTGGACCCTCTGCCTCCTTGACCTCCTTTGCTCTCAGCTGCCTGGCCAGGAAGAGGCCCCGCCTACCTGCCCAAACGGAGACTTTGAATCTGGAGAGAGGGATGCAGAAGGAGGAGCCAGCTGGTGTGTATTTTGGATGGCTTCTCAGAAATCTCCTCCTCCTCCTCCACCGTGGCAACCAGGCAGCAGCTGGGGGAGCCACCAGTGAGCTGGGCTGAGTTGAGGGGGAGGTGGGCTGGGGGTAGGGATCTCTGCTCCCCCTCTCTGAGCCTCAGTTTTGGCGTCTAGAATATGGGCACAGCCAACAAGTTGCTGGCTCCTGTCAACCCAGGTGCTCCAGGAAGCAGAGGCCCAGGCTGGACTCATGAAGGGGAAGGCCGGGAGGTGAGGGAGGGGCTGGGGAGCACCTGCAGCTGAGGCTCAGCCAGACAACAAGGAGTCCACAAGCCACGTGGCCTGCACCTCCCACCAAGCAGCCCGCCTGCTGTGCCCACTGCACTGTCACTGCCCAGGAGCCCCCGGGGGAGCGGGAGGCAGGACTGAGGCACAGACACAGGGATGGGTCTCCCTGAGCCCTGCAGTGAGAGTTCTAGGGGGTCTCCCCTGCCGGAGCACAGGGCTCAGGTGTTCCCAGAACCCGGTCAGAGCCCCAAACGCAGAGGCAAGGAGGCCTGTGTTTCCTGGGACTGCTGCTCTGATGACTAAGGCTGGCCTAAACCAGCAGGAACATGAGCTCTCCCGTTCTGGGGCCAGAATCTGAAATCAGGGTGTCTGGGGTTATGCTCCCTTGGAGGGCTCCAGGGGAGGGTCCTTCCTGCCTCTTCAGCTTCTGAGGGCTCCTGGCCCCTCCTCTGCCCTCACATGCCCACTGTAGCGCGATCATGTGGCTCCGCCCCCTTGTTCAAATGCTATCTCTTGAGTGTTCACGTGGCCCCACCCCCTCTCCTTGAGACCTTGGATGGTCTGTTTCTGAGGTGCCACCTCCCTGGTTGGCTGTTTGCCCCTGCTCTCACTCCTGTCAACAGTCCCTTTGCCAAAGTCCTTCCCGAAATCGTTTGGGTGTGCCATCTCTTTCCTGCTAGACTGTGACAGCTGGGATTGAAAAGGCGACAGGAGAGCAGGGCCCTGTCCAGAGTCCATGCAAGAGGTTCAGAGGGACCTGTGCCATCCTGGGAAGGCTGGGGCAGGGCAGGGTGGGGAGGCAGGGGTGCTCACTAGGAAGCAGAAAGCTCTCGGGGCAAGTGGGGCACACACACAATTACCCCCCACTCCTGTGAGGAGCAGCTGTGGCCCATTGTACAGGTGAGGCTATTGCAACACAGAGAGGGTGAGTGTCTTCCTTAAGGGCACACAGCAGTAAAAGGGCAAAGCTAAAAATGGCACCCTGGGCTGCCCACAGCCTGTGTCTCCTTTACCTGTGACCTGTGGGTAAGCGGCCCCTCATCCTGTGGTTATTTGCTCTGATGGGCTTCACCCTTCCCCCCCCACCCCCCTCCTCCACCCTCAGCGGACAGGGGTCCAGTCCTTGCACCAGTCTTCTGGGCGGCTGCTCTCTTAGTCACAGGGTCCCTCCCAGCTGTTAACCTTGGCGGAGTCGCGCTGCATTGGGGCGAGGGCCTTGTGTGGAGAACGCCCCGCCTCCCCTCGCCGTTGTCTGTGGTTTAGATTATAAAGTGCCATTACTTTTCCTGGGTCTGGCTTCTGCCGCCTGCCTCCTCTGGCAGATTTTGTTTTACCTCGAAAGGCATTGATTCGGGGTCTGCAAACCCGCTGACTTCCTGCATTTGTTCTGTGAGACATGACTCTGCTCTGGTACCGCCTGGTCCAAGTCCCTGATACACCCCACCTCTGTGGCAGCCTCTCTCATCCCCTTAGTTCTTTCCTCGCCCCTTAGCCAAACCCCTGCTCTGCCCCTCACATCCTGTGTGTTATATAATATGTGAAGATGAATCAGTGATCAACAGGGCTTCTTTAACCAATTGCCCAGAAAGGAGATATAGTGGAACACAGACTGTATAGACTGCAAGCCAGGCTCTCTGTGCTCTGAGAATGTGGGTGCCCTTCTGGGTAACCAGCCCCCAAATCTCCAGGACAGTCCTTGGCAAAACGGAGCAGTTGGGTCACCTGCTGTGACATAACCTTCCACCACCAATCTGAATTCACCGCATTCAAGTGTTTTCCAAGCTTTTGAACCCGGTATTGTCAGTGTTGTTTGTCCGAGCGCTTAGAGCTCCCACAAGGGAGTCCAGTGGAGACTGCTCAGGGCCGGCCTGTTGGCATTCACCGAGTTTCCTCCATGGAAGTAGGAGATGGTGACCCATCCTCTCCCCTGGATCCTATTAGGTTCCGTGTAATGGGGTCACATGAATGTCTCCAGGTCTGAAAGGCCTTTATTTCCTGATTGGCAACCTTCACACAGGGCCCCAAGGCATCATGGCCAATTGTGTTTTATTCCTTAATTATTTTACCTGCCTCCCATTAGCGGCTTGGGTCTAGTCAGGGCTTGTTACAGCCCAGTTCCAAGTGGGTGATTTGCAACACCCTGAACTGCCTGTCCTGATTAAAGACACATTCCTTCCTAATGCTGATGAGCAGAAAGGGGCTGCAGCCACAGGAAACCTTGGCAGGAGCGATGAGCTGGGGCTGGGGGAGCACTGGGGAGAGCAGCACCTCTCACTGACTCAGCAGCTCTGTGCAGGGATGAGCACCCTGACCTTCTCAGGGCAGCGCCTCGCTCTGCGTGTTTATTTTAATGCTTTCCCCTCACCTCACCAGGATACAGGCGGGGATGGGGATGTGGGGGGAGGAGGGGCAGGTGGAGTGGCTCCAGGATTCACTGGACATCCAGAAAGGACCCATCATAAAAGGCTGGTTGCCTGGGTAGCAAGTGACCCTGCTGCCGGCCCAGGGGAGCCAGTTCAGCAGTTGGAACCTCCTCTTTGTAAGATTCCTTCCAAACTCGCTCCGTTTGGCTGCCACCCCTCATTCCATCTCTGTTCAGCGCACAGTTCCAATCACTGCACACACATGCGCACGTGCTCACCCCTGCCCATGTACACAATGCTCACACATGCATGCATACCACATGCATCCACGCACCTGGCCACACTTGCACATGCACACGTATGGACACAGGCGTGCACACACAAGGCACGGCAGGTTTCAGCCTTATCCTGACCGTTGGCTCCAGGTCAGGTCCCCGCGGGTCTCCGGCGCTTGCACATGGGCTCCTAGTTGCACTGACCTGTCTGTGATGCTGCAGGTGCTGGAGGCCCTGCACAGCTCAGCTCTGGAAGCTTCTCTCTCCCTCAGCCCTCCCCTTCCCCTTAACAGGCTCCACATATTCCTTTGGACCTGGGGGCGGTGCCTGCAGCCAAGAGGTTTCAAAAGAGCAACCTGGGTGCAGTCACCAGAGCTGGGCGATGTGGCAGCCCCGCCAAGGAAGACCTCAGCTCTGGGGCCGTCGCCCATGGAGGCCTGATTTACTTTAAGACGTTCCCTTTTCGGCCTTTTCAGCCGAACTCCTGCTCTCACCCAGGCTCTGGGCCTCGTCACTTATGAGAGATGGCCACTTTTCCCTTCTCCTGAGCACGGTGGCCCGGCCTCCCATTACCTCACTGGGCACAATGCTTGTTTCTGGCCCAGCCCTCTGTCAGGCGCCCGGCCTCTTCCCCGTGCTCCCTGGCTCAGCGACAGCTTCCTTATGGCGAGCCCTGCAAACAAGGACTGAGGCCAGACCCATTTCCACTGCGCCCAAGCGGCCAGGAAGTTCAGCGGGGACTGCGCGGGTGGGGAGCAGTGTTTGGAAAAGGCCTCTGGGACCGGGCGGAGGGGGGCTGTGTGTGAGCTGGTGGCTGCGCTCAGATGCGCCTCCGCTGACCAACTGTGCAAGGAACCAGCGCACAGGGTGCGGCCCTGCTGGGGACTCACCCCGGGGAACTGTGTGGTCTCTTCCGTTCCCGGTGTCCCACCTGCGCACGCAGGCATCGGGCAAGGGCGGGGGCCTTAAGTCCTGTCCGGGGCCAGTGCTCTGATTCTCGGGAACCAGTGCCCAATGGAGAAGTGCCTTCTGTTTGTGCTGCGCCTTTGACGAAACCAAGTGTCGCTGGGACTCTTTGTCCAGCTGAACCTGTCTCGGCGTCTTGTCCACTTTGGCGGAAACAACACATCTGTCTTTCAAACATAAACATTCATAATGTGCTCGTGAGGCAGAAGACCTACAGTAAAATGAGCTGGCGAGGAAGTTGGGGTGTCCACGGAGAAGGAGGTCGGGGGGTTTCCACGGAGAAGGAAGTCAGGGTGTCCACGGAGAAGGAAGTCAGGGTGTCCACAGAGAAGGAAGTCGGGGGTTTCCACGGAGGAGGAAGTCGGGGATGTCCACGGAGAAGGAGGTCAGGGGCATCCACGGAGGAGGAAGTCAGGGTGTCCACGGAGGAGGAAGTCAGGGTGTCCACGGAGAAGGAGGTCAGGGGTGTCCACAGAGAAGGAAGTCGGGGGTTTCCACGGAGGAGGAAGTCGGGGATGTCCACGGAGAAGGAGGTCAGGGGCATCCACGGAGGAGGAAGTCAGGGTGTCCACGGAGGAGGAAGTCAGGGTGTCCACGGAGAAGGAGGTCGGGGGTGTCCACGGAGAACAACACCGTGACACATCACCAGCTGTGTGACAAAGGTGTGACGTGGATGCAGGCAGTGGTCCCTGCCTCACACCAGAGGGACCGAGGCAGGGCCTACACAGACGTCCGTCTGCGCTCCCCTGTGCAGGGGCCCATCCTGCATACCCTGGGTCCCCGCTCCTCCGGTTAGGGCCCCTGCACATCCTTCTCCACTGCCAGGTCACCCTTCAGCACCGACCAGGCCTGTGTCTTCCCATCAAGGCCAGCTCACCAGCCCCACCTCTCCTTCCCAGGTATCACCTGGCCTCCTCCAGGTGCACCTGGTCCCAAGACTCCGTTTCCAATTCACTCTCAAACACCAGCTTGGTTTGCCTTTGTCCAAAATCAAACCAAAACCAAAACTTAGCAAAACAACAGATTCTTTACCTAAAAATGGTCACAACCTTGTCAGATCTGACACTTCGGTCCTACACACCTGTCCCCACCAAGGGAAAAAATGAAAACAAAACATCTGTGCTCTTGGATTGCTATCCACCTCGGGTCTCGCAGTGTCTTCCTGCTGGTCCCTCCCCGACCAGGGGTAACACTGCCACCCCCTGTAGGTCATGGGCCTGTGCCCCTCCCCCTCTGCCCTCTCCTGAGGGACCTGCCCCTTCCCAGCCCACTCCTCCGCATCCAGACTCCCTGAGTGCCCTGCTAACTCACCTCACCTTGCAGGAGCTGCAGGTACACAAACTGTCACCCCAACCTGGGACCCAAGCCACTTCCCTCCAGCCCAGTCTTCATCTAGTGCTGCAGTGGTCTTTTGAAAATGCAAGTGTAATTTGATGGTGTCATCTAATTCCTTAACTTTTGGGATTTAAGATTTTTTAAAAAACCCATACTCTTTATCGAGTCCTGAACCTGAAACCCACAATCTGCCTCTAGTCCATTTCCCACAACTGTGTTTTCCTCCTATCCAACATTCCCTGTGTTTTGGTTACATATCGTTTTTCATGTTTTACACATAAAATTATCTTCATCACACGGTTTTCATGCACGCTGCTCCCTCGCCTGGATGTCTTCACGGCAGTTTCCCTCTCCATCACTGTTTCGCTGAGAGAGGCCATTAGTGAGAGGGATGTGGTTCAGGGAGGGTGACTTCACGATATCCCTGGGGACACACGCTCCTGGGAAGCTACGTCCGCCTAGAAAAAGGCTACAGACGCTGACAAGGGGGTGACTCACCGGTGGATGGAGGGACTTAAGGAGGCAGGAGGTGGACTGAGGGCCCAGGTGGAGGGCGCACCTTGCATGAGAGCCCAGGCATGTGTTTGGTTTGACAAACGGACGGAGGAACAATGGTGTGGGAAGTGTGTCCCGAGAATGAAACTAAGACCATTCACAACCCACACTGTGGTGTGACCTTGGGATCCAGGGAGCTACACATTAACCAGGAACTCGGTTCTGAAAACAGTCCCTGCATTTTTTTTTTTTTTATAATCCATTCTGTGGCATTTTTTAAACCATTAGTTACAGCATTTTGTTGCCCTGAACACTACCGACAACTTGTTTTTGTGCTGAATTATAGTTTCATTAAGTGACTGAGGAACTGTTACTACTACCTTCTCAGCTGGCCCCAGTCATGGAAACCAGCAGCGAGGCCTGTGGGGTGGCCTTGGAGGCTAGTGGCAGCTGCTGCGGCTGCAGGACGGCTGAGAAAGCCACTTCCTCTCTGCACCTCAGCTTCGTCACCTGTGAACTGAGGGTGTGGACGTGGCCCTGACGCCCTCCCATCGTTCTGTCGGTGCTCTGTGACCTGTGTGCTTCTATTGCACAGACCTAAGTGGAAGGAAAACAGACGGACTGCGAGTCACTCTCTTTAATACAGAGGTTTTCTGAAACAGGCTCAGACCTATAGACCAGCACTTCAGCGGTTTCCTAAGCAGATGCCAGTCCTGTCTCTCAGCCCAGCGAGAAGACAGGGCACTCTGACTGTGACAGGCCGCCCTGCAGGAGCTCCGTGCTGGCAGAGCTCCGTGCTCCCGGGAAACTGACTCTCTCCCAGCTCCCAGGTCTCTCCATCTCTGGAATGAAAGCCCCACAGAGTCCTCTCCCGGTGGCATCGTTCCAGGCCCTGAACCCAAGCCAGTGCTTTGGCCTTCACTCCCTGGTGTGTGACAGAGCAGTCAGTGCAGGCGACATTCTGGTCTTGAGCATAAATAACGTGTGTGCTCCCTCGTGTCCCTGCAGATCCTGAACCTCACCCAGAGAGGGATGGATTCGGCGCCACTGTGGTCCCATCAGGAAGCCTCTGCCCAGGGTTTGGTGCAGGTGGCATACCTGCCTCACAAGTGAGGGGTTTCCCAAACCAGCCAGCAGGGCCAGGTCACAAAGGCGACTGTACATCTTGGGCTCATTAGTAGCTGTGCTAAGAGGTTTTATGCTCAGATGGTCTACGGCTGCCTGATGAGACAGGAGCAGGTGCTGGAGCAGGAATAGACTTTCTGCCTCCTGTGAAGCACTGGGTTATAGACAAACCTGGTGCAGCTGCTCCGGAACAAGGCCCTGGGATCTGAAGCCTCCTCCTGGGGTGTGGGCGCTGCGGTGCGCTGTGTGCACACGCACAACCTTCTCAGAGGCTGGAGTCTCATCTCTGTTGCAGGTGCATTTTTGTTAGGAAACATTCTTGCTTGGAGTGGGCTGTGTGGCAGGGGCCCTGACACCGCAGGCAGCTGACCAGGTGAGAAGGCCCCGGGAGCAGAGCTGGCGTGAAGTGCATCCTGAATGGAGCTGGACTCCCTGCGACCTCCCAGGCCTCCCTCCTCCCAGCCCAAGCCAGCACACAGGGTGAGGTATGCTGCCCTGCCCCTGCCTGCCCGACGGCAGTGTTGACATTGGCTCAGTGTGCCTTCTTGCCCAGAACACAGTAACAGGTGGGTAGCCCTGAGATTAGGTGTGGGCTGCAAGGAGGTGTTTGGAACGTGCACATCTTGGCCTTTTAACTATTGATTTTAAAAAAATCACAAACTGAAAAATGCGTCAGACTTTCTAAAGAAGTCCTGTCCTTTTTAACTGTGGCCACTTCCCATTCACCTAAAGTGAGTGGTGAGCCACGGAAAAGATCGCATTCTGCCAGACGTCCCTGAGGTGATCTGGAAGGTCTGAGGTTCTCCAGCCCTGGGGTCCATGCTCACCTGGGGGCTGCGGCTCACCTGAGGCCTGGCACCCTGGAGTCGCACTGGCCTCACCCGGCTCAGCAGCCTGTCCCAGAGCCTACTCAGTACTGCCCTGTGCTCCTCTGACAGATCTTGTTTGTTCCCCCTCTGATTTTCTCTTTATTCTCATTTTTTAAACACATGTCACTTTATATAAAATTATCTACAGAAACCTAAACATGAGAGCCTTTCCTGTAATGTGAACATTTGCTGTTCTGAGGTTTGTCGGTGTGGATGTTGGGGGCAGTGTCAGCACACCGAGGCAGCCCAACCTGCCCCAAGGCACCCAGCAGGGGGGTCACAGGGACACTGAGCAGTCATATGCAAACCTGCTGAGGTTCTGACCCATTCAATCAGTCTGTGCACTTGGCAGGTTTGTAAGTCCTTCCACGTGCTAGTGGCATTCGCTTCTTGAAAACCAGCCTGTGCAGAGAGACAGCGTGGCCTCTGGGACCAGGCAGGTTTGGGTCCAAACTCTTCTTTCTCTGACGCCTTAGGTTTCGACCCAGCCAGCTGCTCTATGTCTCCACACCTCAGTCCCTCAATCCAGTCTGCGTTCATTTTTGTGCACAGTGTGAGACAGGGATTAGCCTCGTTTTGTTCACAATTACCTGCTCCAGTTTTCCCAACACTATTTATTGAGGGGCCTGTTTTTACCCCATTGTGTGCTCCTGCCGTTTCTGTCTCAGATGAATTGACCACGTGGGTGTGGCTCATTTCTGGGCTCTCTGTTCTGTTCCCTTGGCCCACCTGCCTGCTTTTTGGACCCGTATTTTCCTGTTTGGATTCTGAGAGTTTGTCAGCAGAGTTGGATATCAGGGAGTGTGATACCTCCAGCTTTGTTCTTCCTCCTCCAGACTTGGGGGCTTTGGTGGGGGAGCCACGTGGTTTCCGACATCACTTCCAGCCTTACCATCTGTGGTCCTTGCTGAGTGGGTCTCTGCCCATCCCAAGAGATGCCCACAAGGACATTCTCTCTTTGGCACCTCACCACCTGCAAGGAAAACCCTGTGAGAACATGCCCCTGACACTCTGGGTGCACGCCCGGCCCGGTTCAGAACTCTGGGTGCTGCAATTCTGACTTGCCAAACAGCTTAGCAAACACAGTCCTCAAATCCTGGTCACGTCAGCCTGACTTGCCCCAGCCTGAGCCCTGCTGCTCACCTCCAGGACGTGTCCTAGAGTCACTCCAGGGGTCCCTCAGGAAACCGCGGCCCGGGCACCAGCCTGGTCTGCTCTGGGCTGCATCGCTGATTACTTGCTCCTCTTTTACTCGTTCCCGAGTTTGACAAGGGGACTTTGAAAGCCTAGGAAGTCCCTCCCAACAGCCTCTGACCAGAGGAGGCCCGGTACTGAGGCCCATTTGTAATGTGTTCTGCTCTTCATTCTGTTTAGACCTCAAAGCTTTAAGCTGCCGGGTAAAGGCCCTCCAGGGATTAAAGTAAACCTCTCAGTGAAAAAATATGCCATTTATAATTTGCATGTTGCTTCTTTTTATATAATTTGGATTTGGGGTTCCATTTATGGTTCAGACAGATTGGCCTCCCTCATCTCTGTCATCTATTTCCCTGTCAACAATTTATTATCTGTCCATCCATCCATCCATCCACCCATTCTAACAGACTATCTGATCCTCCTGTTAGAACGTGAACCCTTCGCGGCAGGCAGCTATGGATGCCCGGTGCCCCGTGCAGACCCCAGCTCTGCAGTAAAGGCCTGTCCTTATTGAAGTCACAGTTGCTGCAAGACCACCAGGTGGACAGCAAGATGGGTGAGGAGAACCTGTAATTTCGTGTTCTGGCCCTGGTAGTGAAGTGTCCTACTCAAGCTCAAAATTGTATCCCACAGGCCAAGACCCAGGTCTTTCCTGATCTGCTCCTGTAGTTCAGGTTCTCACTTGCTAAGGAAATTCGTATTTTATTTAGAATTGAAGGTGGATAGTTATTAACCGATTAATAATTCTTCCCTTTAGGAAGCACTTCATTTTAATATTGATTTCCAAGGAGACAACACCAAGATGATGCTCAGCTGTACGTTTTGAGGCTGAGCAGCAGAGATAATGATGAACATGCTGGGGAGGAGCACATTTCCTGGTGATTCTGTGCTTTCTCCCCATCAGTGGCTCCCTACTGCTTCTGCAACCAGAGTTTAAGCTTATGGCCATGAACTCAATGTCCTTCTTATTTGATATTTCTAACCTGGAACACTGAACTAGAATGTAGGTCGATTTATCTCATCACTAAAAAATGCAAGCAGCTCTAGCTGGTGTGGCTCAGTGGATACAGCATCGGCCTGTGGACTGAAGGGCCTCAGGTTCGATTCCAGTCAAGAGCATATGCCTGGGTTGTAGGCTCCATCCCCAATAGCTGGCATGCAGGAGGCAGCCGATCATTGATTCTCTCTCATCATTAATGTTTCTCTCTCTCCCTTCCTCTCTGAAGTCAATTAAAAAATGTTTTTAAAAAATGCAAACAAAATTCCCACACCAAGCCACTGTGCATCACCTCACTGCTTCTTGTGTTATTGAATTTTCAAAATCAGTAAGTGAAAGGTAAGAATGTCTTTACCCGAAGGCAGAAAAGACAACTGCATTCAGCCGCTCCTGGGCCCCCACACCTCCTATGGGGTCCACACAGTTAAACAGGAGTTTTGCAGCACCAGGGACTTGACCGTGGTCTTCAAGGAAATAAAGAGTGATCTACTTATTCTCCTCAAGAATGACTGTCTTTGGATGCCTGTATACCGTAGGTTTGGGCATAAGCTACGCCCCAGTCAGCACCCAAGCCAGGCAGCCACCAAGAACAAACTTCAGTCATGAGTTAAGTAACGCAAAAGGTTACACACCATGCTGGCTGTGTTATCTGTGCTCATTCTCCAATTATGGTGTTAATAAAACACAGAAAAAAATTATTTTCAAGCCAAAGACTCATGAAACACTGAAAGAAAAGTCATGTCCCAAGTATTCAAACCTTTCTTACTGCATTCCATCTTCAGGACGACCTAGGGCAGCGATGTTCACCCTTTTCATCTCACAGCACATAAACTAATTAGCACAGTGCTGCACACACCAATATCTACATTCTTGGCCAATCTGAAAAAAAAAATGGTATTATTTTGATTCATTCCTACTTTTCTCAAAGTCACTCAGCAAATTGGGGATGGCTTTTGTTGTATTGGCTGTTGTTTGTTGTTGTTGTTTTCACCATCTAAGGGAAAAGAGGCCAGTGCCCCTGAGTAAACAGTCAGGTATTAGCGTGTGTGTTACAAAGTCTTGTGGCACACGGGTCGGAAATCGCTGATGGGGCCCTCCGATGCCATGGAACTCGCCGATGTCACTTCTCTCATTTGTACTGGTGATGTGATGAGTTGAATTCGGGAAGAAAGGAAGGAAAAGAAAGCGATGGGAAGTGATCACGGGCAGACGCTTGCTGATTGTTTCCACAATGTTCACGTTCATAAATTAATAATAAAAGATAAAAATACTTTATTTCTTTAATAGAGAATATACACTATTGCACTTCCCTTGTAAGCAGCATATAGGAAAAACTGTTTAGAAACTGCAATAACTGTCTGGTCTGATGCTGTATGGCACCACTGACCCCGCTGCAACCACACTCGACGCTCATCTGCAGAAAAGGGCAGCGTTCGGTACAGCCTTCCTGTCACTCCAGGGCCAGTGACCGCAGTTCACAGACTAGGAACCAATGTTGGACCAAGGAGACGTCCCAATCACACACGTACCACCCCCCCCCCCCCCCCCCGGTCTGCTCACTTGGAGCCTGCACCCACCTATTAGTGAGACAAGACAGGCCACGATCCTCACCTCACATCTCCCACAGTTTTTCCTCTCTGTTGTGTTTAATAGATTATTCTATATGCTGTTCTTTCATGAACAAATGAAACTGAGCTGCCACAGTAACTACTGCTCATTCTTTTAAAAAGCAATTACAAGCTTTTTCTTCACTCAGATTCAGGTGCAAATTTGGTTTACTCAAAGTCGCTCAGCAAGTTCCGGGTTATGAAAGGACTTCTCAGCCCCCAGCACACACGCAGTGCAACCCTCAAGCGTCTGACATCTACTCCAGAATTCACTCCAAGGGACCGTCCCCCCGCCCACCCCCCCCCTCCCCCCGTCCGCCCACCCCACAAGTGCAAATGCTTCGGAAAGATCTTGGTGGTTTTAAAACAGAAACCAATTTTTTTTTAATATTTTTTTCATTTATCTATGGAAGGTGAATCTGCACCACTAACATAAATTTGACCTAAGTTTCAGTTCATCCCATTCTGAATGTAGAAAGGCACAAAGCAATTTTACTTAAAGCTTTCGCATAAAATTCCTGGGATGGCTGCGAATAAGAGGACGGGGTGGGGTGCAGAAGATCCCTCAAGAACTCTCATCCCTGACACTGTCGTGCTTAACCAAGTGCAGGCCCGTGAACAGCAGCATTTCAGGGGAGCGACGGGGGGGCTGCGCTGTCTTTCGACAGAGTCCACACTGAGAAAGGCCCACTGTCCGCTGCATAGCCTCCAACGCAGACCTGGGCTGTGCAAGCAGCTGTCCACCAGAGCACTTTGCAGAGCAGGGAACACTGCTCACAGGCAAACGCTGAAATGCAATTAAACAGTCAATGCGAAAAGCGAAGCAGGAGAAGGAGGAGAGGAGGATGTGATGTTATTCTGGTAAAACTAAAATTACATGACGTGAATAAAACTATTGAAGACTTGGTAACTGTGTAAAAATAAATATTTAAGTAAGTCAAAGACCTACTCTTCTGGTAACAGTTACAAAAATAAGAGTATCATACTCAACGAATTCACATATGTACCAACATGAACTGGTTTAGAACTATTTCACCATTGGAAAACTCATTTCTCTCCCCTCCACATTCTTCTCTCCGATAATCTTGTTCCTGAAGAGAGATGTTTTGATAAAACACCTGAACTAAAGCTCTGAAAGACTTGTCTGGTGACAGTTTTCTTTGGGCTGTCGTCATGGACTCAGAGTTTCTCTCACAGGTTCTGATCTGAAGGCTGTTTTCTTTACTCCTGGTGCTGTGAGCTGGCTCAGCATCTGGTCACACCAACTCCGTATCAACAAGGATCTGACCCTTGACGCCCAGCCACCCGGAGGCCACCCCTCCTGGCAAACATGCCCTTTGCACAGAGCTGAGATGGTGCCACCTCTGGGCCACGGATGACACACGGCGGGGCGGGGCCTGAGCTGCGGAGCCCAGACCCTGGCGTTCCTGCAGATCCACACGGCTAGGAGCAGAAAAGCTGCTGGCGGGACCTGCCTCTCCAAATGGTCCCGGGAGAAGAAAGTACCTGAGCCGTGTTTCAGCTCTCACTCATCTTCTCATGACATCTGTGCTTGTCTGACGCCCAGTGGCAGTGGCGTGAGTGGAGTGACAGAGGAGCCCTCCAGAGATTGAAAATGTGCTGAGTCATTAAGCAGCCACCAGTGCCTGGTGCACACACAGTGCGTGATGCCGAGAAGTGCACATGCAGGTGTGAGCCCCCGGGGTAGAGAACACCGACTTGGGGTTCCAGAACTTTGATTCCGAGGATTGAAAGCAGTCGATACCATGGCAGGCTTGGTTTTCACGCTCTTTGGCTTTTTAAATTAATTTAGACATTGTTAAAATGCATCACGGTGCCTCTTAGCAAACCAGTCAAAAAGATGCCCCTGAAAATATTTCCTCTGGAGGCCAGGGTGGGTCCACCTCAGACAAGGAAGCATCTCCAGGGGGTTATACTGTGTCACTCGGCTAATTCTTGATTTCTAAGTTCCAGGGCCCCATCTTCTCCACAGCATCCCCAACCTTCAGGAGTTCCGTAAGCTTCTTCAAGAGAGTTCCTTACTCCTGGAAAAAACAATCGTGTGGTCACTTGGGTGCACTGGACCAAATCTGTGGCAGTGATCATGGCCCTGGGGCCCCCAATCCTCCAGGACATATTTCAAGGAGCCCCACTGTTGGGAAGGCTCCCCCTGAGGAGTAAGGAAAGCTGTCAATCAACACCAGTCCAGGCCGAGGCTACAGGGCCACACATACTCCCAGGGATCCTCGCAGACCTCGATTCTGTGATATTTGCTGCGTTATCTTGTATCATAGGAATGCACACCTGAAACCTGTATGATCCTATAGACCCAAATACGTTTAAAAATTCATACATTTCCTTTTTGCGTTTCACATTTAGAAAAGAAGTTGGCTGCCTTAGTAAAGAGCTATCTGGTCTCTCTGTCAGACAAATATCCATCCTCTTGCAGCCTGTTTCTGGATGTTTGAAATCAGTTTCCCTCCAACTGTTCACGGGCAGGAAAGAAAATGTCTGAATGTTGGTAAAGCCAGTATGCACTGTCATAGAGTTGAAGGACAGAACAGAAAACAAGGCAGGCAGCCCAAATACATACCTGCAGGCAAACAAACCCCACCCTTTCCAAACAAATCTCCCTAAAAAGGCCCAGGGCTGACCTGAAGACAGGAAGGGGTGCCTAAGGCTACTCAACGCTGTTCACTTAAATGCTCAGCTAGGGATCCAGCTAGGGACCCAGCCAGGTGGCTCAGCAGAGAAAGGAGCAGGAGGCAGGAGAGAGAGAGAGAGAGAGAGAGAGAGTGTGTGTACGCCCCCAGGGCACCTGCACAATGTGAGACCAGTTCTACCCATCAGGGCCCAGGGCCCACAGCTTTCCTTTTTCACTGAAGAAAGATGTGAAGAGAGCTGGGGAATACCCGAGATTTTTGCCTGAAAATTAAACAATGTTTCTCCCAAAGGACAGGTGACCACTCTCTTACAACAGTATTAAAACCAGTAACGTATATCCAAAGCCACACAGCAGAGACCGAAATTTCGGCAGCCCTGCCTTTGCAGCAACTTGAAGGACAGGAAGATGACTAAACGCCCGCAGACACAGAAGCAATTTTCATGAATTATACGCTAGGAAACGGAACACAAAATCACCCACGTGTAGCTGCCTGTTACTCACGATCCCCATGGGATCACTGCACATTCTGAGTCATTCCCCAGCTCTGAACTCTCCATTTTGAAAAGCAAACGTTTTTACTCCATGGGGGTAATAACCTGTGAACTTGTTCTTTAATTCTGGATGGTATATTTTCATTTTAATTGATAATAATACCTCTACCTACCATTGGGACAAAAACCTCCATGTAAAATATATTTGTTTTTATTTTCACTTAGAAAGCAAACCAACTGATTTTCTGAATTTTTCATGAAATCCTATAATGAATTTGTATGAATTCCAACACAAATGTGCTGATACTAGAAAAAAATGTCAGCTTGCATTCCTGCTTCCACAGCTTCCAGAAGTGATGGAATTAGTCTCAAACAAGTAACCCCATGACAACAGGTCGGCTGCCAGAGGACCCTCGGCGGCAAAAGGGGTGGGGCATGCTCTGGCACTCTGCACCCAGCTCTCTCCATGGGACCTTCTTCGCGGGAGCGCGCAGGTGTCCCTCCAGGGGGCTGCGACCAGCAGCAGATGTCGCCTCAGTCCCAGGGAGCTGAGCTGGACAGACTCATTTCCTCCTCCCAACCCTCCAACCAGCCAGACATAGGTCTCCGGGGTCATGTTCCCAGGACTCCAGCTCCGTTCTGGGTCTAGGGGAGGAAAGGTGTGAAGCAAATATCTGCAGTGCTGGTGGCTGCCTAGGCAGAGAAAGCTGGGCCGGCTCGGTGACTCTCCCTTTCTCTGCTCAGACGGCAGGGGACACTGCCCCCCACCCCTCACCCCCCACCCCCGCTCAATCACACAGGATCGAGAGAGAGGAAGAGGGTGACCCCATGAACCTCTGTTCTGCATAGCTTCACTCTCCGCAGTTCCTGTCTGTTCTCTCTGCCTTTTCATCAACGGCTCCCATGCCAGGCTGACCACACTTCTTACACTCTCCTAGGCTCAACCCTAACTCAGGGCCTTGGGAGGTTCCTTCATGGGCTGCATCCCCAATTCTGCTCAGGATGCTGCTTTGATGTTGGAGCCCTGGGCCTGGGTAGGTCTGGGTTCAGAGGGACCAAGGTGAGTCTTTTTAGGTTCCCGTTGTGGCGTTTTGTTTCGGTTTGTCTGTGCATTGCTTGTTCTCAGCACTATTCACCCTCCAGTCCACCTGCCACCTGTGCCCAAAGCACAGGGCGGGGCTCTGGAAAGCAGAGGGACCTAATTATTAACTTACCTTTTGCGTTTCCAATAGATAGTGCTGCTTTCTTTGCCTTTTTTGGGTTCCAATCAGGAAACCCCGATACATAGACACCTGACTATACAGATCACAACGTGCAGAGTTGGAGACCCTTCCTTTTATGGACAATGGATGCCCTAAGTGCAGGGTGGCGATGGACAGAAGACAGGCCTCCCAGGCCCCAGGTCGGGGCTCTGTGCACCTGACCCTGTCCCTCTGGGACCACCTGAGCCCCTAAAACGTGCACCCTCCACACTGCCTGCATCTCATCTCACTGCCAACAGGAGAATCTATGAAAATACAAGTAAACCCTTTTTGTACTTAAGGTGACTGCCTATTTACATCCACGGGGGCTTGTGCTACTGGAAAATAATCTTCAATAAATTATTAGAAGGAACTTAGGTCATGATCCCTCCAGGTCCAAAACAGACAATGACCTCCTCTCTCCTTGTTAACTTTCACACCTGAACTAGGACCATGCCCTCAGGGACCTTACCAGGTGTCTCTTCCACCCTCACACAGGGGTGAGCTGTGACCCACAAGGCTGCGGCGCCTCCCCTCACAGCCCAAACACTGACACTGTGTCCTTAATTAGTTTATGTTGAGGGCAGACAAAACACTTCCATCACATGATTTTAAAAAACTATACCAAGTTGTCACTGAAGGATAGAGAAGAAAAGATACTGTAATCTTTCAATTCTTGGTTCTCATAAGATAACCCTGAAAAACTGTGGCCTCCTCTCCCTTCTCTGTCCCTGGAAATGCCCCCACATGTGCCAGGAAGGGGGTACAGGTGACGGTGGGGACCAGCGCTCCTTAGCGCCTCAGCGAGAAGAACCGAGATCAACCCTGGGCCGGCGTCACAGGGCAAGAAGCAACCTCCAGTAGGGCCCTCGGAAGCACATGAGCTTCTAGTCAGGGCCACGCAGAGCTCAGAGGCACAGGGATCATCTGGTCCAGCGCCCCGTTCACCAACAAAAGCTCCTTGTACACTGAGCTGCCCCAGGGACAGAGCTCTCAAACGACATGAACCATGTTTAGCCAAAGAGCTCTGTCCACTAAATGATGCCTAACTGCCCACCAGGTCCGGCAGGGCCCCTCCCAGCGCCGGCTGGTCAAGGCCTCCAGGCTGTGCGAGGCCCGCCCTCCAGGGAGTCAGCTCTGTCAGAATCCCAGGACGCGCCAAGCCACGCGGGAACCAGGGCTGCGGGCTGTTTCCAAGGCGGAACTAATAACAGCAGAGGCACAGCTGCGTTCTGGCGGCGCTTTAGAATCCCAGTGTTTCCTCTTCCCATAGGAATAAGCCAACTGGCTGGTGCTACGCACGGAATCAGGTTCCAGGCCGTCAGAGGCGACAGAGTCACAGGCAAGGGCGTGGGACGAGCGAACCTGGGCTGTCACATCGCCCCAGACTCCACGTCTCACTCTCCGGGTCCCTCCCCACTTCAGAGGCCTGCCCACCCGCTCCATGCAGCTCTGCCGCTCACGAAGCCCACGCAGCCCTTGCAGACGCGCGCGCAGACACCGTGGTGGCTCACCCGTGGGTCCCGGCCTCGGCGCGGGGGTCACGCGGGCCCTGCCGCCGTGGCGCTGGCGTCTCCGTGGCCTTCCTGCAGGTGTACAGCCACTTGATGATGCGCGCGTTCCTCTCCACGACCGAGGGGGCGCTGGGCGCCTGCTCCGTCAGCTCCTCCTCCTGCAGCCCCTCGTCGCCGCAGCTGCGCCGCGAGAAGCCACCCTCGGAGGTGGCGACGCTCACGCTGCGGACCCTGAGGGTGCCCTGGTCCGACCCCGCGGAGAAGTTCTCCCGCCCGAGCGCCTCCACCACCTCGGGCTCCAGCCCGCAGAACTGGAAGAAGGTGTCGAACTCGGCGGCGGACATGGAGTAGCGGGAGCTGAGGTCCGACTGCGAGCGCTGCAGACCCCTGCGCCTGGCCGCCTGCAGCTCGCGGGTCCCCGACGCGACTGGGGCGCTAGGGCGCGCGGGGGGCGCCGGGGGCGCGACCGGGACGCTGGCGCACGCGGGGGACGTCGGGGGAGCTGACGGGACGCTGGGGCGCGCGGGACGTACGGGGGCCGCGGCGGGGCCCGGCTTCGTTGGCGTCACCTCTGCGCCCGCGTCCCTGCCCTTCTCTCCCGCCGGGGATGTCTCTGGGGGCGTCGGCGTCCTGTCCTTACCCGGCCCCGGGAGTAGCTTCTTCGCCAGGCCGCCACGGAGGCCGTCGGCGCCCGGCCCGCGCACAAACTCGCACTTCTGCCGGTAGATGACCAGCGAGTCCGGCCTCAGCGGCTTCCGCGCTATCGCCCTGCGCGCCACGGCGCCGGGGGCGCGGGCCGGGGGCCGCGGGTCGACCGCCTGTCCTTCGCCCGCTCCGGGGCTGCTGCCCTCGGAGGCCGGGCCCCGGGCCGTCCCCGGCAGAGCCCGCACATACTTGGCGCGGTCGGCCGCCAGCCTCTCCACCGCGCTCCTGCGCGCCGGCCGCGCCGCGTCCAGGTGCCCAGGCAGCAGCCGCTCCATCGGGGGTGCGTCAGGGCCGGGCAGCGCGCGCATCCCGCCGGCACCACCGCGGGGCTCCCGACTGCGGAGAGGCTCGGGCTGCGGCGCGTCGGTCCGGGATCGATTCCAAAGTCTGAGCAAGGAGGGGACCGGCGTCCGTACCTGGCGCCCAGGTCCGCACACTGCCGACAGCGAGCCCAACCGATTGGAGTCGCTCCAGGGCCTGCTCCCGGCTCCTCGTAGCCGGCCCCGCCGTCTTCCCACCCCTGGTAGAGGCTCAGCACCAGTCCCGCCTGCTCACCTTCCGCCCGCTCCGCCCCGCCCCGCCCCTCCCCGCCCCTCCCGCCCGCTCCGCCCTGCCCTGCCCTGCCCTCGCCTCCGTCCCGCACATCCACGCCTCCAGCCCCCTGTACGCCTGGGGCTGGGAGGGCTTGGCTGCCAGGTCCCCGCTCCCCGCTCCCTCCTGAGGGCCATGGGTCAGCGCTGGAGGCCAGCACCTCCGCGGTGGGGGAGGCGGAAGGAAAGGGCTCCCCACCCCGCCCCCAGGCAGGTGTCTCACTTCCTTTGAAGTGTTAAGGTTGACCTCAGGGTGTTTGGAAACTTGACTTTCGTTTCCTACGTCTCTGCTTGCGCACAGATATTTATTATCAGAAAAGAAACCGACATAAAGGAAAGAGAACATGTGTGGGAGAGACTCAGTCTGTCTGTGTTGGGCGGAAAGAACCCAGGACCCACAGGGACCTGGGTCAGGTCCAGCGCTGTTACTGGCCGGCTGTGACCCTGACCCAGACCCGAGCAGGACTCAGAGGGCAGGCGGGCGAGGTCGGTGGATTTGGATGAAGCCTGACTAAATGGCAGGACAACTGCTGTTTTTACTGTAACCAAGGCAACAGGAAACCACAGGCTCACAAGACAAGTGGATCAGCCCAGGAATGCTAAACGTGTAAGAGAAAATATTTCCAAAATTCCGTTATTTCCAAAAGCTGGACATAGAACTAGAAGTATCTGCCGGAGTGCAATGCCCACCTTCTCTCCTGCTCCTGGTGAGACCTCTCCCAGCTGTGGCTGCTGCTCCTCCAGGCGGCAGGAGGGAAAGCATGAGAGCCTGTGGACACCAAAGGTGGTGAGTCAGCAGGTGCAGCAGCAGAATGAACAGAACCAGGTTTGGCTCATTCAGGGAAGCCCCCCTCCCCTCCCCCTCACCACTGATGATCAAACAGCAGCAGGTTTGGGTCAAGGGGGCCTTGAGACCTTAGTCCCTGTAAGGCCAAACCCCAGTCAGGGAGGAAGTACAAGAAGCCCGGTCTCCTGAGACCCAAACTAGCCACCTCGACTCATTGGAATGCATGAGAAAGA
The DNA here is from genome assembly GCA_026230045.1 of Corynorhinus townsendii. Taxonomy (NCBI): domain Eukaryota; kingdom Metazoa; phylum Chordata; class Mammalia; order Chiroptera; family Vespertilionidae; genus Corynorhinus; species Corynorhinus townsendii. The sequence goes on along the minus strand of JAPDVU010000007.1, from coordinate 170,312,710 downwards.
TGGCCGCGGTCCTTCAGGTCGACGGCAAGGAGATGGAGATACAGGGTGGGCAAACGTAGGTTTACAGTTGTTCATACGGAAAATAATACAACTAAATAGTAGCGCAATAATAGGCTGTTAGCGCACTCACAACTGTAAAAAAGACATATGTTTGTTGAATTCTTTCTATACGTCGGGGGCTATATTTTCCACATATCTCCACAGTGGGAGACACCATTGTAGCCCATACTAGTTATTGGAAGATCAGCAATTCTTTTCTCTAGCCTCCTAAACCTGTTTTAATGCAAGCCTATTTCCTCTTACTGATTTCCATAAAGTTTTGGAAAAACAGATCAATATCTCTTTATAAGCACCATCTGCATAACAACAAAAAAGTGTTTCATGTGATAACTGCCTTCCCAGTTTCCTCTGTTCAGGCCTCACCTTCACTCACCAGGTTTTCATTCTCTTGCCTAGAACCACTCACTCTACAGAAGCTTGGAACTTCAGAAAACAAGAAAAAGTGAGTAGAGCCTTCCTGGTCCAAGGGGTGCTGAGTCAAGGCTCCTGGAGCCAAGAGGCCAGGCTGCTGGGTGTGAGGCCTCGGGGTGCTTGGGCTGACAGGGGTGGGCGGGGAAATGCTGGCCCAGTCCAGGTGGGAGCAAGGCCAGACACAAGATTCCTCAGGAATGTTATGGGGAAGCCAGTCACATGACCAGGTGACACAATTGTGCTCCTTAACCAGAGCCCAGAGCCCTTCACCTTGAGCTCAATACTTCAAATGCTGACATTTTAACCTGAAGGAAAGAAAACATTGGTGTCAAACTGCAGGCACATGTTTATGACTTATAATTCTCTATCAAGTTTTAGGGGTTTGGTGCCAACGTTTATCTTCAATGAATGTGGTTTCACATCATCTACTGGCATTTCATGTGCTACCTGGAATGGTTCTGAGAGGGCAGGTGAGGTTTATGGAACCTGAAGAAACAGGATTATCTTGTCGATGGCTGTGCCAAGACATGAAGGGCTACTGGGAAAGGCAGTGATTGACATGTGTGGTACAGTGGGTATCTAAGAGTGTCACACGCAAAGGACATCACTTCACTCCCCGAATCAAAGGGATGAGGAAGTTCCCCAAACCAATTACTAAGAACTGGATACTAATTAAACAGGAAGGCAATTAATAAGTTACCTGTGCAAAGGTATACTTTTAGAGGAAATTACAAAGTTTAATAATTTAGTTTGTACTTTAAGAGGATTTTTATTTATTTTGAGATAGTTTTTTTTTTTTCTCAAAGACCTAGACCCTGATGGGGCATGGAGCATGAACGTGTTTGCCCCGGGTTCTGGCCCACACAGTAGGTTCTGACAACGACCCAGCTCTGGTGGGGAAGCCAGGAGGTCTGGGGCCAAAGCCCGGCTCTGTCACCTGCCAGTCAATGGCCCAATGATACTGCATTGGGACCAAGAGCTACCTCAGCGTCTCGTGGGGAGTGTGAGGGAGCATGTGGAAGTCTCATACAGCCCTTTCCTGCCTGTGATGACTCCTTCCCCTCCCCGCTAGCCTCTGCTCAGCTGAGGCCTGGACGGTGCGGGCACCTTTTCCTGGGCCTCTGTCTACAACATGCTTCTCCTCTGCAGTAGCTTCAGGGAAGTCTGTTGGAAAATTGTTAAAGTAACCCATTTAATATTCCAGGTGAGCAGACTGGTACTAGTTTTCATCCTGAAAACTCCATCTGTTACGGTCCGGGAATGCCCACGGGGGTCGGTGACAGGGCACCAGCTTCCACGGGTTGTGAAAGAGCCATGTCAGTTATTAGAACTGTATCCCAGTCTATAGTCAGACGAGGACAGAGTGATGCCCATGGATCCTTCTCCATCCACCACCTTAACTTCCAGGAAAACGACAAGTGTGCACCTGGGGGCAAGGTGCCCCTGCGGCACACTCCCACAGTCTCACTGTTCCCACCCTCCCGCTGTTCCCACGCCCTTCCCAGGGGCTCCCATTTCCTCAGGTCAAGGGCAGGTGATCCTCTCACCCCTTCAGTCTCACCGGTCATGGACTCACCTTGGCCAACCAACCGTCAGCAGACAGGAGCTGCGGCTGAGCCCTGTATCTGCTGCCCCCTGTGCTCTGCTGGCCCTTTTCCCCAGGGACCGCGGAGTGTGAATGGCTGCTTTTTTTTTTTTAATATTCCCATTATAATTCTAATGTTAATAGAAAGATAGGATATATGCGTGCATCCTATTATCTTTCTGTTAACATAGATCCAGAGAGGTTATATATCGCCTGCATATGTAAAGAAGATTATGAATAAATATAACATCTGTCAGCACATAGAAACTCCATGAGGCTGGTAGGGACTTCCAGGGACAAGCCCCCAGCAATGCCACCAAGTTCACAGTTCATATTACAAACACCAGGAAACATGGACGCACAGCTGTGTCAGTCTCTGGTTGTTGCTGTGACAAATTCCCACAAACGTTGTGACTTAGTGCAAATACATCACCTTAGTTCTGGAGGTCAGAAGTCTACAGTGAGTCTCTGGGGCTGTGTTCCAGCAGAAGGCTCTTGGGAGAATCTCCTAGTGGGCCTTCCCCTTATCCAAAGGTTACCCACTCTCCTTGGCTACGGGTCCTTCCTCTCTCCAAAGCCACAGAACAGCATCTTCTCTCTCCTCTGACACTTTCTTCTGAAGTAAAAAATTAGGTCATTACTGTCCATTCTTACATCTTCGCCTTTGAAGAAATCATTTAACTTCTTGGGATTTTGGTTCTGTCTTCTGAACAGATATAACCCACTGAATGCCTACCTTACAAAGGCACATGGAGGCATATTGCAAAATATAATGCTCTTCAAATACAAAGAGGTATTGATCATAGTGGTAGAAGGCAAGCCAAGCTTCGAGGAACTAAAGTTCAACTTGAAATTATGACGTGAGGCAAGGAGGATTGCTCAGCAAGGAGGCTGAGGAAAATGTCACCAGGTTCCTGTTGAGCCTTGAGGGCTTGGATGCTCCAGGGGAGCCTGGGAGGTGGGAGCAGAGTTACTGTTAAGGCTGGAGGTGAAGTTCATGAGCTCAAAGTAGGGGACAGGTCACGGCCAAGTGCAGTGGACAGTCATCAAACAGGATCAAGCCAAACCATATCAGGGCGCCAAGGCCAGAGAGAGACACTGGGGGAAACCCAAGTCAACAGAACAGTCCCCAGGTAGCAGGTTGTGAGGTGAAGTATGATGTTGAGGTGCAGGGAGGGTGGGCCATGGCTTACTGGTCACTTGCAGCCACTGCTTGGTTGACTTCAGCCATTGCTCACAGGTTGCCAGGGAAGGAAGCAGGGCTGAGGTTCCTCTCCTGGGGGAGGACCCTGAAACCCAAGGCTATTCGTTAGGAGGGAAAAACAAACAAACAATGTAAATATAATTGCAATAAAATGTTATAGACCTGAGGAGCCTAAGCCAGAAAATAGCAATTAACATTCTTCATCTGATACCAAAATAGTTAGAAAGTTCTTGTGTTGTTCAGTGCCGTTGACATCTGCCGTTCTTTAGAAAAGGCAAACCCCCTTTTGTCAGTGATAATGACAGTGTCTTCAGGAAGCAAATGAGTTAGTTTATACTTTTAATTACAGAGACTGAAACATAAATTCTTCGGCTTATTTCCCATATGTAGATGAAGCCTTCTCTATGAACAACTGTAAGGAAATACCACATCCTCAGGGATAAGAGTCTACAGCTTTATGAAAGAGAAGAATTTAAACATGTTTACAAGGTCTGACTTTACAGTAATCACTACCATACACATGTGTTAGGCTACTTCCTATTCTAACGTGAAATCCCCAATGCATTGCTTGGTAAACCATGGTGTTCACTACAAGTAAGTTTGCATATAGAGTGGCCCGGAAGCAATAAAAGCACGCCTTAGTCTTTAGTTCAACTGAAAATCTGGTAATCAATCATAAGGTGAAATTTGGGTTGCTTTCCCCAGGCATGACTGATTTATTTTGGTATGGGTCCTCTAAAAATAACAGTGGTATTTTCATGAGTTTTTTTTGTGTGTTTTTTTATAACTGAAATCATAGAGTTGGTTTAAAGTGGTGAGTCAGGGCCCAAACCCAGGCCTGTGGAATTCTGAGCCCTTATTTCACTCGGTTCAGCCAAAGGCTTTGCTCTGAGGAAGGGAAGAGCCAGGCTACTATTGTACTAGAGGGGAGCTCTGGTACGGAGTACAGTTCTCCATTAAACCCTGGGAGAGAATGTGTGTGTGAGTGTGACATGCATGTGCATGTATAACAAAGTCAGCGTGCAGGAGGCAGATGCTCTGGGAGGGGCGGGGGGCTGCGAGGCTCACGGAGTCTCAGCCATCATCCACGGAGTCTCAGCCATCATCCTCCCAGAGCAGGAGGCAGATGCTCTGGGAGGCTGCGAGGCTCACGGAGTCTCAGCCATCATCCACCAGAGGTTTGGGAGACATGGCAGCTCTGCTCTTGGAGACTGTGCGGCAGCTGCCCTGGGAGAGAGCTCAGCCGTGTAACCCTAATCCCACTGGGTTTCACTTCTAACCACAGCTCTGAAGTACGTTTACTTTGTCTCACTCTGCCAAGAGCCTGTTAGTAGACACTTGGTTTAATACATGTCATCAGATGCCTCACCTGCATGATGTGAACGCTGGCTCCTGCAAACTACGTTTAATTTTGCACGGGCCTCACCCCTTGTCCCTCAGGCTTGGCCTTCGTGATCCATCTGCTGACATGAGACTGTAATTCTGGGTTTCTGTCACTGGTGAGAGCTGGAACGAGCTCTTATGAATCCAAGAGTCCTGCTGTCACACCCAAGAAGGCAGGCTCTCCTTTGTTCACAGGCAACTCAGACAGAATATTCACCGAGCAGATTGCGTGCCCCTCCCTCCGGAGGGCAGCACCACTAGCTGGGGTCCCTGGGACAACAGTGTAAGTGTCAGGCTCACACAGGCTGGAATCCCATTTCAGCATCTCATGGAGCCACATGAACTCCCTGGCCCTCCTGGAGTGACACGTGGCATGTGTCTGACTTTCTGTGGGCAAAGGCATAGATGTTCTCAGGAGGGTGTGGCTGGATATCCCGCCGCACAGGGGTGAAGGCCCATCATCAGATCAGGTCAGACTCATCACAAAGGTCACTGGTCTCTAGTCCTCACGGTACCTGGAAATGAAGGTCTTCTCGTGTGTGTGGATGAGGGAGCTGTTACCCCCTCCAGCGGCTGTGGGTGAGGGCGCAGGCTCAATGGGGTGCAGTCTGGGAGGGCACAGTGCTATCATCTGGCGGGCCATCGGCTGGGGTCCTCAGTGGCAAAGGCTGCTAGTGTTCCTGCTTTGCTTTCCCCATGGGGGGAAGTTGCAGCCCTGGGGACCCCCTGGCAGGGGTCCAGCACACAGGCCCTCAGAGTGGGGCAGGCCTGAGTCCTGGGCTCAGGAGGGTGGAACTGCTGGGCTCCAGGGGCCGGGACACAGTAGCTGTGGCAGTGGTAGTGGTACCGGTGTCTGAGGTGACGACCTGTGGACGAGGGCCCAAGTCTCTGGGGCTCACCCTGTACCTCTGTGGGGGGGGGGGGTGCGGGCAGGGCGTGATCTGAGGTACAGCAGTGGGGGCTCCAGCCCTGGGAGGTTGGAGGTGGGGACACCGGGCAGCCCCTCCCTGGTATTGAGCTTTGGTGTCACTGACGTCACCTCCAAAGGTGCTTTTGAAACAAACATACTGTAGTCAACGAGTGTCTGCTACAAACTTTCAAGCAAATCTCCATTTTAGAGTAGTTTTAGATTTACAGACAATTGTAAAGACAGCACAGAGATTTCATATACCCTGCATCCAGGTTCTTCTGTGATTAACATCCTACATTTGTAAGGTGTATCTGTCACCACTGATGGCCATGGCAACAAGTCTAAGGTGAGCAGTCTGGGAAACCCAGGATGCAGTGGCCTCCCTGCGGGTCCGAGGGTTGCAGCTCCCTGTGACGTGGGAGCAGTGCTGGCTTCTGTTTTGAAGTGAGCCAGAGAGATCAAGAGAACATGGCTCCAGAGGCTGTGATGGACAAGGAGTGTCAGCGTAGCTCGGGCTGGACCATTACCCTCGGGTTCGGAGAAGTCACAGGCACATTTGTGGACAGTATCTTGCCTTACATGCTTGAGTGTTTGGACTTGTTGACTTGGCATTGACTTCATTTCCTGAGTGTTTGGAAACCACATTGTTACATGTTGGATGACCAACAGAATCCTTTCAACGAAAATGACCCGCTAGGGTGTATTTTCATGAGGAATTATACCTTCTGTCTTATAAATGCAAATATCTTAAATGACAGGTCTCATGGTTGCAAATTGTAGGTCTTATGCATCCTCACAGGGGAAAAAATGTGCTCTAGGAATTGAAAACTTTACAAGCTGACTTTAAAATGGGTTGGCAGCTGACATATAATCTTAACACAGCTTCAATCAGAAAAATAGGTTCTAACAAATTGGCAGGGAAACCAGCAGTGACTGAGTGACGGCACAGCCACCCTGTGCTCTCAGGCGCTCTGGGGACTGTTGCCTTTGCTGGGATGGAGGGTGCTGTGCTTTTGTGCATGTTTTTGTTTACACACCACACGTTTAGGTTCGTCATGCCTCTGACTCAGGAGACTCTCCCCTGCCTGGAAGTGAGTTCACCTTCAGTGACTCTGTACTTCCCAAAGCCACAATTTCACAACCGGGAGCCGTGTCCAGTCTTTGGTCTGCAGAGATGGGCTGTGTGCACTGCCTCAAACCCAGAAAAGGAGGCCCCGAGTGTAGAGTTTGCTCAGAGTTCCAGAGCCAACTCAGTAGAAAAGGGAAGCCTGGGACCAGTGTCCTGGCTCGTCGGCCAGTAGTTTTGTGGGTTTTGTTGTTCTTGTTGGGCTCATGAGGTAGACATGAGTCTACTGAGTGCCCTTACTCCCTAGGTCACTCCAGCACGCGGGGCACTGCTGGAAAGGGATGTCCCCTGTGACTCTGTCTCCACTGACGGCACACGGTCCCCCTCACTGTCCTGGCCGTGACGCAAGGCAACGCTTCTCCTGGACCCCTGGCCATCCTGGACCTATCCTGATAGTTAGTTCCTGCGTGGTTAAACATTTCATATACTCACAGAATCGTGACCCCTAACTTACTTCCAATAGGTGTGAAATCTAATTACCTAATGAAGTTAAATGTTGAAAATAGAAATTAAATGCTCTCTCGGGATGGTCAGGGGTGTTTTTAAACAAAGTCCTCAGAGCCTTGAGAAGACCACACCATCCCACCACTTTCTCAGGGAGGGGTGTTTGTACCAACAATCCCTACTAACTAACTGGAAGTCAGACCATGTGGGCATATTCTTCGTAATTCAGAAATGATGAATTTCCCTGGGAAATCCAGCAGCTTTGGCCCAGGGTCTGCATCAGGATATCTCCTCATTTATGTGGAGAAATGTGATAACAGAGCAGAAAGAACCAGTTCATTCTGGAAATTAGTGTTCTTCACACAAAACTCTTAATGGTGAGAATTAGAATTTATATATATTTATAGAAAAGGCATACAAAGTAAAGGCACTTGTCACCTCTAAGTTAAATAGTCTATGAAGTCTGCCAAAAAAAGAAAAAAGAAAATTCAACCAAGTAAACTTGAAGATCTAACTGGCTTTACTAAACACTTCATGAATCAGGCAGCTTCCCACTTGACAACCAGGTCACTCCAAAGACTGGGACAAGGATGTTAAAAGAATGAATTTTTTCAGACAATGTGACCTTCACTTAAGGAATTCCTAACTGGTGAGAAAAGAGTGAAGATGTGGAGTATGTGAAATAGAGTCACTTTAACCAAGCCGCTGGAGTTATTAACATTATGAGGGTGGAGACACAAGGAACGACCCTAGTTGTGCCTGGGAAGCTAAGCTTTTGGAGGTTTCCGGTCCTGTGTCACCTGGATGTGGTCAGATCTCCAGATAACCTCAGCTCAGCCTGCAGGACCAGCATCCAGACCATGTGAAGCCACTCGATAGCCATCACCCCGACTACAGGATGTGACCAGACACCCTGGCAGCTGTCATCAGCCCCCCGACATCTGACTGATGAGCCTCCTAGACCAGGGCTAGGGCTGAGAAAGCAGGATTATTCTCAAGAATGGACTTTGAACTCTAAGAACTCAACTTTTCCATCTTTTCAAAAAACTTCTAGGTTTTTGTCCAGCTGTGTTACCAGTTTGCAAGTTCTAAGACTCTTGAATAAATCTTCAACATGTATTTCTAGCACAGCCTCCAGTCTCTGAATTAGTTTAACGTTGGTTTAAAATTACATTCCTGGGAGAGGCTGAAACTGCAGTTAGTTTAGTTATTATTCTTGGTGGGACTTAACAAAAGTCAAACCAAAAACATTTACCTCACAGCTGCAAAGTGCTGAGGCCTAAGGCTGTAAGAGTCCATGGCATATTTTGAGGATTTATTTGAAGTTACTAAATATATTTCTTAAGGTTTGCAGCCTCTCACATATCCACTGCATATATGTTTTTAATTACACAAGTATTTGAGAATCTCACTGATGTTACAGACTGTATTGCAGGAACATAAAGATGAATAAAACGGGTAAGCAATTAAATAGAGCACGTATATTTCTGCCAAGTGGATATCAGTTTCAACACTCATTAGGGTGAGAAGAGCTAAATTCAGAGAAAGACATTTCAGAGTTTTGATAAACTCTTCAGTGCAAATTGTTTCGTAATGCTACATTAGCCCAGAAAGATATTTTATTGCTATTACCAGTTCTGATAAAAATTGCTGCAGGGACAGTGACTCCTTCTGCCTTTAGTTTCACAGGTTTGATTCTTGGAAAAAGTCAGTAGGAGTTACACCACGTCCCTGAAGACACTGCTTTCCTGGGGCTGTGATGCTCCCTAGGACTTGAGGCAATTCTAGGGAGAGTCGTCGACCTCTGAGAGGATGCCCCACAGACAGCATGGCACAGAGGCCGACCACAGTAAGTGATCACAGGATAAAAAGGGTTTGGCCACAGGCCCTACGAAATGTAAAGAGAAGTGTTTACTGATGTTAGAAAAAAAAATCTTTTGGAGAATTGGCAATTTTTGTATGAAGTGAAGTATGACATTAGAATGAGTCACATTCTGTGAGCACCTGACCTCCGCCCCTATTGGGCAATATCCATGATTGCATTGTGAGCAAGAAGCTCAGCACATGTTTAAACTCCCTTATTTTGTTTTGAGCAGAAATATATAATTTATCAAGTGTCAAGGTCGACAGCTCCCTTTGAAGAATGTCCCAGAACTTTCTTGCTGTTCTGTACCATGACTGAAATGGGACACCACGGGATTGGGCAACGGGAGGAGGAGGTATTCTGATGAAGACGGTCCAAACCAAGGGTGAGCTGTGTGGACCTAAGGCTCCTGCATGACGACAAAAATAAGATTTCATACGAAGATTCTCATGACTGAGAAGCATGCGCATTCGCAGTTGTCTATTATGATAAAAGAAAAAAAACACACAAGTTCATCGTGAACATTTTAAAATTCAACTATTTTGAGTTCCTAGAAGGTCTTCTTATTTTTGAAACGTTTTCTTAAAACCAAAGCCTCCATAATCATCAGCAGCAGCATGTTACTGAAAGCTCACTGTAGACCTGGGCACTTTGCTTCATACCCAATATAAGTGATTCCATTTCCTTTTGCTACTCCCTGAGGAGACCCATTTCCAGGCAGCACAGCAGCGATGAGAAGCACAAAGCACTCACATTCTGTCCTTCACTTGCTTAGAATCTAGGAGCATGGTAAATTAGGGCTAATAATGGCCCTGACCTCACAGAATTAGTGAGTGGAAAAGTAAAACACTTGGAAAATGCCCACTGCTTTTAATGAAAACTGAGGCTGAGACCAGGTAAGTAACTTGCTCGAAGCCACATTGATAAGAAGAGGAAATACGAGAATTTAAACCCCGTAGGCAGCGCAACTTCAGAGAACTCTCTCAACTACTCCACTACCCTGTAAGAAAAAGTTAACAGTTGACATTAAATTACTTGAAGTAACGTTCTCTTCCTGGGCACACAGCCAGATCACATTTGCAAGCATTTTTTGCAGGTAGATGAGGACATGAGAAAAAATGGGTAGGAGGATTTTGGGGAAAAACACATTTGAGCTGGGTATAGAAGCTTCAGAGGTAGCCGAGTTGGCAAGTCTGAAATGCAAGGCACACTCTGTGCTTCTCTGTGAACTTGGATCTTCTGGGTGATGTTGAATAAAAACCGTTTTATTCCTTTTATGGCTTTCTGGTTTTATAGAATTCTTCTGAATATAATCAGATTTTGAATGTTATGTACATTAGTCATCCCAGCTCTATTTCTAGTGTTATCCAGTTCTTTATGTCTTGTTCATTGCAAAAATAAGTCCAAAAGCATAAGTTTCCCTATCATCAGGATGATAAATCTTCCTTAAAGACAAACACCAGTTTATACTCACTGCACAGCAAGCTTACTCAGTAGCTACATCTAGTGGGTTTCCTGAAAATTGTTTTCCTATTTTTGCCCAGAGTAGATAGACTGAAGGATCGCACATAACACAGTGCAGTTTATTAATTCAGTATTTGAAATTCTTACTGCACAACAGTCCTTGACAGCTTTATTTACTCTGTGTGTGTGTGTGTGTGTGTGTGTGTGTGTGTGTGTAGGTTCCCACGTTCAAAACATTATTTTGTGACAAAAATTTTAAAAGAAATCTTGAGCCCGGCCTGTGGCTCAGTGGTTGATCATTGTCCCATGAACCAGGAAGTCAGGATGCCACTCCCCGTCAGGGCAGGTGCCAGGTTGCAGGTTCCCCAGCAGGAAGCAGCTGACTGATATTTCTCATGGATGTTTCTCTCTCTCCCTCTCACTTCCTCTCTCTGAAATCAATAATAACCTACTTTTAAAAAAAATCTTGATACTATGTTATGAGTGATATTTAAATTTAAATCTTGCCTGTAAAAGTTTCTCATAATCTTAATTTGGTGGAATTGTTAAATCTAACTTTCATTCATTTCTTCAGCTATACCAATAGCTAGCATTCACTGAAAATTTAATGTCAAATAATGTGCTAGGTGCTTTCACTTATTACCTTGTCTACCTTTCACAACAACACTAAGAAGTGTACGTATTCCATTTTGCTGTTGGGGAGGCTGCAAGCTCCCTGGAGGCCAGTAGCAGCTGTGGGGACATGGCGTGGAGACTCCTTTCCAGAGTGTCTCACTGCAGAGTCTGTCTGGGTCGGGGACACAGACAACGTGGGACACCGTGTTCTGCTCCATGAAGCCTCAAAAAAACTGGAAGGGACAGAGAAACTTGGAATGTAAGACAGTGGGTGGTAATGTAGGAATTGATGGCGTTTTTTCTGAGGCAGCCAACATACCGGGAGCTGTGTGGTCCATGAGGGCCCCAGGGGGGAGGACGTAGCCACACTTTGACCATAGGCAGCATCTCCACCGAACACTGTACAGGGTGATGAGGAGGAGGTGGGATCAGCCGGGCCTATGCCCAGAGGGGTGACCAAACGTATCTGCCTTGATTCAGAACTTCGGTTCTGAGAAGTGGGGGAATTTGAACCAGACTGATCAAGGGTTATAAACTAGAAGGCTGAAGGCTGATCAGAGCCCACAGATGTGTTTGTTATGGTGAACACAATCTGCATAAGCGCCTGGGCCAGCAGGGCGCCCTCTGCTGGTGGGACCAGGGCACTGCGCCCAGCGGGGCCAGCTGGCAGCCTCTTTAAGGTGTGTGACTACCCCGCCCCCTACACACACACACACACACACACACACACACACACACACACACACACAGCTCTCTGTGACCCGGGTCTGTGGGCTCATCCTTGATTCCCAGGGAGTGACCAGGGGAGGCCCAAGCAGGAAGGTAGCCAAGAGAGGGCGCCCAGCTCGGGCTTCCACGGGCTGGCTGTAGGAAGAGCTATGATCCCTGCCTGTTCTGCCTCCTCCTCCTCCCTCCTGACCTGAGTGTGGCCCTGCCCCTAACCTCGCTCCCTCCTTTGTAAGCAGCTTCTTCCTTACACCCTTCCCAGCCACCCTGAGGCCATGCCAGGAGTTGGGGGTCAGGCTCTCCACCCCTGGGATTTGGGAGCTGCTGGTCCTCCTGCTCTGCCCAGGCTCAGCCCCAGGGTCTCGCTTGCCAGCACTTTCACACCGTGTTTGTCTTTTCTCTCTCCTCTTCCACTGAGCCCTTTCTTTTTGCCCAGAGCCAATGGAATCCATGCTCTACAAATCATCAAACTGCAATACAGAAATAAACAGCTTCTTTGGCATTAAAGCGGCCACAGTATATAATTTACTGCCTCCCAATGATGGGAACCCTTCCCGGTCAGAAGAGATTCCCCGGACAATAAATAAATCTGCTTTTCCCACTTCGCGCTCTGGCTGCTCTCCATGCTGTGTGGGCCTTCGGTGAGTACGAGTAGTAAATCAGACCTTGATTTGTGTGAGGATATGGAACTTTTCCCCCATGATAAATGCAGAGGAAATTTGGAAGCGACTGTTCCCTCCCAGGCCTTGCTGCCTGGGAGTCCTGTTTACTGGAGTATCCAGAAGCGATGATGACATTTTCCTTTCGTTTTCCGTTTTACAAACACCGATTATTCATTTTTCCGTGTATGATCCCCCACCTGTGATTGGCGGTGTTGAACACTACAGTGAAACTGTAAAACAGCTGCATATCAACACACCAAACCTTTAGTTTGAATCTGATTTCAACACTCTCCCACCTGGAATGGACACTTGATAATACAATTGAGTATTTGACTTTTCAGAAGCACAAAATAATGACCTTCTTCCTGCAGGGCACGTGGCTGTGCAAAGGCTTGGCGTGAAGTCACATAGGAAAGGCGTGTGGATGCTTATGTGTGGCTCCAGTGGGTAAAAACACACACATGGGTGCATGTTGGAGGGAGCACAAGTCGCCAGCGCCTCACAGACAGAACTCCTGATAATGAGACTGGACAGGGGCCATGAGCTGCCTCCACTGTGTGTCCCCTCCCTCTGGACCTGCCTTGGGTTTTAACCTGACAACGCCCAGCAGGTACTGGATGAAGTTCCAGTCACACATGGTTGATCTTGGTTTTGAGACAAAAGAAAAGGCCACATGATATTTGCAAGGGTGTCTATTATGCTAATAATATCACACCGCCTGCTACATAAAGACCCCAAATGAAATGTCTTGTTCTTAGTACCCAGAGAATATGTTTTTCTGAATGAAAACCCAAGCACTTTAGAATTATAATTCAGTTTTCATAGTTCAGGGCTCTAACACTGGGATATTTTACAAACGTAAAGATTTTATGATTTACTTAAATCTAAAATTACCATTAAACACTTCTATTCTGGAAATACTATTTAAAAAATAAAAGGGCAAGCCACAGACTGGGAGAAAATATTTGCAGAACATGTGATAAAGGATTTGTATCCAAAATATACGAAGAACTCTTAAAATGACAGTAAGAAAACAACCCAACTCAAAATGGGCAGATCTGAACAGACACCTCACCAAAGATGTACAAAGATCCGCAGATGACCAATAATTACATGAAAGGGGTTTGCATGTGTGACTGTCACCAGGGGCAGCGACCAGCGGGAGGTGAAAGGTGACCTGAAACTAACACAACAGACAAGGAAGCCAGTGTGGAGCCTCCTGGGGCACACCCAGCAGTGAGGTACCTGGAGAACCATCAGCCGTCCGGAGTCAGAGGAGTTAATTCTCATCATGGATCAGCCCACTTCCCACCTCAACTCTCCCTGCAGCAGCCAAGCCTGGGCTTCCAGAGAGGGGAGGAGAGTTGTTCTCTAGAGGAAGGAAATTGTCTGGCACAAAGACGCCGCCTTCTAGCATTGGGGAAATCTTCGGCATACTGACAGACTCCCCTCAGATTACCCCATGAAAGCCCCTAAACAAGCCTCACAAATGATAGCACAGCCCTGCTCACCTAACTGTGAACTGAGAATGAGGTGCTGCCAAACGTTTAAGGGAACCTGCTGCAGGGAGAAGAGATGACAGTAAACCAGCAGATATGATCGTTCTTGATGAAATAACCCCTAACAAAATGAGACTCAAAAAGCATTTTTATTGTCTATGGTTCATCTAATAATACTGTTTAGGGTTTCAGCCGTGCCAAGGTCTTACTTCGATGTATTTTTAATAAGCAGGATGAACCGTATCAATTGCCATTCGCATAGGTAGAAATGATCAAATACCAGCAATTACACATATTCAACATAATTCTGTAAAAGTAGAAAGGACAGAATTATTCCAATATCTAGGCCAGCACCAAGGAAGTAGCAAAAAGTAGAGGGTCTTATAAATTGTACAACAGTAGTAAGACCTGGGTTTTAAACTGTAGAAAGCAAGCTGACTTTTAACTGTTGTGAAATCCAAGACCAAGTAAATGAAGCTACCTGCTGAACACAGCTATAATTTGCACATGATTAATGGAGAAGGTTCTGGAATTCAGGGTGTCTGACTCCATGCCCTGACTTCCGTCACCAATAAAACATTGGCCAAGGTGAAACCTTGGGACAGCATGAGCCAGAGGCAGTGGGTAAGAGAAAGCCTTACACACAAGAACATGTGGTCATGAATCCGTGTAACCAGAGAACATCGTGTTGACAGCAGGCTCTTCAACTGACCCGGGGAAAAACATTTACGACACGGATTCCAAGGATAAACTTGAAATATTCCAGATGTGAAGCAATTAAACCCTCACTCGGAAGGAATGACCCAGATAACTGCACAAAATATCCATGTCAAGAAATTAAAATGAATTTATGCTCACATAAAAAATGTAGGAAAGACTCTTGTCAGATTTCTGGAGGCTAAAATAAGCACATGTGCCACAACACACATGCATGCACACACACTCAGAAATATGTGTGCATGCACACACAAGTGGACACAGACGCATGCATGTGTACATAAGTCATGTACACACATGTCCAGGCACACACACACCCATGTTCACAAATGTGTGTGCTTATGTGCACAGATATGTGCACACACACACACACACACACACACACACACACAAGCCATCCAGGCAAAGGACAAACACGTTACTTGGAGGCTGGGCTGTGCTTCTAACCCAGGTCGGCACCTCTGTACTCGTCAGACCTGACTTCCTCTTCCTTTCTCACAGCCTCTGGGACAAGGGCACCGCCTGCGTGGAGGACGTGCACCGAGGATGGATGGAGACAGTGCCGGAGCGGCCTTCCCAGCACATCCTGCCCCAGCAACTTAAAAATATCCATGTGGAGGTGGAAGACATGGCTGACACCAAAGGACACACCTGCGTCACAGCCTCGCTAATGGAGCCTTTTGCTGCGACCTCAAAGCAACGAGAGCGAAACTGTCTTCCGAAAAGATGGAGGGCCTGACGCTTGTGCAGACAGAGACATCTGCACTTCCGTTCACATAGCCCGCTGAGGCTCACACGTGTTCCCGTTCGCGCCACCTGAAAACTACTCAAAGGACAGGCACCCCCACTACAGAAAGCGCAGTGCCCCCTCGAATAAACACCAGTCTCAGTCCCCACGTGGGTGGCTGGGGGGGGCCATTGCGGCCCAGTTGCTCTTGTTCTGGACGAGAAGGGTGCCATTGCGCCGGAATCGGGACCTGCCAGGGCGGCATGGGTGCGGCGCCAGGCTAACACTGCGCAGCCCGGGATTGGTGCTGACCACGTGTCATGACCTTGTCTTTATCGTCACCTTATGCTAAGCAGATGCCACTCGCCACGGGCCAGAGGACACAGACTGCCCAGCAAGCCGTGGAAGTTCCCATGAGCAGAGACTGCGTGGAGGAAACTGGAGACACCTGGAGAAACTAGTCACGTGCCACAGCTGAGCCCTGAAAGCCAGGCCTGCACGTTCACGGGGCACCACCCTTTCTCTGAGACGTGTGTTTAGATTTTACAGATTCCTGCTAGATTTTGTTATGTAAGCTTCATGTACTGAAAGGTCCTAATTAAATATTTTTAAATGTTGAGTAAAATGTTCACTAGTCTAGTTTGTAATACATATAATGCAACTGCCATATAATTTATTTTCCTTTAAAAACAGACTTCTCATACAAATTGCCCATGGAACTTTTATTTAGAATTTAAGTTCATTTGGGGCTTGGTGTCATGTAAACAAAATTCTCCAAAATGCGAGGGTCCTTTTTTGGGGTGTTGCGTTCCTACAGGCCCTGGTCAGCCAGGCTGCCAGCTGTGGCAAAACAAACCCTCCCTGGTCTGGGAGCTCAGCTGCCTGGGGCCGTGCCCAATGCCAGTCCTGAGTCATGGACTCTGAATGCAGTGTGACAGGAAGTTAGACACACCTTCCACTTCGACATTTTGATTTCTTCTGTGATACAGTGGCCCAAACGCTGTCTGGGCAGAGGGCTCGGGCTCCGGCTCCGAGAGAAACGTGTTCTCTCAGGGCCCTGAGTTCACTGGGCGTTCGGAAACAGCGATCTGGGGAAGGACCATCTGCAAGCCCTTTCCCCGGGCACGGGTTTCAGAGCTTGGACGTGTGATTCTGAGCTTTAGTTCTCTTCTAGTGAAAGAATGACAAGAATATCCACTTCTGAGGTTGGATGTGTTGCCCAGGCAATGCCTGGGACAGTGTTTGACCCAGAAAGAGGAGTCACCTTGAGGCAGGATAGTAAGAAGCTGGGAAAACGTCTTGGCAGGTGGGATGGGGAAATTGAGGCAGAGCCGAACAAACTGGCCAGGCAGTTTACAGCAGGTGCATAAGACCACCAGGTGCCTAGCAACGGGCAAAGCGGGTGCCGGGCCTCACCCCCAGGGTGGCCTTTCCTCCCTGGCACATAGCTGGTCATGCAGTTTGGACCTTTCCTCTCTGGACATAACATCTAGGCCCCAGTTCTCTTTCAGGTCCAGGCCTAGAGAAGCAGCAACACCAGGCTAGTGACCAGAACCAGCTGCAATGACTGACGAGCCCTGTCCTGGTGCTGACCCATCAGTGGGGACCAAGACCCTGAAAAGCACACCTGGAAAGATGATGACTGTCCTATTGAGATCTTCCTTAAGACCTACCCAAACTCCCAGCCTTTAAAACACTCACCCCTCACTACCCCCCACCCAGGTCCCAGCAGGAGCTCTCTCTCCTAGGAGGACCCACCCTGCTCCCACCCCTCCCTGTCCCCTCTCCTTCCCCCACAGGTGTGCATCTCCTGACCTCTAGGGGCCCCATGGGACTTGCAATCAGGGGAGCAATGGGCAGTGGCAGCTCGTCCCAGGTCAACCCCTAAACCTGTCCCCAAGTAGAATTATTTAGAGAAACTCCATGAAATGTATTCCATAATCGATCTGACAGTCAGCTCTGTGTGGGGCTCGATCCTCTCTAAGCTACAAATCAAACAATTCTATGTACAATCAACAAAACATCACTGCTTTAATTTCACTGAAGCTAAATGGGGGGCTTGTAAAATATACACAATCTGAGAAATGTGACGTTACAGGTTAATGTTGTGGAAAAATAGAATGGAGATTGGCCTTTCTGGGCCTATTCCTACTCAAAACTGTCATTAGCATGTTGAGTTTCACTATAAAGGTTCTCATGATGCTATGCTTAGACTAAGCAAGTTTTTCAGGGACGACAAATAAGTAAAATGACAGATCGGTATCTAAACATCTTCGCAAACTAGAGCAAAGCGAGTCTAACATGATCCCGTTTAACTGGGATGAATATGAGTCAGCGTTTTCTCCCGGCCCCACAACCTGTTTCCCAAGTTGAATAAATACAAGTGGCAAAGGAATCGTTTTAAGAAGCAGTCATGACGATTTAAGAATTTCCAGACTCTTAACTCACAGTCAGCCTTCAGTGAAATATCTATTTTAGGGCAAGGAAAGGAAAAATATTATGATGGCTAGTGATTAACAAAAAGGCAAAGTAAGGAGCTCAGCAAATTCTCTCTCCAAAAAGCAATGTAAAGAGTTTGTCAAAACTGTAAAAATAGCCACTAACCATTTCTGAACTCTAAACACTAACCAAAGATATACAATGAGCTGAAAAGCACTTATTCAGGAAAACTAGCAAACCTTGGGGGAAACAAAAAAAAAACCAAAAAACCGAGGGTCTCAGTGTTCATGCAACCCTACATTCATCCCCCCTGACTCCCGACACCACTGCTGTGGCCAACACTGGAGGCCTCAGAAAACCCCTGGACAAGAGCATCCCCACAACAAGAGTCACGTCCACACAAGCAGGAAGGTCACGTGACAGCTGTTCGAGGGCTTGATGGCACCCAGCACAACATGGGAGCCATGGAGTTGAAAGGGACACCTTGGGACCAGCAGACCCTGGCTAAGCCCCACAGGGTCCTGCAGATCTGAAACTGTCTTCACGAAACACTTTTCTCTCCTTAGGACCCGAGAAAACAGGGCCCACCCTGCACTCTCTCCCTGGCATTTCCCCTCCAGTGCCGTGCGAATGTGAAGCTGCAGATGTGACGTGACTAATGGACCGTCGGCAGCACTAACGAAATGCACCACAGATCACAGTGCACGCGGCACCACAGACAAGTCTGGTGCCAGCAGGAGAAGGCGGGCTGGGTCTGACTCGGATGCTCTGGAGCTGGACTGGGCGCCTGTCTGAAACCTGGCCTCTCGCACAGCGTCTGTGCCTCTACAGCTCAACAAACAGCTGAGGGGCTGGGATGTTAGCACTCACCTCCAAAGAGCCGTTTTCTACAAAACTGACCGCCAGTCTTTGGAGAGCCACCCTACAAACAAAAACATTGTTTTAAACAGTATCAAAGAATATAAAAGTGACATAGAACGAGAAGAAAAACCCAGACTGGAGTTCAACTGGGGTTGAACAAAAGAAAACACACCTCAGAGAAGTCCATGATTCCCATGACCAGCGAAAGCAATTAGAGTGGCAGCAATGTGAACTCGTGGTTCCGAAAATATGTACACAGATAGGCAGATGCAGGAATTGTGCGCATGGGTGAGCTGACAAATACATTTCCAGCTTCAGCCGCTGGGAGGGCCCAGAAGCAACGGCACCCCAGACGCTGTGAGCTCACCCAGCTCCTGATCTGGTTCTGAAATACCACTGAGATATTGAGATACCATCTATACATCAGTAAGGAACCAGGGCACCTTGGAGAACATGTGGTGCCAGAAACCAGGGAAGTGCTCTCAGAGTGTGGAGATGTGGAAAGGGGCCCACCTGAGAGAGCTCCCAGTGCCCAGAGCTGGAATTATTTGAGCAACAAAATAAATAATGAAAATTCTATTTTATAGTAAAATAACATAAACATCCATGAGTTAACCCTGATATAAATAATCCTATATAATAAAAGGATAATATGCAAATTGACCCTAAGAGCAGAATAAGTCGCTATGACATGCACTGACCACCAGGGGGCAGGCGCTTAATGCAGGAGCTGCCCCCTGGTGGTCAGTGCACTCCCACAGGGGGAGCGCCGCTCAGCCACAAGCCGAGCTGCTAGCAGCGGTGGCAGGAGCCTCTCCTGCCTTCTTGGCAGCGCTAAGGATGTCCACCTGCCAGCTTGGGCCCACTCCCTGGGGCAGTGGTCGGCAAACTCATTAGTCAACAGAGCGGCAAACCGCAGCTCGCGAGCCGCAGTTTGCTGACAACTGCCCTGGGGGATTGGGCCTAAGCTGGCAGTCAGACATCCCTCTGGCAGCCCAGGAGACCTCAAGGGCTGTCCAATTGACAGCTTAGGCGGACTGTGAGAGGGTGCAGGCCAACGGACTGTGAGAGGGTGCAGGCCAGGCTGAGGGACTCTGTCCCCCCAAGTGCACAAAGTTTTGTGCACTGGGCCTCTAGCTGAATAAATAAATGAGTGAATAGAAGGCAGCTCTTCCTAACAGAAGTACAGAGAATAAATGTAAAAAGAATCAGGAAAATATAAAACTGTTATTCAAACCCTACAGTAATAGTTCTTGGTGGCAAGATCCACTGTGGATGCAAAATTCATGGTCAACGGATCTCTATGTAGCGTCCGAGTATCTCTGGAAGACGATTACTAATTACACAGGAAAAAGTAGTGACCTGAGTGTGGGGAACCCAGTAGATGGCACTTCAGCCAAATGGTCATGTGATGTCGTGCCTATGAGATACTGAGGGACAGTTTGCCAAGTACCTGCCAGCACCGTCCAGGGGGTCTCACACGACATGCACTGGACTGAAGGCCGTCAGCTGCAGGCAAGACCAAGAAGGCACAGCTAAGTGCACAGGGACCTTCTCCTAGATCCTGGGCCTGGGATTTAATTGTGGCATTGGAACATGTATTGAGGACATCAATGGAGAAACGTGAAATCCAAATAAATTGTGGTTTAATGAGTAGTTTTGAAAATTATAGTATGATTACATAAGAGTAACATTAGGGCAAGGGTGAAAGGTGTGTGGGAAATCTATGTATTATTTTTGCAAATTATCTGTAAGTCTAAAATTATTTCAAAATAAAAAACACAAAATTGCAGTTGAATTTGGTGCCTAAAGGTTTTGTGTTTTTTAAGGTTGCATGTTTGTTTAAGCATTGCTGGAACCTGCCTCTGGGGACCGAGTTCTCTGCTTGGATTCTCAGGGTCGTGGCTGAACTGCTGAGCTTGGCTGGGCCACTGTTGTGGTTGGCTTTCCTGTATGTTTTTATACGCACGTTTACGTTATTTCCTAACTGTGTTTATTATCATGCCGAGAAAACAAAGCTGCCCGTCTTTGGGCCCAAGTTCCTGTGGGATTACATCAGCGAAGATGGAAGGGGAAACAGAGGAAGGAGACTGCCTGAGGCTAGGGGGCCTCCTCGCTGGGCTGAGGGTCACCTGAAGAGCCGTACATAGGCTGCTGGCTCATAGAAATGGTATTTCTGGGAAAGCAACAGACTTGGACATAAATCTGAAACAAAAAGAAACCAGTCTTGCGCACTTTCTCTCCCTTTTCTTGGTCTGGACAAGCTGGTCCATGCCCCCGACCCACCTGGTTCCACGTGTGAAAGCTGGCGCTCCTGTTTAATAGCTATCACTTACGTTATACAAAGAAGAAACAATTCAGTTTAAAACAATAAGGCACGCATTTTAAATCTCCTAAAATGATCTTACTTTAAAATGGTGATTAATGTTTTTTCTTTTTTCTTTTAATATTTTTATTGATTTTTCAGAGAGGAAGGGAGAGGGATAGAGAGCTAGAAACATCGATGAGAGAGAGACATCGATCAGCTGCCTCCTGCACTGGGGATGTGCCCACCGCCAAGGTACATGTCCTTGACCGGAATTGAACCCGGGACCGTTCAGTCCCCAGGCCAACACTCTAGCCACTGAGTCAAACCCGTTAGGGCTAATGTTTTTTCTTTAACATGTAAAATGTTTGCACTTTAATTTAAATCATATAAAAATATTACACGTGTTTCAGGGCCCAGGTTAACCAGGAACTTTCAAAACCATGTTCTCATTTAATCCTCCAATTCTTTTTATAAGAAGGTAAACTGGGAAAAGTGTAATTAAGAAAGTCATAAGGTGAAGAAAACACATCGACAGTCTTGTCCCGAACTGAGCGACACGCTAAGTTTACAGTCTGCTCATAAGATGGCTTGTCTGCCAGCACCTGCATCATGCGTCTCAGGTGTCACACACTAGACATCCCAGGGAAAGGCATGTGCGAGGAATCCCATGTTCACAGGCATGACGTTCGCGCCGGAGAAGGAAGCAGCAGCGATGTGATGGCTTCGGGCAGCCTCGTGGAGCCGACACGCGGCCCCGGTGGCCTGGCCTGGACCTGCGAGAGGCCCCGTGCGCTCCCGGCGTGGCGGTCACCGCGCACAGCGACGCACGTGGTGCCCTGAAGTCACCTGCGAGGCACGCGTGGCGCACTGGGCGGCGATGGCGTTCGACACGCCACCCGCTCCGGCCGGAGGAAAGCAGCGCAGCTTTCGTTCCACAGGAACTGTCACTCACCCCATCCAGAAGGACAGCCGTCCACTTCAGCACGTCCTGCCACGAGGGCGCCCCAACACCTCTCACCCAGTCGTGGCCACACAGTTATTAGGTTTTCGCACGCACGTCAGGTAAGTTTATTAACCGGGACACACGGGGGTTATTGACTCTTTGCTAAATGGAAGTGGATCATGGCACAAGTCTTCATCCTTGTCGCCTTCCAGCTGGGGGGGAGGTGGGGGAAGAGGGGGCAGAGGAGGGAGAGGGGAGAGGGTTTGGTTTCTCTAATTATTCTAAAATAACCATATCACTGTATTCCCACAGAATAAGCACAGAGAAGGATGCCTCCTTCCACAGACCAAGTCATTCAGTGATGCACCCATCTCTCCAAAGGGCAGCCTTGATCTGAATTTATTTTCACAATTACATGCATGTTATCTAAAAGAAACAAAGAACATGATAAAAATAAAGTTTGAAATAAACTTTAAACTGTGGGAATGCAGGGGACCCAGCTGGAGAACAGAAAATAACAGGGAGAGGGAGCTTAATATCTGTTTAATATTCTAAGCCCAGCAAGATGACCCATGCAGTGGAGAGTTTATATCTACAGACTAGAAATTACGGATTCAGAGACAAGATAAACTAATTTTAGTCTAATGTATTTAGTGAGTTAAAAAGTATATAGGCCCTGACCGGTTTGGCTCAGTGGATAGAGTATCGGCCTGCGGACTCAAGGGTCCCGGGTTCGATCCCGGTCAAGGGCATGTATCTTGGTTGCGGGCACATCCCCAGTGGGGGGCGTGCAGGAGGCAGCTGATTGATGTTTCTCTCTCATCGATGTTTCTAACTCTCTATCCCTCTCCCTTCCTCTCTGTAAAAAAATCAATAAAATATATATTTTTTAAAAAAGTATATAAAGCACAAAGAGAAAAATGGCTATTGGTTTGGTCATGCAAGTAATAATACATAACTTTTTTAAAAAATGTATTTTATTGATTTTTTACAGAGAGGAAGAGAGAGAGAGATAGAGAGTCAGAAACATCGATGAAAGAGAAACATCGATCAGCTGCCTCCTGCACGCCCCCCCAATGGGGATGTGCCCACAACCCAGGTACATGCCCTTGACCGGAGTCGAACCTGGGACTCTTCAGTCTGCAGGCCGACGCTCTATCCACTGAGCCAAACCGGTTTTGGCAATACATAACTTTTTAACAAACTTGTTTTTATTGATTTCAAAGAGAAAGGGAGAGGGAGAGACAGAAACATCAATGATGAGAGAGAATCATTGATTGGCTGCCTCCTGCACACCCCCTACCAGGGATCGAGCCCACACCCTGGGCAGAATCACTGATTGGCTGCCTCCTGCACACCCCCTGCCACGGATCGAGCCCACAACCTGGGCATGTGCCCTGACTAGGAATTGAACCTGTGACCTCCTAGTTCATGGGATGATGCTCAACCACTGAGCCACACCAACCAGGGCAACATATAATTTTTTAAATGCCTACAGCTTAAGGTTGTATTTTTTCCATAATGTTACAATATTATTTTATTTATCAGTATCAATATACTTTGAAATGCTACTCAACCATTAAAATTATGATGACAACTATATAACACAAAAAGTGTTTGTGATGTATTGTCCAGAGAAAATTCAGGATACACAATTGTATGGACATTTGATGAAAGCTGATTAAAATTTGTATACTTTTAGAGACTGGAATGGAAAATATTTTGCATGTTAGGGTGCTGAGATTGTTTAGTGAGAAATTTTCTTGTCCAAAATTTTATATTATGTCTTAATAATAACAGCTAAAAAAGAATTCAATTAGAAATTAATTTTCCCCAAAGGTCAAAAATAAACATAATCAAGCTGTTTGCTCTTGCTTTATTCTCACTTAGTTTTGCCAAATTAGTGGGAACTTCTCTCCTAGATTATAATTGTAACATAAAGATGCTGAAAAAGAGACCTTCCCACGAGATAACTCTGGTGATTCCTCAGCTGCAAGGTCAGGTCCTTGCAATGTGGACAGGTCAATACATCACTTAGGTACTGACACAGTTACCTGGGAAGCATTCACATCAGCCCACACCTAGAGAACGTCGCTGAAGCACACGTGGACAGACAGCTCTTGTTTTAAGTCATTAACGTGAATTTTCCTTTGCTCAGTACAAGTGACATGTTCCCCGGGTTGTGTGAGGACTGGAGGAGTTATGTCCTCCTGGTCCTGCATCCTGCCTGGCCACTGCCCGGCTGTTCCCAGGGGCCCACAAGGCCAGGTTTTTATTTTCAGGGATGTTTGAAGAGCTTATTAGCTGTAAGACTTTTAATGCTATAAAACATTTAGTTTTAAAAGATTGACTTCAATACACAGGCACAATCACGTAATTCTAGAAATGAGGTGATTAAAGTCCTTAAGCTTTTGTGACCCAGGAGAATATAGGGGATTCGCTGAGGGTCCTGGTTCTACAGAACAGAGTGCTGTTCTCCGGTTAGACCCGGGGAGAAGTGTTTTCCCACAAAGACAGAGGCTCTTCCCCTCCACTTAAAATTATTTTTTAAAACATTTTTATTGACTTCAGAGAGGAAGGGAGAAGGAGAGGGAGGGAGAGAGGATCATCAATGATGAGAAAGAATCATTGATGGGCTGCCTCCTGCACACCCCACATTGGGGATGGAGCCCACAACACGGGCCTGTGCCCTGACCAGGAATTGAACCCTGACCTCCTGGTTCATAGGTGGACGCTCAATCACTGAGCCACGCTGGCCGGGCAAGGCCCTATCCCTCGACAGTGAGCAGTGCCTGGCCCTGCGGAGACGGAGCACCCAGTAGCCGGTTAGACTCATTATGGACTCAATCCTGCTGTGGTTGGTAAGGGTCTGAAATAAGAATTCAACAAAACAGTATCATAGAGAACTCCATAAAAATTACATCTGGACACAGAAGGAAATCCATCCTGGACAGAAATTCTTTCTTCTGGGACTGCTGACCTTTGCCCCAGCCCCAGGATCCCAGGGCATTTCCCCTCTGTGGTTCAATAAAGAGCTGCCTGCAGAGAACACCAGGCACTGCTGTGGACCCTCCAAACTCCCACTCTTTGTCCCATGAATGATTAGCTGAACTCCTTTGTTTCCACTGATCTAAGGAACGAAACGCCCGTTAGCCAAAGTCTGGCTAAGCTTCTCCCCTCCCCAGGCCCCGAGCCTTGGCCCTCACTCACTCAAGCATTAGAATGAGGAACATCCCCCACCCCTCCGCCTTCTCCAGCCAAGGCTGACCTTGGTCTAAACAACCTCTGACCCTGCATCTGGGCTCCTCCACTGCCCACAGGTTCTTCCCACCCTTTTGACTCCTCCTGAGAAGGAGAGCCTGCCCTGCCCAGCTGGGGGCACTCGAGCTCAGGGTCAGGGAAGCCCTATTGCCTCCAGTCCCGCTTCATCTTGAGATAATCTCCTCAAAGTCAGCCCAGGTGTGGTGTTTGACACCACATGGTGGAGAATTACACTAAAGCCTTAAATACAATCAGCAACAAGCAATAGAGCAGGCTCTCTGCAATATGCCAACCAGTGTACCAGGGACCCCCTGCAGAGTCCGCCAGGAAGTAGGAAAATGAAAACAAAGAAAGCATCTTAAAACGTACAGGTGAGCCCTGGGAGTCTAACCTGCAAGAACAGGCACGAGAATGTCAGTCCTTGTTTTCTTTGTTTCCACTTTGTTCAAAACAAAATGTAACCAGGACACGGGAACATCTCATTGGCTTCATCCGCCCAGCAACTGGAAGGGCGCTCGAGGGGCTGCATAAATGAGAAGGACTCATGGGCAGTCAGTGGGCAAGGGGGTTTTAGTGAAAGGAAAAAGGATCATTTGGGCGGGTACCTGTTTTCTTTGGGGGAAGAGATGGGGCAGGGGTCTTATCGTGCAGATTGCCTCTTCCTTCTGGGGGAGATGCAGAGAGTGAAGTCCCTGGTCCCAAACCTGGCCTGATGCCTGACCCACTGCAGTTGTTGCTGAGGGAATACCTGGCTGGCTTTTGTGTGTGGTCAGCAGTAGTGAGATGGTGGTTGAAGCTCCATGCACGTGTGTGCTCTGGTCCATAAAGGTGCGCGGAGGGCAGCACAGTGGCGAGGGGTGGTGGAGCACTCCATGTGCCTGTGCACACCTCACAAGGGTCTTCCGTCTGCAAACTGGGAGCTGCAAGACCTCTGTACAGGTGATGAGAGGCAGTCCAGGCTCTGAGGAGGCTCTGCTCGCTGCTGTCGGAGGTAATGACCTGCTTGGCTCAGTTCCAGCCTCTGAAACCGACAGCAAGAGTTGGCTCTGTCCTCCTGTCTCCTGCCGCTCCGAGCCAATCAAAATACCCACAGAGCCCAGTTAAGAATTAACTTCTATTTATTTTGTTATCCATTAAACACAGGTTGTGAGCTAGAAAGAAAAGATATATTTAAGGCTCGCTGATTTTTTAAAATCGACCTTCTTTGAGGCTTATGGAATGTTACTAGCTATGGGAAAATACCTGCGTAGACCACTGAAGGGACAAGACCATGTAAACCTGGAAGGTTAAAACAATTCTAAAGTAACTCTTTCTTTGCTTCCCCAAAGCTAGACATCCTAAGGAGGCAGTTTTCTGAAGCGGCTGACGTCTCGGGGACTGATTCCGAGGGACAGGTCTTCGCCTCTGGGCCCTGAGCTTCGGGTAGAGGGAGAAGTCCTGAGAGAAGCTTCTGGGGCCGAAGGAAGCGGCGTCAGCAGACATGATTAAGGGTTTCAGTTCCTGCAGACGTTTGCTGGTCCAGTCAGGAGGCAGGAAGTGCTGGATGGTCAATGCACTCTAGTGCAGACCTTCTCAAAGTAAGGAGAGCCGGACACAGCCGGGGACGAAACACAAAGTCAGACTTGAGCAAACAGACATACCTTAGCCTTGCTTCGGACACCTGAGCATCATGAGGATGCACATTGTCTTTTGTTAATGTACGGATTTAACCCGATCTCGCTAAAAATATTGTCTCCCCCGCCCCCTGGTGAAAGTCAGGCTGATGCTACAGTTCACATGTCAAGTAAGCAGGGAGCAGCCCGGGAAGCCTGCAGGGAAAGGAGCTGGAAGACTAGTTTCCTGCCTCATGGAAAATGCCATCACATCGTGTAACCCTCTCTGTGGTCAGGAAATGAGCAGACGGACAGGTCTTTCCTGGGTCTCCAATCCTTTCAACTCTCTTGTGTCAGATTGGTTATATGCTCTAACCCCACCTTCAATCCAATGGCTCTCTTTTTGTTTAAATTACTGTTAGATCTGTGTATTATTTTCTCCGTTTATTTTATTTTTCAATTCCAAATTTTCCATTTTGTGCTCTCGCATAGTGTCAACTTTCTGCTGAAATTCTCTACCTCATCTTTTAATTTCTTGAATGTATACATCATATAGTTTATGATAATTCTATTGTGAATGAATGAATTCACTGTATCATTTTTTTAAAGTTTAAATCTTGAAAGCTTTATTAGCATGCAAAACAGTAATGCATACTGCTTCAAAAAATATACAAATATACTAAAAACATAGAGAATTAGATAGAACTAATACATAGCAAATTCAGGATGCTGATTACCTTTGGGTTAAAAGGAGAGAAAAATTGAGAAGTGTTTGAAAAGGAGGACATACTAGGTTCTACTTGTTTGCTGGGATGAAAAGGTGGGTCTTCTCCTTTTTCCTTGTCCTGAGAATTGCATTATAAAGTTACCGGGTGTGTGTAATGTCAGTCATGAGGAACACACAGCAGGATAAGTGGAGTGGGAGGTACGACTTTTAAGAGGATCGTCTTGGCTACTGTTTGAAGAAAGGAATCAAACTGGAGGCTGTGACAATAGTCTAGGGCTGGGCTGATGGTGCCTTGATCTGGGCAGTGGTGACAGAGTCAGTGTGTCTGGTAAGTATTTGAAGCCAATAGACGTCCCTGGTGAGTGTGACGTAGGCGTGGAATGGGTCCTAGTGATGATGTGGCCTAAGGAACTGGGCGAGCAGAATTTACTTCTGCTGAAGAGGACGAGGGAGACATGGGAGGAGGGAAATGCCCGAGCTGAGTTCTGGACAAGTTGGGCTGGAGATGCCATCAGGTGCCCAAGCAGCTGTCAAGGGCGGAGTCTGGAGTCCAAGGGAGAGTTAGAGGGACTGAGCTGGTGCAAAGGGGGCTCATTCCCCAGGAGGGGGCATGCAGGAAGAGGCAATGGATGATGCTCTGACATCATTGGTGTCTCTCTCTCTGTCCCTCTCCCTTCCTCTCTCTGTAATCAATAAAAACATATTTAAAAATGTAAATGGACTAAATTTACCAATCAGAAGACGTTAGATGACTGAAAGGAATTTTAAAAAGAACCAACTGCATCTGAACTATATATTTTAAACAAAGGCAAATGTGTGAGATAATGGATGTGTTGACTCAGTGGGAGTCCTTTCACAATGTAGGTGTGTGTCAAATTATCATGTTGTCCCCTTTATATAGTTTATAATTTTATTTGTCAGTTAAATGTTAATAAAGCTGAAAGAAAAGTCAGGAAGCCCAATCGTGGAGGTCGGTATTAAACTGCAGACCAACCACAGGACCGATGCTTACTTTACAAACAGAAAATAAGAAAAAAAAAATCAAGACATTAGTTTAGCATTTGAAAAACATTTATTTAGGGCAACTAAACCATGTCAACATAAGTTGCTTTTGCTACTCCTGGAAATGAACAAACATAACCTTATGAAGATAAAAATTAATAGATATATTTTAATGCATAGTGGCTGAACTTCTTTGTAATAGCGTTTCTACTATAAATGTCTATACACAATTTTTACAGCTATAAAGATAAATTTTAAGGATTCACATTCTAGTTAATACCTACAACTCTAAGTATTACTACCACTTGCCTGTGTAAGCTGATTTCTTTTTTCTGCTCACTTGGCAAAAATATGTATATTTATGTCCCTACACTCAAGATTCTCAAATGAAAAGAAACAGTTACCATATACATTGCCAAAACATTTATGAAGTTCAAAAATAAACACAAAAGAACTGCAACCATATAAATTGAGGATCTTAACTATTAAATAGTATATGTGATAAAGTTAGTACAAAGCATTAAAGATATGTAAGTTAATCATTTATTTATAGGTGGAAAAATAAATTCTTTTACATAAAGGATACAAGTTTATCCTTTCCAATTTGGGTGTCTTTTTGTTTCTTATTCTTTCCAAATTTTTAAACTTACGCCCAGCTCAACGTTGCTTAACTGGATAGTAAGTTCTGTCAGTGAGGAAACAATTATTTTTTGTAATTCTCCAAGAAGAAAATAGTATAAAGCTTAATTCATGGTAACATAGTTGGCTGGAAAAATGCCAGTCTGACCGTGAAGCCTTCCTTCCCACCAATCAAAATGCGAATCCGTTTTTGATGTCACTGTGATTCTGTCTCCAGCTTTAAAACTCAAATCCCCCAGCTGTTGTCCTTCAAAAGAATAAAGTGCTGTCACTTCTATGGGTTGACTGGAATTGCCTAAAAACAAGAAAAAATATTTAAATGATTCACATTTTTATAGGAAAACCTGGGAGTAATGTAGGTGAGATAGAAATGAATGACTTAGGGTATTCTGAGGCGTGAAGGCCTGTGGAACCCACAGAGATGGTCTGGGTGATTGTCATCATCATTATACTCACTAGAGGCCCGGTGCATGGACCCCTCGGGGGATGTCGGACTGCCGGTTTCGGCCCAATCCTCGCAGGCCAGGCTGAGGGACCCCACCGGTGCACGAATCTGTGCACCAGGCCTCTAGTATGCATATAATATCTTTGGTTAATCTCTTCCTGCCCTCCCCGCTTCCCTCTGAGATTCATCAGTCTGTTCCATGTTTCCATGCCTGTGCATTGAGCATCTTACCTCCGGTGGTCAGTGCACATCATAGCTACCAGTCGAACTGGTGAACGGTTGCTTAGGCTTTAATATATATAGACTAGAGGCCTGGTGCCTGGGATTTGTGCACTGGTGAGGGGTGTGGCCTGCGGGATCGGCCCACTGTGGGAGCGGTACTCATCCCGGTCAGCCAAGCGGCGCTCTGACTGTGGGAGCTCACTGACCACCAGGGGGAAACTCCTGCGTTGAGCATCTGCTCCCTAGTAGTCACTGGTAGTCAGTGTGCGTCACAGCAACTGGTCGACCGGTCATTCTGGTCGTTCCGCTTTTGGGTTGCTGGGCTTTTATTATATAGGATGATTTTCCTTTTTGCAAAGAGCAAATGTTTGGTAATAACACTAAGTTCACACAAGTCAAGCTGCACATTATCTTGTACTTAGCAAAACATTTAGCAAATGTTTGTGGTTGTAATTGTTTGAAGTTTGCATAGCCTACATGATAATATTGTTTATGTTTTTCTTGTTTTAGTAGGGTAGCTATGATGGCTCCATGAGTTACAGCTGTTAGAGAAAAGCTGGTACTCAGGCTCAGGGTTATACCGTGAAAGATTCCATTATCCCAAGCTGTGGAGGCCCTGGATGCAAGGGCTCTGGCTCAGGTGTGTGTATGTGGCAGTTTTATCAGCAGCTTTTCCCCATGGGCTTCATGGATGTTTTCATTTCTGCACCTCGATGGTCCTTTCTCTCAAAACAGAGGTAATATTTAAATGGTCACATTGAGAAGCATATCTGTGTATGTTTAACAAAAACTCCAACACAATGTGTAGAATTTAATGTGTAATATCAGGAAAAATACTTGGAAAATTGAATGGTTAACATGAGCAAAGGCTGCCCAGTCAGTGTGGCTCAGTAGTTGAGTGTCGATCTGTGAACCAGGAGACCAGGGTTCAATTCCTGGTCAGGGCACATGCCCGGGTTGCGGGCTCGATTTCCAGTGGGGAGCATGCAGGAGGCAGCCAATCAATGATTCTCTCATCGTTGTTGTTTCTCTCATTCCCTCTTCCTTCCTCTCTGAAATCAATTAAAAATTTATTAAAATTGAGCAAAAAGCATTAAATAATAGAAACTGTATAGCATCATTTAAATATAAGCAGGTGCCTTCTGTGTGCTCAGCGACTTTGAATTTGGTATTTCTGTTTCATATAATTGTGTGAATTATGCAATTAGATGCTTGCTGATTGCATCTAAGCACAGATATGCTGAAAACATAAGTGAATCTAAAATCAGTTACTTATTAGATCCTATGATATTATAAAAAATAAACTGAACTTGGCCTATCAGAAAGAAATATAAATAGCACTTTAATTAAACTGCTTTAGCTGAAGCACTGAATCTGTAGCCACACAAGATGTGCTTTCTATATGGCTCATGCATGCTGTCCATCAAGTCCCCTAAAGAAATCACCTTCACAGTCACTGATATATTAGAGATATTACTCATCTTGTTTTGCTATCATAAAACAGTTCTGCACATTTTTATACTTGATAGTACATTTACTTCTTATCTATCAATTTGAAGGAATAGGTTAAAAGAATGTCACAAAAAAGAATAGACTTTTTGACATATCTGGATATCATCTGAACCAGCTACATAACTGCTAACCTGTATTAATACGTCATTTGTATGGCAAGGAAGGAGCCATAATAACTGCACTGAGTGGGACACAGCAAGTCCTCGTCATTAGGTCAGAAGGATGTAAGTTCATGTTAAATAAAGATCAATCTAAAAAGTATTGTCTTATCAATAATGGTATTTACACGTCCATCTATAAAGCTAGATCTCAATTAACCTCAAACAAGGAAAACCCTCCAATAACTCCTCCTTCTGGTTCCGAGACACCTGGGATGACAGAAGGAAACAGGGAAGCGAGTGCCTGTGACTCTCAGGCCATCCTGGCTGCCCCCATGCACACATTGTGGTCACCGAAGTCCAAGTGCACAGGAAAGACACAAAGATAACAGTAGCAGTCACTGTTCCTGAGTCAGGCACAGGACAGGCACGGACATGCATCCACTCACCCTGCACCTCCAAGGGGACAGCTACATGTGGAGTGACCTGCCCGAGGCAGTGGGTCTGAATCCAGAAGGCTGCTCCTGGCACTCTGAACGACATCATACCCAAGTCCTCAGCAATCACACAAGCACCAAATTGTGTTCAACAGACGGAATGCACACGCATCCAAGCATTTTACGTTTGTTAGGCACATTTCCAAGAAGTGGTGCATTTTTCTGCATCACGGCATGACCGAGACTACGCAAATAACTGAACTAGTTTTCACCGGTCCGAGAAGCACAGTTCACGATGAACAATTCGAAGAAGAAAGCTATTCTGAACTAGAGAGGAGGAAAGAGCGAGGAGGGCAGATCTGGCCCCACGCCTGCCCGCCCTCGGGTGTTATCTACGTCCCCCTGCGTCGCGGTTTCCGGGTGAAACCAGGATGAAGCCGTGACGGGAGGGTGGGTGAGGCAGGGCGGGTGGTTTGAGCTGCCAGAGAGCGAGGCAGTCCTGCTGGCGAGGAGCTTGATGTTCGCGCCCGTGTGTCTGAGCAGAGATGGCGGGGCAGGGGCGTCACAGACAGGAAGACACAGGCCTGCCAGACGCCACCCAACCCCCCAGTCAGGGGCTGGGAAACAGGAGGCTACACCCGAGTGAGGCTAGGCCCAGGCCACTCAATGCCACGGCCTACTGTGAGCTTTTCTTCAATAAGCTCGAAATGCCCTAAAGTCCCTCTTTCCTGTAAACAGTAGGGACATTTCCATCAGGAAAAGTGTAATGCCCACAAAATAATTCGTTTAAAAAATCAGTGAGTCCAGCAGGTCCATCCTTCCGGGAAGGGCGACCATGGGACCCTGGGCCACGAGCTGTGGGCGTTCACAGGCGCCTTCCCTTCTGAGGAACGCAGGCCGCGCGGGTCACATTCCTGTGCGTAACAGAGAGCTGCAGGATCTGAAGCAATGGGCCGTTTTCACCCTGAGATTCGAGTTTAATTCAAAAAGGGGTCATTTTTCTCTCCCGAATCAGGGCTACCCTGAACAGGAAACAGGTTATATCAGCGTTAGTGATTGGCAGCTGCCCTGAGGCTCCCAATGAGCAAGGCCAGTGCCCTCCCCCTCTCAGTGCATAATGTAACCCAGATGTGGCCACACATCCGCCCAGACGAGAGGCAGGAGAACCTCAGCCCTTGGGCAGTCCCGCTTTTGGACAGTAAATGTCTGCGCACATTTGCTGCAGTGACAAGTCTGCTGGTGACCTGGCCCCTGAGTCCAGACAAGCCTGTGGCCCGAGTCAGCAGCGTCTAGTCCGTGCCCAGGTGCTTCTCAGCAGGTAACTGGCTTTCATGTCACTCTCATTACCTCCAATTCAAGCAAGTAAGAGAGCAAAAGCATCACATTTTTAAAAAATGAAGTACTTCTGCAATTATGTGGATTCCTGAGCATTTAATAAGGGTGTCGAATACTGTCCCTGAGGTTTTTACAACCGTCAGAGAAATTAGAGAGCTCAATCACTTTATGTGGATATTTTTATTTACCCAGTCTCTCAGGATAGCTGGGAAGTTCAGGGTAGAGCTTATATTCGTTTCTGTTACCTGCAAAAAATAAAATAAAAGAGGGGGGGGGCATTTAGAAAACTAGTTTATAGTATATAAAGTACCCAAGAATGCCAAACCTTGCCCTTGCTAAGCAAATATTGTAAATCACAATAATTGATAGAAACACCATTATTTTATCATGCTTTAAATCAAGGAATGCCTGAATAAGTCATTCACCAGATTTAAGGCAGAACATACACCAGATTTAAGGCAGATGGCACACATCTGATACCTTAGCATATAAGCCACAATGCAGGCCTCATAGGGACACACCCATGGCAAATATAGACACGTCTTTTTACAGACATGATCATGAAACGCCTGAATCAAAAAGCTCATGACTCCCAAGCCAGAGATTTTTGAACATCCTTGCTCGCATAACCCTGGAAACAATTTTTAAACAGCACGCACTTGGACCCCCAGGCTCCTCCCCAAACATCATAAACTTCCTTCCAGGGGCCTCGGTCACACTTCCATGGGGGCATCTCCCAGCCTGAAAGCGCTTGCAGGACGCAAGTGAGCCCCGACTTTGTTCTCCAAAGCCCGGCACAGCCTCCCCGGCAATCGAGATGACGTGCTTTAATGCATCGCCGTTTATCGGTGACCTCTCCATGTGAAAGGCAGAATTCTAAGAGTGACGTCGTCAGAGAGAGGGATGGGAAGGGGCAAAGGGCAGGACATGTGCTGCATAATCCATTCGGTTCTAAAACTGCCTTATGAAGCCCTGAGGTCCCAAGATGGAGGATAAAGTTAATGTTCAGAAATATGAATCTGTGAATATATATGAAAAACAGGCTTATTTTGTTCCCATTTTCAATCAGCTCTTCTGAAGGAGAATAGAAACCCTAACAAACTGCAGCCATGAGAATCTGACTTGGGCATTTAGAAGAGGTTCGAGCATTCGCTTTTCTCCCTTGAATACCCACTAGTTCTTTTACTCAACTGTAAAGTTCAACAATGTGGCTCCATTTCTTCACAATAATATTTAATCACTGCTTAATTCTCATTGTATTTGAATTGCAAAAAATACTTACTCTGCGAGCCGGAGCTCAGCGGGCCTTGTGGAGATGATGGCTGTGGTCTTGACAGTGGTTTTGGAGGTAATTCTTGAGCCTTGGGAGGAATAAAAAAATGCATGTAATAAAAACCCCGTTTTCACCTAGGAGCACACAAGGCCTCTTTTCCTCATGAGTACATGTGGCAAAGTCTGTCCCGTGCGCCGACAAATGAAGCCCCTCACGCTCACAGGTGCTGCTCTGGGGCAAGCTTAGCTGAACCGGACCACAACATACACGGGGGTGCCCCTGTAACAGGAAGCGCACCTGGCCCAAGTACCTCTGACAACCTGCAGGCACAGTCAGTGGTGACTGGGAGAGGCAGTGACAGCTCTGACTCTGTGAGTCAGTTTTCATTCTTTAAGGCGGGTTAAGCGGCTAGAAGCGGTTGTGGCATTAGGTAACGAAGGCCCACAAACCCTGTCCCTTCCACACCTCAGTGTGGGTAACTGAAATGACAAAGTCCTACCCTTGGAGAAGCGCAATCGTGGGGAAGGACCGTGTTTCCCTTTGAAACCTGTGCAGGTGGCATGTGAGGGCTGGAGGACACTCTCACAAGCACTTTAGGTAAATGAGGTCACGAGGGAGTTCAAGGTTACTAGGAAGCTGACTCAAGGACGGAGTACTCTGTGTAGAGAGGTGTCCTGTGGCTACAGAGAAAGAAAACCAGCAGCACCAAAGCCTTCCTCCGCTCCCGGGCGGCTCTCCTTGCGTTGATCCGCTGCCCTTCGCTCTCGTACTTCTCAGTGAACGCATCAAGGATTTCATAAAGACCCTCCGCTTGAGCAGGCCGCGGCATGTCTCCAAATAAAATGTCGTACGCTCGAACATCTCGACAATAAAACCTGCAAAGAAATGACAGATCAAGAACATTTCTTTTATAGACACGGGTCCTTTCCAGAGGAAGTCCTGTGGGTGTGTTTACTCACACACTACTTTTCAAACTAACTACAAGCCACACCCACGTTAACCGGAATGCACCCCCATGCTCACCTCTGGAGGCACCGCCATCAATACTCTGATATGCACAAAATACAAAATGCACATCACATATACACACAGACACTTGTCTACACAAACATACGTGACCATATACAGTATATCAACACTTTTGCAAATACACCTACAAGCAGATATATTTTTACAGGTTTTTATTTTTCAAGTTTCTCAATCACCCTAGCCTAAGGCTTTATTTCAACATATATGGCTCTGCCATTTCTTTAAATAGATATTTGCTTCAAATTCATACAAGGATTTGCCTTGCATGTTTGGAAGGCCTGCAGTTGACTATATGTTTCAGTTTGCCCAGAATGGAGGTGAGCTTGAGTGGAAAGTCTTCCAAAGGCCCAAAGTCACAAGTCCCTAAAAGCTTTCTTTCCCTATATTTCTCAGATTTATAAAACCGGACGTAAAACACCCGACTTCCTAATGGAGCGCTCCGTAACCCTGCACTTCCCCGTCCTCCCTGCTGTCTGGCCTTGGTGTTCACACTGAATGCGATCGGGCTCCTGGGTCGTGAGTGACCTGGGGCTGACTGTGCCTGGGATTCTCTCTCTCTGGGGGGCGGGGGGAGGGGGGCTGTCTGCTGTGAACCACCTGGTCAGCTCCGTTAGCTCCCCCGGGCGGAATCCCGCCAGGTTCTGGAAGCAGTGTTTCTGTGGGTCTTAGCACTTTACCTTCTTCTGGGCAAGCAGACATATTTTAGAGGAGATTTTAAAGAGCCACTTTGGGAAAAATTAGCCAGATACCTGTTTAGAGTGGAAGTTCCTCTTGACATGTAAGTACATCCAAATCCTTTTTTAAAAAAGTGTAAAGTGGTCTCTCTTTTATGGAAGAATGAGTGTGATAACAGGAAACTTTCATAACGAGACACGTTCTGACTGACCTACAAGTCATAACTGGCCTGGGTGTCTAAAAACGCTTAAAAATATACCTAATAGGGTACATCTACCTCATAGAATACTATGGAACCATTAGCTTACATTTATGATTCTTATAGCATGATGCTAAGTGAAAAAATAGGACTTACAACAGAATCTTGCCCTGGCTGGTTTGGCTCAGTGAATAGAGCTTTGGCCTGCAGACTGAAGGGTCCCAGGTTCATTTCTGGGCAAGGGCACATATCCAGGTGGTGGGCTCGATCCCCAGTAGTGGGCGTGCAGGAGGCAGCTGATCAATGATTCTCTCTCATCATTGATGTTTCAATCTCTCACTCCCTTTCCCTTCCTCTCTGACATCAATAAAAATATATATATATATTAAAAAAAACATATGCTACTATCATATGTGGCAAAACAAAAGAAAAGTATGCTTAGAAAAATATTAGGAGGCAACAAAACAAAAGGTGAATAATCTTTAAAGGGGTAAAATGTTTTCCCCCCTTTTAACTTTTCATGTTTTCTAAGCTTTCTATCCTATATAATAAAAGCATAATATGCAAATTGACCGAACGGCAGAATGACTGGTCGCTATGACGTGCACTGACCACCAGGGGGCAGACGCTCAACGCAGGAGCTGCCCCCTGGTGGTCAGTGCGCTCCCACAGGGGGAGCTCTGCTCAGCCAGAAGCCGGGCTCATGGCTGGCGAGCGCAGCAGCGGTGGTGGGGGGAGCCTCTCCTGCCTCTGCTGCAGGTGGGCGGTAAGGAGTGAGGGGTCCCAGATTGCGAGAGCCCCAGACTGCGAGAGGGTGTCCCCCAAGAGGTCCCGGACTGTGAGAGGGCACAGGCCAGGCTGAGGGCCCCCTGCAGTGCACAAATATCATGCACCGGGCCTCTAGTAGGTACATATTATCTCCCATTGAATTTTTAAATGAAGAAACACCCTCTCGGAGTCATAGTTGTGGATTTAAAAAAGGAATAGACAAAGGAATTAGCGCTGTATACATCTACCAAACATTCTTTACATAATGACAATTACTCGCCTTGCACTTACTTCCGATTGGTCTCCTTCCTTTCAATCAAGCAGCTGCCTTCCAAGCTGATGCCAGCAAAGAGCCCCCGGGACCTACAGTACGTGAAGACGGCAGCCGAGCTCCGCAGGGCGACGTTCCCCTCCAAATTCCTACAAAACAGAGGGTTAGTCACACCTGAGAGAGGCCCTGCCCCCACAGATGGTGCTAGAGCAGCATGTCCTATGACCCCAAGTCTGGCCTGTCTCTTCCTCAGGCCTTTACACACTCGTGGGCCTGGCATGGACTCGCTTCCTGCATGGACTTGAGGGGTGCAGGGAAGGGGGTCGTGAGGAAGGACAGGCCCTGGACTCGGCCAAGGGGCTCAGTGCCGAGGACACAGGGACAGTTTTCATCTTCCTGTCTTCCTTTCCCCAAACAGGGAACACTCCCCAGGTGCCAAGGACTGGGTTCTTTTTACACTGGATTTTCATGGAACTTCGACACCTTTTCCGATGATTTTAGCGTGTAACTTCTTTAAACGGTCTGGGTTTAAAAAGTTCCTAACCTGCTCAGTGAGCACAACAGTACTTCACTAACAGAGAAGGAAAATCCACTGTGTTTTAGACAACACTCAAGTGAGACGCTTCCTCTCCGATGTTTCATAATTCAGTTTGGAAAGCCTTTTCGTTTCTGATCCCCTTACCAAAGTTTAACTTGCTTTGGCTCCTCCAAAGTTTAATGTGAAATGTGTGTTCAATTCTAGAAAATACAATGGCTGGAATTTCAGAAAGGTTTAGTTTCTTGTATGTGTAAATTTTCTCATTTTATCACACTGGCCATGCTCTGAAAATTTCTTATTTGTAAGCAACCTCAAACCTTCTGTGAGATATAGAACGCGTAACTTTGCTTCATGTGAATTCATGTTTCCTCTTAGCACACGTCAATATATAGTTTTTAGCACTTTTCTACCCACAACTGTTCCAGCACATTTCACAGAACTCACCTCCCCAAAGGCCCGACGGCCACAGTCAAATTCCCTCCGAGGGTCAGGTTACCACCTTTCGCAAAAGCTTCTACCGCTCGGTCATAATTCAAAATTATAACCAAATCCGACACCTGAAATGTAGAAACCCATTTATTTAAAAATAATTACGTTTAACTATTATTTAAAATATAGGCGGACTGAAACTCAAATATAATATAGTGTATGTCCTGCAGCAAGCATTTCGGTGTAGACAGAGAGACTAGGACAGCCATGTTTTTTATCTTGAGCTGAGGATGTAAGCAGCTGACATTTCCACAGATGCCGGCAAACTCCTGGCACACTGTGAGGCTTCATGCATCATCTCTCACTCTCCCCAGCAACCTGGTAACACAGGTAGTGACCGGTGTCGTGAGGTTAAGTGAACTGTCACAGCGATGACAGAACAGATCAAACAGGGGTCGGAGGGGAACGTCACAGGTCCCCCGGCAACTAACCCCTCAGGGAAGCCAAGCCGAGAGCCAGATGAGTGGGGTGGAGGCCACCGCCCAGACGGCCTAGTTCTCAGGACAGGTCCACGCCAACATCCCTGCCAGGGCCTGGCGCCCGGTTCCCATGAACCGCACAGCAGACACTTTATGCCACAGAGGTTCACACCATCAGGAAGAAACAACGACCGGTTTCCAGTGCCTGTCGCTATGACCTCATTCTCTAAAGCGAACTTAGAATGAGGACGTTCAGGCCGTCGGCGTGGGGAACACATTTGTTTTCCAGACTCGCGCTGCTGTGGTGGCACCACGGCGAGCACGGAAAAATGACAGGCCCGTCCCTCGGGCAGGCAGCCCTTGGGTGACAGACACCGCGTGTCCTCCCAACGCGTCCTCTCAGCAGCTTACGCATTCCAGTACTTTCACCTACAGATTCATTTGTTGCAAACCCGGAGGGAAGGCTACCTTTGCCTCTGTTACGGTGAGGGCGTGAGCTGACCAAGAGCACGCGCTGAAGGCGCTCAGCGGGAATTGGACGGTGCTGCCCGCTCAGTCCTCGCTCCTGCGGCTCCAGCACTGGACCCAATTGCTTTGGAAAGACAACCCAGCTCCTGGTTTTATAAGGTGTTTATCTTCCATCTTTCTGTTGCATTTACTGGGTGATAGCACTTCATGTTACTGTAGTTGGTTTTCAAGTCTCTGAACATGCACTAGGGCCCCAAGGGATCACTATGGAGACACTCATGGGTAGTCTTCACTACAATAAACTTATTGACGTCATTATTACTTAGTCTATCATCCTTTTTAAAAAAATTTATTGATCGAATTTAGAGGGAAAGAGAGATACACACAGAGAGAAACATTGATTTGTTGTTCCACCCATCTATACATTCATTGGTTGATTCTTTCTTTCTTTTTAATATTGATTCTTTTTTTAATATGTTTTTATTGATTTCTGAGAGGAAGGGAGAAGGAGAGAGAGACAGACACATCAATGATGAGAGAGAATCATGGATCGGCTGCCTCCTGCAGGCCCCACACTGGGGATCAAGCAGCAACCCAGGCATGTGCTCTTGACCAGAATTAAACCCGGGACCCTTCAGTCCACAGGCTGCAGCTCTATCCACTGAGCCAAACCAGCTAGGGCCATTGCTTGATTCTTATATGTGCCATGACCAAGCATAGAACCCACAACCTTGGCGTATTGGAGCGACGCTCTAACCAACTGAGCTACCTGGCCAGGGCCTCTCATTGTTTTCTAAATAAACGATATTTGAGAGAGACCCCAAAGCAGGCCCCAGCGTTGTGTGGAAGCTGAGGCTGTGGAAGGAGTGGCCGCAACCCGGCTCAAGGAATCACCGACACATCGCCTGCGTGGCCACCCTGAGACAAAACTGTTCCACAGACGCGCCAAAGATGGAAACATGGCAAATGAAAAAAATACTACTGTCCATGAGAGAAAAGGAAGAAGATGGTCACGTGAGATAGGTGTAGGGAGAGGTTCATCAAGAGGATAAAAGGGGACCATTTCCACAGGTTAAATAAACAGGTGGAAATCTCACTTCCAGGTGTTAGGGTTCAGTTGCTTTTGGAGGGTTCACAATCGTGTGGGTACCATGGGCCCCTTACCTCGATTCCGATTTCAAATCCTCCACCGAGCCCCGCGATCCCGATGGCGGAAGGTGCAGACCACTCTAATAAAAACAAGCACACGTCACTCCGAAGTCAGACCCGTCACACAAGAATCAGGGGAAATGCTAACATGAGAATGAATACTGTTTCTTTTCAAAAGAAGAAGAATCTGACATTTTCCTCTATGTTTTTAAATGTTCTTTATATATAAGTTAAAAATGTTAGATATTCATTGAGTCTCAGACTCACAAATATATGTTGTCTAATCTTTCTCAATAAACATGCCTAATACCAAACTATTGAATTCTCACCAACTAAACTTACTTAGAATTTGACAACTTCAACAATCAACATTTCATGTTTTACAAAATAATTGAGCTGTAATTCTAGTCATTAGTGAGAATTTCATCGTAGATCTGAGAGCAAAAGCACTGAGAGTTTACTAGTATCATAACCACCCTACGGGTAATACAATATTACCCGGTTTCTATTTTACATCTCCGAGGGCAAAAACTGTTTGACACCCTGTGTGCCTCGTAAAAGCACAAGGAATAGGCTACGCATTCCAGATGATTAAAATTCTAGTAAAATATATTTCTTTACATTTGGACACTAAGCACAGTAATTGCATTTGCATGAGTATTTTATGCTTATTTTGTCTGATATAGAAACAGGTTAAACAAGTCTAGAAAAAACATTAATTTGGTTGGGGGAGGGTGGAATGGTCCAGATAAAGTCATTTCTTGAAATGCCTATCAGCTTCTAAATCAGACTTTCCTTCCTGCATGCATTCCAGATGATAACTATTGAGTCTACCCAGAACTAATCTATCCAGACTCAGAGGAGTTTTGATGACAGAAATTAGTGTCTTAAATACCAACATTATTTTCCATTTCCTATGTTAGGAACTACCTCTGTCCCCATCCGGCAGGGATTCGGGAATTCTCTGTGCCTCATTTGGGTAGCTTTTAAATTATCCTGAGCAGTCACCACTGGGCAAGATGGGAGAGAAAGGCTCCGAGTGAAACACCAGAAGCCGACAGCACTTCCACCTTACGCACAGTCATCAGCCTGTGACCAAAGGGACCTACAGCGCCGAGGCCTTCTTAGAGACTTGGGGCTCACCTGGCGTGGACCCTCTCGGAATGTGCCCCACTTTGGTTGTGCTACTTACTGGGAAATCTGGCCATAAAAATTGGGGTGATGCTTGAGAGGAGAGAATTCTGTCGCTTTTGTCTCATAGCTGTGCATCGAGCTCTGAAGCTGAGCCACAGCTCGGAGGACTCTCATTTTGGGGGGATACCTCACAGGAAGCAGGGGTCCAGTGACTAAGGTTCAAAGCCTGTGTGCTCCACAGACGCTTAGATGTACCCATTGTCGGTGAATGTCCCACTAATTATCCACACAAAAAAAATAACTATTTACGCCAAAATGTGCCCACTTATAGGGCTGAACAGTGACGTTCAGTTGGTCTAATAAGAAGCATTTAGTTGGTCCTGGCAGGCCTGCACACACTCTAAGTCTTACCATCCATGCTGGTTCTTGGGGTTCAAGGCAAACACACTGCGATTTCACCTCTGAGAAATCAAGTATTAGGTTTCATTACAGAAAGTGAAACCAAATTATATTGATCTTGATAGCATTCTGCTCTGGGGATATTCGTTCCAATGACTTCCCACAGGAGCTACAGATGGCTCTCATTTTCTTGTAAAGTTCCACAAAACCAAACCATTGTGGCATGAAATTGAGGAATAAGAACTCATACTGAACAGCAGATGTGAATTTTGTCATATTTAATATTTGCTCCATGAAAGAACTACAAATGCATACAAGACAAAGCCAGGTCTACCCGGATCTCATCCAACGTTTTAGGAAGAGAACAGTGATGGCTCGTGGCCCTGGGCTGTTTGATATCCAGGACACACCCAGGGAGCCCTCAGGATGACAGGTTTGGGACGTGGAAGGCCTGCCATACTCCTTGTGAAATGGGTCACATGGAAACAGAACAGTGAATATGCAGGATTCTCTCCTCCCCACGTGAAGAAACATCACTTACTTCCGTCCGGAAGACGAGCCAGCACGATCCCGCTGCCTCCTCGCGCCGTTACCAGAAACCCAGCTTTTATCACAGACAGAACCGCAAGGCCCTTGGCCTTGGCAATCACATGGGCTGCAAAGGTCAGAGACAACAGGTGAGCAGGTGCAAGCAGACCCCACGTACACAGGTGTGCTGGGCCGATTCCTGGGTTCTCACGAGGAGCCTTAAGGGCACATTGGAGCCACGGATAAAACGTGGTTACAGGACAGTTGTGGGGGGCGTTCCCTAACTCCCAGCTCAGCCTCTATGTTGTTTCTGCAAACGCAACATCGTACGGGCTCAAAAACCCCGCAACGGCCATAATAGTGAGATACAGCTGGAGGATCAGCCAAGGGAAAAAGGTGGATGAGGACTTGCTCTCTCAGGGGGTTGGCAGCCTCAAGTCCAGGAAGGCAACACTTAAGTTAGAAAGCAAAGCAAATTTAGAAATGAACAGCACGGTTTCATTTACCTACCAGGAATGATCTTATCAGGTCCATTTCTGGAAGTTATTTCTGTGAATTCTCTTAGAATTTTAGCAGCCTTTTTTGCTTCCGATTTCAAATTGGAAGGTATAGGGTTATTCACTAAAACATTTTAAAAAAAGATAGAAGTTACAAATTTATTGTCATTTCATTTTTTCTCATACATAATTAAGCATTAACAAATCATACCCTACCAGACAAAGAAAATGAACTGAAAATCCTCAATTACTAATTGTTTCATCTCTATTTTCCTAGTAAATTAAATTCACTGGGAGATTGGGAAGCCCTAAACATCTCAGATATTATAAAATCATGGGATTCTAAAGGATCTTAACAAAATCTGGTTCAATCTCCCAATTACGTATGTTCTCCCTGTAACCCTTAACTCACCTCAATACAAATAAAAACATTAAAATA
Source organism: Corynorhinus townsendii (assembly GCA_026230045.1). Lineage (NCBI taxonomy): Eukaryota > Metazoa > Chordata > Mammalia > Chiroptera > Vespertilionidae > Corynorhinus > Corynorhinus townsendii. Next base: position 170,269,217 of record JAPDVU010000007.1, on the reverse strand, counting down.
GTAGAGGCCCGGTGCATGAATTCATGCACAGCCAGGGTAGGGGTGGCAAGTGGTTGGCCAGCCCTAAACCCTGGTCGAACTCCTGGTCGAAGGAACAATTTGCATATTAGCCTTTTATTATATAGGAATTTTTAAAAGATGCACTTTATAATTATGTTAGCTAATGTAAATTCTTTTTTTATATTTTATTAATTTTTTACAGAGAGGAAGGGAGAGGGATAGAGAGTTAGAAATATCGATGAGAGAGAAACATCGATCAGCTGCCTCCTGCACGCCCCCTACTGGGGATGTGCCGGCAACCAAGGTACATGCCCTTGACCGGAATTGAACCTGGGACCTTTCAGTCTGAAGGCCGATGCTCTATCCATGGAGCCAAACTGGTTAGGGCAGCTAATGTAAAATTTAACATAGTTGGCTATTTTTGTCAAAAATGTTTGAGCGGTCTGTACAGATTTTCCTTATTGATAGTAAAATTCCAGGAGACTTGGGAATTGAGTGATTACTTTAAGTGACGAAGGCTAGCATTTGTACAGCACTTTGCACTCCAGTGCTGCTTGTGTGGGGGCTAAAGAATAGCTATACTTTTCCTCCCACCTTCAGGGCTAATAACAAAATTAACAGAGACAGATTAACAAGAGAACATCAAAGTTTAATATGTGCGCATGGGGAATTCACATTGGCATAACAATTCCATGGGAATTCCAAAGACTGTGAGGCAACATTGGATATAGACGCCATTTGTGGACAAAGATCATGCAACAGAGCGGCAAACCGCGGCTCACGAGCCGCATGTGGCTCGCGAGCCGCAGTTTGCCGACCACTGGCCAGGGGAACACTTCGATGTGTGGCTCAGGAGTGTACATAGCCTTTAGCTCACTGTTAGCCCTACAATTAGGGTGTGACTCTCTCCCCCACGTCCTCAGGGCTTATGGAGCTCTTTCACCTTGGCTGGTTGGCACTGCTTTTCCCACCCTGTGTCAGCCCAGGGCTGTTCCCCTCACAACTGCTGGCAGGTACCCTGCCTGCCTTCCAAGTCCCCCAATAATGCCTCTCATTCAGCCAAGGACTCCAGGGATCCCTCTGAGATTCCCTGAGCTCTCTCTCTAACCCCCTCTGCGCTGCAAGTGCCATGGGCCTGAGCCTCTCCAAGCCACGATCTCTTCATCCAACAAGAACATACACTCTGAGCCTCCTTCTTCTCTGGGACCCACTCGCCTGTTGTCCAAAATGTGAAAACAGACATTCCTTATATTTTGCCCAGTTTCTAGTTGTTTACAGCAAATGGCAAACCCAGTATCCTTTCTTCATCATGAAATTCTCAGTGTGCTTTTAACCTGTTCTTCCCCAAGGTATGTTGAGTATTTTTCCAGTTCTGTAAAAATCTTTTTAATATTTCTTGCCCATTTATGGGGCATTTCTCTCTTTCTTATTAATTTATATATTAAAGGAATTAACCTTTATTCTACAATACAGCCTCAAGGTTGCCGCTTGGCCCACAAGCCCAATGCATGTCCCCTCTTGCCCTTTAGGGAAAAAACTGCGAACCTCTGACTTCTTGAAAGTCTTCCAGACCCTTTTACATGCTGCTCCTACATGAAACCATTCAGCACAGCCCCTTACATAACTGAAATCTTGGCAGGGCTGACCTCCACTGCTGGGCATTTGTGGGGATGACAGGGTCTTAATGATGGCCCCGACTCCTACTGGCTCAGGGCCCCCCATTCCGAGGCCCCTGGGCACAGTTTCTCCTCTTTTGCCCTCACAGAACAACCAGTGACCCGAGGAGCAGAGACAAACCTGCCCGTGTCTGGTCTGAGTGGTGAGAGACACAGTAGCCACATTTTAAAAAGATGCCACCAAGTTGCTAACACGGACTGGAGCTGCTTCCAGGAAGAGCGATGAGGCCGTGCCCGGCCTTCCTTCTCTGCCTCCTTCCAGGTCCTCTTGTCTTCCCAAGCCTCTTCCTTCTCTGCACTCAAACCTCAGGTCCTGTGACTACAAGCACCATCTATAGCAGATCATTCTCCAAGTTTCATCTACTCTTTGATCTTCCCCTACATTCCAGACTCACAATGTCAATTATCTGCTCGGCCCAAGAATCAGGCAAGCATCTCAAATTAAACACATCCAAACATAACTTGTGATGTCCTGCCTCCTCCCTAACCTGTTCTCCCAGCTTCCTCTCCAGGTAGGTCTCATCCATCTGGGAGCTCTCGCTCCACACCTGGGTCAGCTGTGACTCCCATTCCTCATCCCCATCAACACCTCCACCCTCTCAGAACCTGAACCTTCCCCGCACACTCAGAATCTGGTGGCATCACCTGCTCCCCTGCCACCAGCCCCGCCCAGAGAATATCAGTTCTTGTGTCGTCTATTCAGCAGCCTCCTCGCTGGTTTCCCAGTCTTGAATTTATGGCCATTTCTCCAAAGAAATGCTCCATCTAAGTAATATTTCAGTAATATTACTCCACTGCTTACAGCCCTGGAAGTTTTCGCATCATAGTTGGTCTATGCCATGGCTAATATGTCTGTCTCTTATCTGTCTATGTACCTACCTACCTACCTATCATATCTGTCAATATGTATATCTGTCTAGCCATCCTGTCTATCTGTTTGCCTATCTGTATCTGATCGTTCTTGAACATGCCCTTCACTGGAATGTAAGTGCCATGGGGATAAGCACATTGACTATTTTATTTTATTAACTGTAGTATCTCCAGCACATGCCATAATGGCATATAGTAACTGCCCAATACATATTTGTTAAATGAATAAAGTATTTGCAAGGCTTTGGGGAATTAAAGGTTAAATCCCTTTAATTCCCTGAGCAGTAGAAAAGGTTTATTTCATATGAAATTGGTGGATTTATAAGAGAATATACTAACTAACAGCAAAATGTGCCTGCCTCTCAGACTCGGCAGCATTTCTAGACCTTGAGAGAAAGCAGGTCAGAGAGAAGCAAAGTACAACTTGATAGCCCTCTGCCCTAAAATAGTCCTTTCCAGGTCCTCCCAGAAAAGGGAGGACAAAACAGCACAAATACGGAAGGAGACCTGAGTGCACCCAGACCAGCAAGCAGACGCTCCAAGGGGCCTCAGGCACCTCAGGCTGAGATGAGCAAGGCTCACCCGCCACATCCCTCCAGCCAGGACGATGGGAGCGGCGTTTGTAACTAGTGAATTTGGTTCCTTCTGCTGAACACCTGTGCCTTTCATTTTGGAATCAGCACCAGTTTGTCTCCATTGATGCTGCACCTCAAGGGAAGCAGGTGATCCCCACGTGCCTCCTGGGCCACTCGACTTCCTAACTGGAGCTGGTCCACAAAGGGCACCAGCCAAGGGCTGGTGTGGGCGCTGCCAGGAGAACTTTCTCCAGGTACTTGCTGCAAGATGCCCCCCCCCCCCGCCCCGGGGGTGTAAGGGGAGAGCCTGAGGACAGAGCCGTGCAGAGGAGCGCGGGACAAGAGCTGGAGGGAGAGAACCTGGGCTCGGCTGGCCCAGATTGCTGGCCTGCCCAGCTAAAGCACAGTAACTGATGCATACCTCTTCCCCCAAAGCCTTCCCTCTTCGATCTCCACACCCAAGCCATCAACTAAGCCAATTCCACAGCTGAGAGCTGCTGCTGCCAACACCCTGCTGCAGGGCCAGGCCCACCTCCTCCGTGAACACTGGGGGTTCAGACGCAGCCCAGGAGGCCTGCAGATGCAGTGCTCCACCTGCGAGCCCGAGTTCTGTGTAGGCACGGTCCCGGGTCACTGCGAACTGGTCACGGTGAGGATACTGCTGTGTCCAGCTCATCTACAGAAGGGCCTGGCTGCTTTGTTTCAACAATACAGGTTCTGTTAAATTTCTGATAAAATCATACTGCCTGGCCAGTTTATACATAGTGACGTCCTGTCAGAACCAACAAATAATAACGTAGCAATACGCTGCAATTCCTGTTCTCATCATCAACCCAGGGCTCACCCAGCCCCTGGACTGCGCACGGAGTGTGCAGAGCCTGTCTGATCGGAATGTTGCTGAAGTTATGGAGACAGAGGTCATACTTAAGAAGCCCCTTCCATGCTAAACCACGGTAGGTGTCTGAATGATCATGAAAGTCCCAAGTCTCTTGACTCCAAAGCAAAGCAAATTCTCTATAAACTTTTCAGTTTCCTTCTAACAGGAGGATGGCTGCCAAATCTCAAGCTAAGAAACTTAGATGTGAAGTTTTCTTTTAAAAGTACTTAACATAATTGAAAAATTTCATACTAAGACATTGTTTTAATGAAGAAGAGTTTATAAGAAGCTGGGGAGAAATAATTTACTTTTGAACCGCAAAAGCTCCGAATGAGCTTAGGATGTGGAAATGATTCACATGCTGATCAGAGGCAATAAACTCAGGCTGGGTCTGGGGGGAAACAGGGACATTAGGGTCCTTCTTAAGGGCATTGCCATAAGGGTGAGGAAATGGACTAGTCTCCAATCTACCGTCCACCAAAGGTCTGGAATGGAGGCAAGGGACTCCAGGGTTTCCCAAACTTTTCTTCCATCAACAAGATCATTATTTTTCTCAATGGTTTCTCTAGGAAAAGTTTAAAAGTTTAAAAACAGTTTTTCAATTCTCCATTCATTATTAAGCCTTACAATTTACATGAAATAGAGGTTAGTCACTAAATTGATAAAATCTCAACCAAAATCAAAGGAACAATATTTAGAAATATTTCGAATGGACTAAACCGTAGCCAAAATAAAAGCGACTTCACCTATCTATGTAAGCTTCTAAAAGTGCCTTTAGCCCAGCGCCGTTGCTGGGTCACTAACCATGAACACCCGCCGGTAGCATGGGCCTTGTTTCTGAAACCACTTCTGAGGTTTCCAAGGCCTCGGTCTAAGTGCTTCCTTTGACTTAAGGAGACAAAGCTGTCAGTTCTAGCAATCAAAACCGGTCTCTCTGGCCAGGTCGTTAGCCTTCCTAATCCAAATTCTAACCCAAACTTTAAACAACACGAACCACTTGAATCCAGACATTCGTGGGTCCTGGGCTGCATGCTAGTTCCCTGACCCCAGTGCGGCCAGGGGACAGGGTCGGGAGTGATGAGGAGCATGACTTCCAGCCCACGACACCTTGACCCTTTCCATGCTGAGCTCACAGGATCCTGGCTCGAAGCTGAAGACACGTTCCACGCCGGCCAAATCATTTGGTGTAAAAAATGGACAGTGTGCTTAGGTCTGAAACTGCACAGGGCTATGTCCTATCAGGTGCATTTGCAAACAGATGGGTGTGGGAGGGTTCCGTGATCCCCACTAGCTTGTGTGACCCCACCAGCCTGCCTCTCAGACATTCTTCCCCTCTGACCTGCATTACTTTCCTTCCTTTGGAAACCCCACCCCCTTAATTCTCAACAGTGAGAAGTCTCCTGAGAACAAAGATTCCAAAATGGGATAAAAGCGTCAAATCTTCGGCGGTTGAGCGTTTGACCTATAAACCAGGAGGTCACAGTTCCGTTCCCTGTCAGGGCACATGCCCTGGCTCCAACCCCAGTGGAAGGCGTCAGGAGGCAGCCGATCTGATCGATGATTCTCTCTCATCCTCTCTCATCATTGATGTTTCTATTGCTCTCTCCCTCTCCCCTCCTCTCTGAAATCAGTAAAAATGTGTGTATTTTTTTAAAATGTCAAATCACTCTTGATAAGCAGATATTTTTTCAATCTTACACAAGATGAGGGGTAGTATTTACACACTGCACAGAAATTTTGTGTAAATAGAACAGTAAGCCAAGCCACCAGGTCTCCTGAAACATGATAAACAGGGTGGAACTTGTTCTGATTGTTATAACCTCCAACACAGTGATCTGTGACACCTTCCCGGGCAGCCACTGCGCAGGTGTTCCCGGAGCAGGCAACGCATGGGAGGCCGTTTCTCAGAGGTCCTGCCAGAGATTCCCCAACTAACATCCCAATATGTGGACCCCTCAGACGGTGACCCTGTGAGCAGGGTAAATCTCATTTCCATATCCTCAGGTACCAAGTCAGAGCAGTCTCACACCTGTTCCAATGAGGAAGCCCCGCCTGCCTCAGATCCACAGGGTCCCAAGGGCGGTCTGTGGGGCTCTTTGGCTCTCAGAGACCTCAGACTGTGGGGTGATGGCAGGGAGGGCCAGGTGACCGCTGCAGGGCTGTCACTTCGGGAACCCCCATCAAGCACAGTCACCCCCTCTTTCTGCCTCCTGCCCCCACAACTCAAGCATAGCCAAACTCAACCATCACCAAAGTTCTAGAATGTCACCTATTCAAACAAAATGGAAGGAAAATGATGCAAATCCATGGCCTTTTAAATACTAGATATTTACAAATAACAAATGGCAATCGTTAAAATTAAAAACTTCAGAAGAACTTTTCTGTGAATTGTAAAGACTGGGAGTAGCCCTGAGTCCAAACCGCTGTGGGACAGAGTCCTGAAGTCACCCCTAACTCCTGACGGAGCGCAGGGGACCTCATCGTCAACCCAACTTCTGACGGTGAGCCGAGGATCTCCGCGTCAATAGATGCGCAACAGCGAGAAACCCTGACACCGTCTCTCATCAACCAGTTCCCCCTCCAGCAAAGGGGAAGGAGTTGTCCCAACTCCGGGTCTGGCTTGGCGCGGCCGACTCTGTACTCACTTGTGACCCGAGCCTGGTCCGCTCCGGGGCCCCTCGAGCGCGGACGCCCAGCCAGGAAGAGGAAGGCGCGCTCCTCCGGCCCCGCCTCCCGGCGCAGGGCGGGCCCGCGGTGCACACCTGGGACAGGTAGCGCGGGGCTGGGACAGCTCTGCCCCGGGGGCAGCCAGGGAAAGACTGTGCCCGACTCTGTCCCGAGATGGCCTCTAGGGCACCCCACCTTTTAGAACCGAGGCGACTTGGCTGACGGTCCCTGTCCCGGAGCCGACGGTTGTGCGCGGGGTTCCGACCGGGGCACTGGGGGTGGAGTGGGGTCTCGGGTCCCAGAGGGGCCCCTGGTCGCTTGGGGACCCCGCTCACCCCAGATCGCGGGCCTCAGGTTCCGCCCGCGAGGCCCAGGTGAGGGGGGATGTTCACCTGAGCCGCTCAGGTCCCCGCCCCTCCCGTAAGGCTCTGTAGCCCACCCCCAGCCCCACCTAGTGCCCGGGGTCCGGGCGGGCGCCCTCCCCACCCTTAGGTGATCCCTCTGCAGAACCCTGACCTAAGTCCGCCCCACCCCGCGTCGTCCAGGTGACTCACGACCCCGCCTCCCCCACGGTCCGGCCCCTCCCTCCAGGTTTCAGCCCCGCCCTCTCCTCTGCCCCTCCCCTAGACCCCGCCCACCAGGTTATAGCACCGCCCCATCTCCACCCCGCCCGAGGCCCCGCCCACCAGGTTATAGTACCACCCTACGCCCCTCCCCGAGGCCCGCCCTCCAGAATATAGCACCGCCCCCTCGCCATCCCTCCCCTGAGGCCTCTCGGCCCCGCCTCCCTCCGTGTAGTTTACGCCCGACTGCGCAGGCGCGAGTTCCACAGGCTCGCCCCTGGAGGCTCCAAAGGCGAAAGGCGCAGGCGCACGGGGCAGTCCGCTCAGAGTGCGCATGCGCTGCGCCTGTACAGTTCCTACGCGGCCTGTGGGCGCATCCGTGTTTGCGCGCGAAGATGGCTGAGCAGGCACCGAAGTCGGTGCTGTTCGTGTGTCTGGGTGAGACGTGCGGTTCTGGCCCCGGTCACACTTCTCTGGGGGTTGAGTGGGCCCCGTGCGCTCGGGGATGCGCGCTGGGCGAGGACGCGGGTCCAGAGGGTGGGCCGGGCGCCCCGCTTCCCCTCTGCGCAGCGCTGCGCCGCGGCCCGGTCTGTCTGCACGGCGGGTCCCCTCGCCTCCCCTCGCCTGTCCTGTCTCTCAGCCTGGCCCTTCCCGTGGCTCCTGCCGGAACCCCTGTCATCCCTCACGGGGGAGCCCTGACGCTGCCGGGGGAGCGGGGGGCGGGGAGGCTCCTGCTGCCCCAGACTCAGCACAGCTCGGCCTTAGGTGGTGGTGTCCACGGCCCAGGCCTATGAGTGAATCTGAGCTGAAGGCAGATGCACTGCACGGGTTTGGAGTTTTTGTTGTAAAAGCCAAACCGGGGAGACCTAATTCCCCAGCTCTCTGCGCAAGCACCCTCCTCTGTACCTGCGCGTGGGAGGTGGTGGGGTGACGTTTCTCGCCGCCCCCGTGGATGCTAACGAGCACCTTCTCGGTGCAGAGGGAGGAGTTACTGCCCGGTGTGCATCGAGGACTTGGGGCCAGGAGTCTGCGAACTGTCTCTGTTTTATGCTTTGCAGGTCATCCCTCGCACATAAAGGGTCCAGCATGGCTGGGTTCCAGCTGCTTTACTTAAAGATACTGGGATTTGAATTCCATACCATTTTTTCATGTCATAAGAGGTTCCTCTCTTTTGAGGATTTTTAGAATCTATTTTAAAATGTGGAAATTATATTTAGCTCCGTGGGCTGTACACAAAGGTGGTGGGTTTTGGTCCCCGGCTCCAGGGCTGAGGAGGACTGGAGAAGCCGAGGCTTCCTCAGAGGATGGTGAGCTTGAGCAGCTGTTGTGCTGAGATTAGACCAGCAGGACGCGGCCGCAGGAGGGACCAGCCGGCAGGGAGGGAGGATGGACCGATCCCGAAGGGGATGTGGGATGATGAACCCCGGCTCCCCTGGGACCTGTGCACGGGACAGTGGGCGCTGTTTCTAAAGTGTACAGATCTTCCTTCAGAGCCTTCACTTGGACCTTTTTCAGACTAAAGAGTGTCACATGCTTTTCACTGAACTGAGCTCCTTCGTTTGGCAAGATGATTAAGTGTTTTTATGTTTTTGTAAGACAGCTGTGCCACAGCCCGCATGGTTGCAGGTGATACCATATTCGTGGTGTCAGAGGACTTTTTCTGATAACAACTCAATGTGTGTGTCACACACTGGGCTGGGTGTTGGGGCCTCCCTGGGTGGGACAGATGCAGCGCCTGCCCTTGGGAGAATTTAATTTTTTTCTGAGTTTCTTATCTTGAAATGAAGGTATTGAATAAGTACATATTATGCTTCTAATTTGGAAAAAGCAAACTTGAGACTTTATAGATTGAAAATTTTTTCTAGAGGAATCTGAAGATGACATAAGTTTCTCAACTTTCCAAAGGTGGAACCTGGAGTGCTGTGTTTTCCTGACAAGCTCTCCCTTAAATGACATGTCAACTTAGTGATGTCGACTTGTGAAGTTGAGGGCGAGTTACAAGCAAGCATCTCTTATCTGTTGATCTCTTAGGTCAGTGGTCCGCAAACTCAGTCAACAGAGCGGCAAACCATGGCTCGCGAGCCGCAGTTTGCCGACCACTGTCTTAGGTAGAACTTTAACATCTAATCTTTACAGCGGTAAATTTTTTTTCCTACCTACACTTATACAGATACCTTCTTGCTGTCAAAGTAGCCATCTGGGGGAAAGTGTGGGAAAAAGCCCATTCATCCAGTCGCCCTGACTCCAGCGCCCTTTCAAGATGGTGCCCATTAAGGTTCTCTTCGGTCTTTAAAGATCCGCTCTAATCTTCCTTCCTTGTTTTCTGATAACCAGTTTTCTTCTTATGTTGTTTATTCTTTTTAGAATTCTTTCCTGTGCTCCCATCCCCAGCATAGATTTTCCTGTTCTATTGTAGCGAACTCTGTATCTCTGCAAATACATTGCTTGGCACATGGTAGAGATAATTTGAGAGACGATTTTGTCGTTTATCTTGTCCCCGTGACTGAGAAAAGGGATGGCTTTTGTCCTGGCTCCTGGGAGGAGTGTCTTGTTCTCAGGGAGCGCCCTCCCTGCGTGGGGACAAAGGCGATAACTCGCTGGATCCAGCCACAGGCTGATAATCCGGCAGTCAAGCCCACTTAATGAGAACCCAGCGCCCCTCTGCATGGGAGCCTGGTGAGCGTCCTGGGCGCACGCTGATGACAGGGCCATGTGTCCCTGAGGCCAGAAAGCTTTCTGCTGGGAACCCTCCCAGGATCTGCTGTATGCTCCTTAACTTTGGCTGGTTCTGCTTTTAATTCTATTAAAATAAAAGTGCAGTTATAAGTATAGCATTTTCCAGAATGCTAATAAGTCCTTTTAAAGGATTACTTAACCTGTGGGACTCCCAAACTTGTGCACAGCTGGTCTGAGTGAGCGTGGCCCTGGGGGTCCCCGCGTGGTGCCCTAGAAGCCGTGCCTGTGGCTCAGGCCGACTCATGGGTCCAGCCACTCCAGCAAGGACCTCACACACAGGATGCAGTGAAAGTTGTGCTGACTGCTCATGCCTAAGCACATTGGTGTGTCTTTTATGAAATAGTAATAATCCTTGTTGTGTGCAATAGACTTGAAAATGCTTTATTTTTTAACAGTTGTATTTCATTTTAACATTAGTTGGTTACTCCCCACTGAGTTGATTGCATGACCCACTTCGGGGTCATTGGTAGCAACCCGGAGAACTGATTTTGGTTGGTTGCCTTTCTGATGTTGTTGTCATTGGTGCTTTGAGTGCTTGAACCGTGGCTGTCAGACCCTTGAACTCGGGCTTGGCCAGCTAGTGCTCACAGGTTCTGCCTCCACAGGCAGGGCGATGGCCTCCAAGCAGCTGCTCTCCCGGGAAGGCCCGCCCTGGGCAGGTGTGATGAGGCCCGCCGGCCACCCTGTGCTGGCAGTCAGCACCTGTCCTCCCTCAAACCTAACCCTCACTTCTGCCCTCCCCTGTTTTTTTTAAGGTAACATCTGTCGATCACCCATTGCTGAGGCAGTTTTCAGAAAACTTGTAACTGATCAAAACGTTTCAGATAAGGTAAGAGCCATTCACTGTCTTAGAGAGGCCGACCTGAATGTCTTCGGGGCAGGAAATTGCGAAAAAAAATTTTTTTTTCTCCTGCAGTGGAGGATAGACAGTGCAGCGACCTCCACGTACGAAGTAGGAAACCCTCCTGATTATCGAGGGCAGAATTGCATGAAGAAGCATGGTGTCCCCATGAATCACGTTGCCCGGCAGGTACCGTACCTGACCCTGAAGGTGCACGCGTGTGTTTTGTGTTACAGTGGGTCATTGACAGCAGTGCTGTTTCTGCCTGGAACGTGGGCCGGGCACCAGATCCAAGAGCTGTGAGCTGCCTAAGAAATCATGGCATCGACACAGCCCACAGAGCAAGACAGGTAGAAGAGATCTCCCTCAACTTTAATGTCTATCACGCAGAGACCCGCAGCTTCGGAGGCTGTGAGAGCTTAACCAGGTTTACTGTTGATGGGTGTGTTTATTCACGGTCTAGTTAATTGCGACAGTACACCCATTCCATTTCACTTCTGGCTCCACAGACTTGGGGTCTTCACATTTACTTAGTGAAACAAAATCAGTGACTGATTTGTTAAGAGGAGAGCCCTGGGCAAGAGCTGCAGTCCCCTCCTCTGAACACGAGCCGCTGTGACACCTGCTCCCTTCACAGGGGTGTTGCTGGGGAAAAGTCCTTCAGTCTGTACACGGGCATTTTCATCTGAGAGGCACCTTAGAAGCCTCAGGCCGCACTGACCTGGTTGTGGGTGCACAGCCTGCACTCCAGCCCTGGATCGTCTGGTTTAGGTTCCAAGCGCTGCCCAGTAGAACCTGTGGTGATGAGGATGCTGCACTGTGTCTGCGCCCTCCAGGGAGGCAGGTGACCGCTGCTTACTTGACGTGATGCCGTGTGACCCATTTAACTAATGTAATCGCCCCTGGGATTGGTGGACACCTTACTGGACTGCAGGGTCCTAGGCTCACGTACCACAGGGGTGAGCTCCTAGACAGGTTGGTTCCCTTGGTCCTTCCGAATGTCTCATATTCAGCAGGGACTGTGATTATTTTATGGAGATTCAGTGGATTTTAAAAAATCTGGCTAAAATCTTCTACCTTTTGTATCCAACCTAAGGGAACGTCAGGCTCCGCAGGCCTAACAGGACTGCACGTTAGCATCTGAGGACAGGAGGCCCTGTCCCGAGATGGGCTTTGAGGTCTTCAGGGCAAGGAGCTGAATGCTTTGAAAATCAGTCGTCAAATATGTTACATTTCAATAAGTATTGATGGCAATGCAAGAACTATTCATTAGTATTAGTGCTTGAATCAGAACTTTAATCCTTGTTATACTACATCTTGGAAAGCTTTTCAAATTGCTTTGCCACACCGCACTGTAGTTTTAATTTGATCATCACAATTTTTATCCTCTTCATTGCTCTTTAGGGAAGGGAGTAGTTGGTAAACCCATTTTGCAGATCAAGAAACTGAGTTCTGGAGAGAAAATAAACGACTTATCTAAAGTTACCCAGCTTCAAATGGAGAGCTGGGATTTCATCATCACTTTGTTTTAATAAAAACATTAAGATTGTGAGCTAGAAAATTCACAAAACAGAATTGTCTTAGAAACACTTCTAATATATTAATGATGCCTCACGGCTGATCAATGTTTCTCTCTCATCAATGTTTCTAACTCTCTCCTCTCCCTTCCTCGTAAAAAATCAATAAAAAATGTATATTTTTAAAAAAATGGCTCAGAAATTAGTCAGACATTATTTTTGGCTTAGAGAGGTTTACACAGATCTGTGAACTTCAGTTTCTGGCTGTGTCATTTGACTCTGTGTATTGCAATTTACAGCAATTTACTATTTAAATTACCCATCTTAAGGACCTGACTCTTTCCTAAAAGGAATTTTCATTGGACAGAGGAGTGAATTTTCTCATTTGCCCATTTAATCTGGTCAGGCTTTCGCACGCTTTCCCAGTCTCTCTTTTGTATTTTTTAAAGAATGTAGACATATTTTGAGTTCTTCAGAATTATGAGCAATCATACGTTCATATTTTCTATTTTTCACTGAGATCTGATGGTTTTTCATACATTGTTATATACTAACAGTGAGTACAAAGAAAATATTTTAAATATATAAGGTATTTTGGTTTTTAAGAAATCAAAGCTAGAAATTTTATTTTTTTAAAACACCAGCAGTTACCAGTTTAAGAAGTAGTATTCCCACCTACCCTGTTTTTGCCTTTTTCTTTTCTTGTTTTTAAATTTTTTTCCCTCAAAGTTTTAAAACTTTACTGCTAGTTTTAAAACTAGTGCTAGTAAATATGTTTTATAAATCAGTGTCACATCAGATCTTTAATTTTAGGATCTCGCTAATGTTTATAGGTTTTCTCTCTACTCGTTGCCACCATTTGTATGAGAACTATTGTTTTCTGCTGCTTAAAAGGTTCAGTTCCCGGTACCTTCCACTGGGTTTAATAAAGAGAATGCCTGTAGGTTGTGTTTTCCTTGTAAAATGGGCGCAGGCAGTGCTCCTGAGCAAGCGAAGGCTCGCATCCGGTTAGCGCTGTGGAGATGTTTACTTTACAGGACATTCTTTCCTCTTTTCAGTAAACTTCTCTGACATGAGCACCCAGAGTCAGTACGTTTCTACAGCCTGACCAGCCTCGCTGCTCCCCCTCCTCCAGAGCCACCGCGGAAAGTGGGTCCTGTCTCTTTGACGCCTGTGGCTCCTGCCCTGACTCCCCACTGCGTCCCTGTGGCAGGCAGCCCTGTGGTCACGCTGGTCACGCTGGGCCCTGGCACCTGACAGCTGTGTGCGGTTCACGTCCGGCTCTTGCTGGACACGGGTGGTTTCCAATGTGAAGCTCTGTGCTGTGCGTGTTTTGTGCATGTGTTCCCGGGAACACCGGTGTGCGGTTCTCTGGGACACCCCCCCAGAATCACAGTGTGTCCAGGTTGGATACACACCCAGACGTGGGATTTTTTTATGGCATTGTTAGTTTGTTTTATTGATGTTGAGCTGTGTGAGTTCATTCTGTGTTTTGGATATTAACCTCTCATTGCATAGATTATTTACAAATATCTTCTCATGCAGTAGGTTGCTTTTTTGTTTTGTTGATGGTTTCCTTTGTGGTACAAAAGCTTTTTAATGTGATGTAGTCCCTTGTGTTTACTTTGCCTTTTGTTGTCTTTTCCCTGGGAGAAGCCAAAAAAATCCTGCTAAGACACATGTCAGAGAGTTTACTGTCTCTGTCTTCTTCTAGGATTTTGCGGTTTTAACTATCTTACGTTGAAAACATTTAGTCCAGTCCGTTTTCAGTTCATTCTTGTACCTGCTGTAAGAAGGTAGTCTGTTTTCATTGTTTTGCATGTGTCTGTCTCGTTTTCCCAGCACCATTTATTGACTAGTCTGTCTTTACCCCATTGCATGTTCCTGTCTTCTTTGTCACATGTTCACGAACCTATAGGCATGGGTTTATTTCTGGGCTCTCAATTCCGTTCCTTTGATCATGTCTGTTTTTATGTCTGTACCATGCTGTTTTCATTACTGTGGCCTTGTAGATAGTTTGAATCAGGTGGTGTGATGCTTCCAACTTTGTTCTTTCTCAAGATTGCTGTGGCTATTCGGGGTCTTTTGTGTTCCATATTGATTTTAGGGTTATTTGTTCTAGTTCTGTTACAAATACTGTTGGTATTTTGATAGGGGTTGAATCTTTAGATTGCTTTGGGTAATATACACATGTTAACAATGGTAATTCTTCCAATCCATGAACATGGTGTATTATTCTGTCTTCTTCAGCAATGTCTTTTCATTTTCCAAGTACAGGTCTTTAACCTCCATGGTTAAATTCATATATACACTGAGTGGCCAGGTTATTAAGATCCATGAACACATAATAATCTGACCACTCAGTGTGTGTGTGTGTGTGTGTGTGTGTGTGTGTGTGTGTGTATTTTAGAGACCCGGTGCATGAATTCGTGCATGGGTGGGGTCCGGCCAGCCTCTCCAGGGGGAGGGGACATGGGCGGTTGACCGGCCTGCCTGGTGGTCGAACTCCTGGTCAAGGGGACGATTTGCATATTAGCCTTTTATTATATAGGATGTACACTGAGTGGCCAGATTATTATGCATTCAGAGATCATCATAATCTGGCCACTCAGTGTATATAAAATGAAGTTGTAAATGGGATTGTTTTCTTAATTTGTCTTTCGAGTAGTTTGATATTGATGGGTAAAAATGCAACTAATTTCTGAATGTTAATTTTGTATCCTGCTACTTTACTGAATTCATTTATCAGTTAATCTTTAGGGTTCTATATATAAAGTATTGTGTCATCTGCCAGTAATGACAGTTTTGCTTCCTCCTTTCCAATTTGGATGCCTTTTGGATGCCTTGTTGTCTGATCGCTGTGCTAGGACTTCCAGTGCTGTGTTGTATGAGTCGTAAAAGGGAACATCCTTGTTTTGTTCCTGATCGTGAGGGGAACGCTTTTACTTTTTCCCTGCTGAACTGATGTTAGCTGTGGGGTTGTCATATATGGCCTTCCTTATGTTGAGGTATGTTCCCTCTATTCCCACTTTGCTGAGTAATTTTATCATAAACGGGTGCTAGATTTTGTCAATAGTTTTTCTGCATCTGTTGATAGGACTGTGATTATTATCTTTCATTTTGTTTATGATGTATCACGTTTATTGATTTGTGAATATTGCATCAACCTTGCATCCTGGAATAAATCCCACTTGATTATGGGGCATGATCTTTTTAATGTATTGCTGAATTCGGTTTGCAAATATTTTGTTGAGGATTTTTTTGTCTGTGTTCATTGGGGATATTGGCTTGTATTTTTCTTTTTTAGAAATGTTTCTGTCTGGTTTTGGAATCAGGGTAAGGCTGACCTTGTAAATGAGTTTTTAGAGCCTTCTCTGCTCTTGAAATTTTTGGAATAATTTGAGAAGAATAGGTGATTTGAAGCCATTTGGTCTCTGACTTTTGTTTGTTGGGAGCTTTTGATTACTTTGATTTTGTTACTATAGTAATCTGTTTAGATTTTCTATTTTTTTCCAGACTGAGTCTTAGAAAATTGTATGTTTCTAGGAATTTATCCATTTCTTCCAGATTGTCCAATTTGTTGACATATAGTTGTTTGTAATATTTTCTTACAATTCTTTGTATTTCTTTGGTGTAAGTTGCTGCTACTTCTCCCCTTTCCTTTCTGATTGTATTTATTTGGGTCCTCGCTCTTTTAATCTTGCGTGAGTCTGAATAAAGGTTTGTCAATCTTGATTATCTTTTCAAAGAACCAGCTCTTGGTTTTATTTCTATTATTTTTTGGTCTCTACTTTTATTTCTACTTTGATCTTCATTATTTTCTTCTATTCACTTTGGGCTTTGTTTGCTCTTTTTCTAGTTCCTTTAGGTGTGAGGTTAGGTTGTTTATTTGAGATTTTTATTATTTCCTGAGGTAAGCCAGTAATGCTATGAATTTCCCTCTTAGGACTGCTTTCACTGTATCGCATAGATTTTGGGTCATTGTGTTTTCATTTTCATTTGTGTGTGTATGACATTTTGATATGTTAACTGAATTCTGCATTGTTACTAAGAAATTGAAGATGAAGTATAAACTCTTGGTCTACATATTATACTACTATATATTTATTCAGGAACTTTATAATATAACTAGAGGCCCAGTGCACAAAATTTATGCGCGGGTAGGGTCCCTAAGCCTGGCTGGCGATCAGGGCTGATCAGGGCTTGCTGCCGGCTGCTGGCCGGGGCCTTCCTTCATTCCACGCCGCCCCCTGGTGGTCAGCGCACATCATAGCGGGTGGTCAAACTCCCAAGGAGATAGTTTGCGTATTAGCCTTTTATTATATGGGGGTTTTTTTGCATTACAATTTTAGGAAATAGGTTAACTCTATTTTCATTTTAAATTACCCTAATTTAATTTTTGAGTAATAGATTCTAATATAGCAAATTTTTTTACTGCTCTGTATTCTCTAGGCCTGATTGGTATAAATATAAATACTATGTTTTTGACTTCTTATGTAATTTCAGGTTACTAAAGAAGACTTTGTCACATTCGATTACATGCTGTGTATGGATGAGAGCAATCTGAGGTAATCACCTTTCTGAAGGATATTTCTGTTCAACCCTCATTCCAGTGACAGGCCAAGTAGTTTGCTGTCCAAGTGACTTTTATATTATCTTAAATTTTTTATTAGATAGTGATGGCCACAGTTTACAGAATTGATTTATTTAGAATAGTAAGAAATTCAGGGAGTAATTTAGAATTGCCTTATGGGTATATTTACGAAGAGAACCGCTCAGACGGGGGACAGGTGAGTTAGCACCTGTAACTCGGAGAGCAGCTGGCGTGTGGGGCATTTTCTCCCAGCGGTGCAATGCCATGCTCGCGGGGAGTGGCTTTGCTGTGGCTGCAATGACTCCTGGACAGTGTGGTGTTTTACTGTGTTTCCATCTGACTCCCCCCCTCGACCCGTGCAAAAAAACTGGGACTGACAGAAAACATCTTACTCTATTTAAATTGTTGATTGCCTTAATTGATTTAAAACTACCACCACCTGACGCCGTGTGGTAGTGGATGAAAATGGCTGACCCTGATGTAATGTGTTGTCAGCTCTGGGTGCCAAAGCCGCCACTGGTAGGTGTGCATGGGTGCCCCATCTTAGCGGGGACTCCATGCACAGGGCGCTGAAGGTCTTTGCCCAGGTTCACAGATTTGGTGGGTGGGTCCTCAGCTCTGGGAAAGCAGAGTCCTGCCCTGTGCCTCAACGGGCCCAGGCCACTTCAGGGAGATGGTCTGTTAAGACCCTAGCATGCCCCGTGTAGCTCAGCTGGCAGCACCGCGCTCAGGCGAGGTGTGTGCCACGTAGCCCAGCGAAGTCGCTTTTCCTCCTGCAGCAGGTGAGGGCTGAGGACGGGGTGTCAAGTGTCTGTCCCAGCTCAGGCGCAGCCGAGGCCCCGCAGTCAGCAGTGAGGCCGAGGCCCCGGAGTCAGCAGTGAGGCCGAGGCCCTGGAGGGAGCAGTGAGGCCGACAGGGACCCAGCACCTCGAGGTGACAGCCCTCAGGGCTTAGTTTCCATGGCCTTTCAAGATCCACGGGTGACTCTGTTTAGTCCCTGAACCAGGTGTCTGATGGGTTTCATGGGGAATCCAGGGCTGTGCTCTGCCTGTGGGTGCATGTTTGGTGTAAAAGGTCGGGAGACAGTGCTGCTGTGCAGCTGACAAACTTGAGGTCGGCCGGTCCCGTGCCTGACAAACTGTTCAGATCAGGCTGCCGCCGCGGGTATTTCATAAAACCCTGGTACACGTCCTTGTTTAACTGAGACCACTGGCCGGAAAACTAAGTTACTGCTTCAATTTTACAGAGATTTGACTCGAAAAAGTCATCAAGTCAATAACAGCAAAGCTAAGATTGAACTACTTGGGAGCTACGATCCTCAGAAACAGCTCATTATTGAAGACCCCTATTACGTGA
Organism: Corynorhinus townsendii; assembly: GCA_026230045.1. Classification (NCBI taxonomy): domain Eukaryota; kingdom Metazoa; phylum Chordata; class Mammalia; order Chiroptera; family Vespertilionidae; genus Corynorhinus; species Corynorhinus townsendii. Next base: position 170,250,945 of record JAPDVU010000007.1, on the reverse strand, counting down.
GTACGGGCCATGCCCACACGGGGCCAGTGTAAGGAACACCCACTTTGTGGCCAGCCACAAGGAGTGACGTGCCGAGGTTCTGGGGGCATTTTTGTTTACAGGTTTAGTTATTTTTTCTTTCCTCCTAGGGGAATGAGTCCGACTTTGAGACCGTGTACCAGCAGTGTCTGAGGTGCTGCAGGGCCTTCCTGGAGAAGGACCACTAGTGTGTCCGTCGCTGAGCCCGCTGGTGCCCGGCCCCGCGTCCCAGCCGAGGGTCACGTCCGTAGCTCAAGGCCAGTGCTGGTACTTCCGTCCACTTGCTGTTTCTTACTTTAAAAATAATTGTAGATGGAAATCAGTGGTTCTGTTTGGCAAAAGAATAAATATCTTTGACTCAGACAGTTCATGGGGCACATGAAGTGTTCTTACACCAGTGGGGCCTCCCACTTTGCCCCCGTTACAGATGAAATCGTAGAACAACCAATCCCTCTGTCAGCGTGTGAGCCTCGTAAGTCACCCGCCCGCCCTCTTCCCTGAGTCCGGACGACATGAGGAGGAGCGCCCTGTCCCCGGCACTCCCTTCCCCGGGCAGAAGGGCCCTCCCGCGGGGCTCCCAGCCGAGGAGTGTGTTCATTCCCACCGTGTGTGTAGGAAGAAAGGCTCACGGAGTAACAGTCCTTCCTAGTTTCTGTCTAGCTTGTAGCACAAGGGAGTCCGCTTACGTGGCCCGTGTGAGCCACAGTTCTATCCAGAAAGGACACTTGTGAGCTGCTTTATCTGTGGTTGGTAAGAGTTGGAAAAATTTTATGTTGGAATGCTTAGATATTGATGTGGTGGTACGTATTCTTCAGTGCTTAATTTATAGGTAATTTCTATGTTCTTTCAGATAACTAATCTAAAGTTCATATGGCTAAATGTTAGAGAAGACTTCAAAATAAACTGGGGAAATTATAAAAATACAACTAAGATGTAAGTCTGCTGTCTGCCTGCTTTTTTATTGACAAGTGAAGACTTGGAAAGGATGCTCTCATTTCCCCTTCCAAATGGCTGTGATGCTATACACAGTTATCTCCGGTGTTAGGAAGGACAAGGATGAAAATGAAGTTATGTCTGTTGATGGAAGAAGTTCGAGGCCCCTGCAATCCGAGTGCCCTCGCCTGACCCTTAGGAGTGGCTGTCACTTTGTTCACCCCGCTCCTAACTGCCTCCGTCACAGGGCACTCCCCAACCAGAGTCGGGGGTCACTTCCTGAAGGAGTAATAGTCAGAGGAAGGCTGCCTGCTCCTCCTGGGTGTTGGGGGCCTTCTGTCGGCAGCGTCATGAGGGTCCCAGGCCAGGATGCTTCGTCCTGAACCCCCTTGTGCCTGGAGGATGAGCAGGTGGTTGTCCCACCCGTGCACCAGGGACGCAGAGGCAGGGAGACGGGAGGGCAGGAGACGGTGGGATTCCTCGTGAGTCTCACCATGAAAGCTCTTCCTAGGCCATCCAGGCCCTTGAGAGGGGAGACAGAGTTTGATAAGATCCCTATAAAGTGAAGACTGGAGAAGTTCTGTAATTACCCAGTGAGAACATAGGATTAAAAGAGCACTTCAAACAATGTACCCGCCCTCTCTTCCAGAAGTCGCTTTGGAAGCCCGAAGCAGAGCTTTCTTACTCTCTCCTCTTCCTTGATGTTCACAATGAATGCCTAGCATTTGTTTTTAACGCTTAATATCGATTTCAGGTGCAACCCTCAAACCCCAGGACTCTCCGCATGGTTGTCCCTAGACCAGGGTTCGTGAAGAGAAACTCCGCTGAGTTCACTTGTCTTTTTAAATTTTGGATCCAGTCAGATTTGTGCCAATAAAAACCTGGAGCTGCTTGGCAGTCAAGGTTCCTATAGGGCAGTGCTCCACGCTTAGTCACACGGGAGCTGCAGGTGCAGCAGACGTTGAAACGTTCACTGCTAACTATGATAACTGTTGATTACAAAAATGCACAGCCTTCCCGTTTTGCTTGTTTATGCCTTTTATGTCTGGCATGCTGCCAGTATTGTCTTCATCGATTTGTTCACCGTGCATTCCCAGCGATGGATGTGCTAGAGAGTAAAAGTCACTTTTAAGACTTTATTAAAACAAACACTTTATTACTTGCCTTATTTACAATATGTACATATTGCACAGTAGGCAGATCCTATCTTACATTTATCACACAAAGGGCAGGTGAATTGACCTCGCTGTGCACACAATTACACTTCACTGTCTCCAAAGCATGGCTGAAGTCATCTTTTTAAAAATTTTTTTCATGCAATTCCAAATAATAGCTGGGAATTTAATTGTAAAAATAACAAAAATATTAAATCATACCATGTGCTATATGAAAATATAGTTTCAAATCTATATTTGAAATCTAAAGAAATACTCTGATTTCACCCAATCAGGAGAGTGAGGTGCCTTCTGTCCTTGCGTGGTGTGACTGGCAAGCGCATACTCACTTCCTAAAGGAAAGGCGGGTTCACTGTCAGGTGCCCGCAAACAGTGTCAACATACGAAACTGAAGGAATCACGGGAATCTGCAAAAATAACTCTCTTGTTCGGGGGCGTGTGTGTGAAGGTAGTAGGTTCTGTGTCCCTGTTGGTCTCCAAGGCACTTCTTGTGGTTTCCCTTGTGGTCCGCTCGCTGCTGAAACAAACATGGGGCTGTCACTGCCAGTTACTGGCCCCAGAAGACCCATGCGCTAAGTGGTCAGCAAACTCATTAGTCAACAGAACCAAATATCAACAGTACAACAATTGAAATTTCTTTTGAGAGCCAAATTTTTTAAACTTCTAATGCCACCTCTTCAAAATAGACTCGCCCAGGCCGTGGCATTTTGTGGAAGAGCCACACTCAAGGGGCCAAAGAGCCGCATGTGGCTTGCGAGCCACAGTTTGCTGACCACGGCGCTAAGTCATGTAACATGATGTCTGTAAACATGAGGAATCTGTGCACACATGGTTCCCTGTCCCCCAAGTGGGAACTAACTCAGCTACAGGTGATTGCACACCTGCCCAGCTGCAGGCGTGAGGACTGCTGTGAGCACGGGTGAGGTCTAGTTCTGCCACCACTGTCAGGTCCTCAGAGCTCATGGGGCGTCCTGGGCAAGACCGAGCAGCCCGGACCTCAGTGTGAGCGCGTCTGCAAGGCCACCAAGAAGCAGCACTTCATCTCCACATGGTCCTGAGCCGTCGGCATGGCATCGTTTTAGGAATGACAATAAACCAGCATTACTGGGCAAGGCAGTTACTTTGGAGGTATCCCAGGTCCTGTGCCCGGTGTGAGTGCCGAGTGAAGGAGTGAGCAGGTGTGACTTCAGATGTGCACCCCACTGTGCACACTGACTCGTGCTGAAATAGCTTCACATAAACATACTGTGCGCCAACAATGTCATCACATGAGTACTTGATGGGCGGCCTGGGACTGGGTAGACCAGTACGTGCACCTTTTACTGATATTCTGAGTGTTCTGTCAAAGTAAGGCTACCTTGGCAAAAATATGTGTGTTACTGAAGCCCCATGGATTGTTTCCGGTCCCCAGTGGGACACCGGTCTGTGCCAGCTGATTGTGTGGAGCTTACCTCATCCGTCCATGCACACAGGGCTCACAGCCAGCCGGGTCAGCAGCCGGGCACACCTCTTGTAGTCTGAGTGGAGAGAAACCCCGGACCCGTCAGTCCCCGGGCAACTCCAGTGAATGGCATTTACAACTGCTAAGGCCATTTAACTCCCTTAAGTCTCCTGAGTTCCCTGGGAGCAATGGACCCCGTCACCTGCAGCCATGGGCCCTAAGTTGGTGATGTAATAACTTAGTGTCCGGTGGCAGAGGTGAGGTGATGTAATCAGGAGGCTGTGCTGGGGCTCATGGGAATAACCAGTTTCACTCCCTAGCAGATGACTTCCTGTGCAGACTGAGTCCCCTCAACTTCACAGCACAGAGCCTCCTGCATGGAATTTTAGAGAAAGTGGGTCACATTAGGTAGCAGAGCAAGAAGACCCAGGTGGAATGCAGCCATCAGCGAATCAGGTGCAGACTGAAGTCGTGGTCCCTCCCACTCCCGTCATCCCTGCCTCAGGTGCTGCCTCCCCTCTCCCCCCAGCAGCCAGCCGGACCCTGCACAGGGGCTGCAAAGCTGCCTCAGTTTATAAAGACAGCTGGCTGCTCAAGTCACAGTCCCACTAGAAGTGGAAGAGTACTCCTAACTGGAAGCCTGAGGGAATGAATCAAGGACAATGCGTCACACCAGCAGGTAACTCATACCCCAAAGGTGCCCTGAGTAGCCAGAGGAGGCGGTATCTGGGTTCAGAGGACAGGATGGTCTCAGTGTAGGCTGGGCCCTCGGTTCCTGGGGTCTCCCACCTGCAGTAGTTTTTATGGGCAGTTCCAGCATCACCTGTGCAAGTGTTTCCACTCCGTCCACAGGTCCTCCAACCTGCGTGTCCACCCCGGACCTTACTGAGGCGCAGACTGCCCAGGACACACCAAGGACAGAGGCCTCGGGTCCCCTGTGCAACCTCCCAAGTGCCCAGAGCAGCGTGGATGTGGTCCAGCTGCAGGCCTTGGCTGAGAGGACCCAGGTAGGGACCCTTCTGCAGTGCACAGGGGTGTGGCCTCCCACCTACGACACCCGGTAGAGCATGGCTGGGTCTGACTGACGGGCCTCTGCCTGTGGGGGACTAGGAGCCGTGGTGGCTGCGGTGGTGCCCAGAGAAGGGTCTGCAGTGAGTGTGTGGTCTGTGCACAGGCAGCCAAGGTGTGGGGCCTCTCTCCTCATCCGCAATTGGAAGGATAGAAATAATGACCCAAAGGCCACTTTCAAATTTAGGTTGTTGGTCCTGTTACTGTGAGGCAGCCTTTAACATAACTGTATGTACACACTTAAACAATAAAGGGAGGGCCTCTGGCCTCAGGAAGCAGGTTAATAATTCTCAGACAGCAGGTGACTGTCTCAGAGGAAGGAAATGCAGGGGTGATGTGTGCCAGACCCATATGGCAGGGGTATGAGGTGTGCTGTTTGCCTTGGGGTCACCCCATCAGCTGCAGGAGCCTGGGGTGCTCTCAGCCTTCCTGGGGGTTTTGTGAATGTGCCTGAACAAGGAGCTCCTTAAATGACACCTGTTGCTATTCAGGGTAACTGCTACCTGAGCTGGAAAAACTCCCACTTCCTGTCAAGTGCTTATTTTTTTAAGGCAGGACAGGCAGGTCTCCTCTGCCCCTGGTAACCCTGAAAGCAGCTGGTAAGATGCTGGGTATCTGTGAGCTCCCGCCCCCTTCCCCCAGCCGGCCATGAAAGCTGTACTCCCTCAAGAGAAAAAGGCTTAGGGCTCTAGTAGATGTCATTCTACCTAATAGTGGCTGTTTTGTGGACAGCACAGGAGCTGCTGTGGGGAAATGAAGTGCGTGCTGTCCCGGATGAATACCAGCACACACGGCAGCTCAGCACCAGGAAGGGCAGGCCTGCGTTTCTGAGTTAGTGACGGAGCCGTCGGAAGAGCAGAGTTTGAAACAGTGGTTTACTCCTGGGTGAGGAGGGTATCGCTGCCCAGGGAAGCTGCCCATCACCTCTTCTCGCCCAGTGCACAGGAGGCACTTCTGTGACTTACTCCTAACGTTTGATTGGCGCAGCTGCGTAGATGAAAATCCGGGAGCAGAATGAGCGATACCCACTCCAAGCCTTGGTTAACCGCAGAGAATGTCACCAGTTTCAAGTATGGCCCTGACTGCTGCCCAGTGGAGTGACCTCCAGTGGGGGTCACCCTGGCCCCTAACTCCACCGCTGAGGGAACAGTAGTAGGAGGCAGGCCCATCTGGGAGGGCGTGGGAACCCCCCTACTCCCACCCCCTGCTGCCCCAGCAGCTCGGCTGTCACTCACATGCCGGGACGGTGCAGTCTCTGGTGTTGTGGTAAAGCCTGTGGAAGTGCTTGCTGCACTTGGGGCTGAAGTAGAGAGGACCTGGGATGGGAGGAGAGAGGGGCGTGAGGCTCCTGGGTACCAGGACGGGCACAGGAGGGGTGGGGAGGAGACCTACCTGTGAGGTGCTTTAAAAACTTGTCCTTCACCCTTAGATCTCGAGGAACGATTTCTGTTGGAGGGGAAAGAAGTTGGTTATTGTGTTGCCTGAAAGAAGCATCTTGCGCGTGACCTTACACGAATGCTGAAGGAACTTATCGAACATCTGCATTGCCTATCAACTGACCAAATAGAACAGGCCTGAGCCTCCTGCCTGTTGTACGTGATACATGTGAACACCTGGCGTCACGTTTCCCTAAAAGCATTGACGACCCACGGGGCTCAGTGTCACCTGCCTGGTCTCTACCACAGGACAGAGGTGTGATCGTCAAGTTATAAGGTGAAGAGGATCACGAGTCTGGTTGGTTTTGCGTTAGTTTCCAGTGAGTAAGTCACTTTCAGGCATGTTCATCTTGAAGAACTTAGGAATCAGCTCTCCACAACCTCTCCAAATCCTAGAAAAAATCCTCATCCTTCAAACAAAAAGGGGCGATAGAATTTTGCTTTTCTTGGTATATATTTAGAAAACAGAGAAATGCCTTCAAATTGCCTGTTATAAAACCTGCGTAAAGCAGGACATGAACCTGGTTTCTGAGATAAAAGAATTCCTGGGGAAGCCCCCTTCCCGCCGCCCCACAGGCTGGTGGGCACTGGGTTCCTGGCCATGGTCCCCGAATGCTTCCCGGCTCAGCCTGTGGCTGCGTTCAGTCAGGCATGCACCTTCGCTCACCTGCCCTGCACTAGTCAGGGCTGATGGCCCCAGGTCCCCTCTTTATTTCAGCGGGAATGCGGGCCACACGAGGCTCAGACATCCCCCCATGTCAGTCTTCATTTGCTCCCAACCTGAGTTGGTCTCTGGCACTGACCTTTTCACGTTTGACCTAATTGTGTCAGGGGAGCGTGAAAGCCGCCTGCTTCCCTGGGAACCCTCCCGGGCGCTCTGTGGGCTCTGCGCTGGCGGGCCGGGCCATTTTCTCTCAGTTAAGATCGCTGGAAATATGTCCATTTCCAAAACGAGAGGCCAGGTCTGTGCGGAAATTGCCGGCCCAGGTGACAACCCGCGTGGGAAGTGGGCTGTGGACGGGCTCCCTATTTTCTCCTTATTTTAACAATCGACATGCATTTGCCTTTTTAAAACGCGTTTTCCCAAAGACCTACTCCCAGCCACACCATCTCCGGTCTGGCCGCTCGCACTCACCCGCGCGCTGCTCCTCGGGCTCCAGCGCGTAGTCGGCGGCCTCCCTGCGGCCGGGAACGGCGTCCCGCGGGCCCGGTGGCTGCAGCCGCTTGGCCTCCCCCGCGTGGAACTTCTTCAGCTCCTGCATGATCTCCAGGAGCAGCCGCAGCAGCGTCTGCCGGTCTGCCTCCCCGCGGGGCTCGGGGCCGCCCCGGCCGGGCCCCGCCGCGCCCAGCACAAGCAACAGCCCCAGGAAGAAGGGGCGCCCGGGCCCGCGCATCGTGCACTCAGCCGGGCGGCAGGTCCGTGCGCCCGAGCTCGCCGGCTGGAGGGATGGGCTGTGGGGGGGGAATCGGGAGAAAGTCGGGGGACTGGCGGGGCGGTTCCAGGAGAGGCCGCCGCCCAGGACCACCGAGGACCCCGCCGAACCCCACGGACCCGCGCAGGGGCGCCCCGCACTGTCCTAGCCCAGCGGGCAGAGGAGGGCCTGGCAGCAGGGCGCCGAGCGGAGGTCTCCCGGGGACCCGGACCGAGGTCCACCCAAGGGGATGCGAGACCGGCGCCTCCTTCACGCTCCCGGCCCCGACCCCGGCCCCGCGGAACTTTCACGAATGGTGCCTCCCGCAGGAGAGCTCGGGCGTCGCCAAACTTTCTTCCACCTTCGGAGCCGCGCTGGGGGGTCCGCCCGCGCCCGTCCCTCCGAGAGGCGGCCCGCGCGTCCCGCCGGCGGCTGTGCCCAAGTCCCAGCCTTTGTGTGGCGGTCGTCCCCCACCCCCCAGGTCCCCCACCCTCCGCCCGCCAGGACCTCGCTGCGGTCGCCCCTGCGCCAGGTCCCGGAACCCCCTGGGCGCTGGGGCGGACGCCGGCCCAAACCTGCCCTGGACCACTTGCCCGGAGCTGGCTGCCTACCTGGCGGAGCCGCCGGTATGCTCGCGGCGTTGGCCCGAGGTCCCGCTGCTCCCCGTCCCTACTCCATACCCGGCCGGGCCTGCCGCGGAGCGCACAGCACGCGGGACCGCACGCGCCCTTGGACCGCTCGGCGCTGCCCGGCGGCCTCGGACCCGGCGCTTCTTATCCCAGCGCCGCCGACGTCAGGCCGGTCCCGAGGGCTCCGCGCCGCTTTAATTAGAAGCCGCTGGAGTGCGCGTACCCCCACGGATCTTCGTCAGACACCCCCACGCCCACCTCCTCCCCCAGCTCCCCGCGCCCGCGTCCTCTCCCTCCTCCCCGCCTCCCACTGCTCTCCCTCCCCCTCCATCCTCCCCGCGTCTTCTCTCCCCCTCCCCGCCCCTCCCTTCTCCCCTCCCATCCTCCCCCCTCCCCCCGTCTATTTACCTCCGTTCCTGTCACTGTGATGAGAAGAAACGCCTCTACCAGGAACTCGGATCTGTTTTTGTCTAAATGTGGATCTCGAGGCGATTGAAAAAGGAGCTGATTGCCTGACATTTAATAAGTCAATTAGCGTCTGTCGGTTTTGGAGGGATCGGTCCAGGGAGGAGGATGTGGGCGGGCGGGGGGTGGGGGGCTGGCTCCGGGGCGGGGCAGGGAACTCGGGGCGCATAGTTGCCCGCACCCCCTCCCACCGCAGCCCCCGGAGCCTCGCGGAGGAGCAGCGGGCCCCTCGGGACCGGACCCTCTGGGCGGGTGGCCCGCGCCCCTCCCGGGGACACGCCCGCGGGAACCCCCGGCGCTTCCCTACAGCCCGCGTCTTCCGAAAGTTCTGGTTCTTAGATGTTGGCGGACTCCTGGGGAGAGTTCAACAATGTGTCTCTTCCCTTTTTCTTGTAAAACGTATTATCCACCAGCCGCGCACTTTCCCATTTCACTGGCGCTTTCTGGGCAAGAGCTGGACGCCCTCCCAGTCGGCGATCCGATGGGGAAGGTGTGAGCGCAGCCACCCAGAGGCTTGGGGCTCAGGTTAAAAGCCTCCCCGTTACCGGGCGCGGCGCGGGAGCTCGAAGGTGCTGGAAGGAGCTGGGGGCGGGGGCATGGGCCTCTGAGACAGGGCAGGGCCAGGACCTCTCGGCCTCCATCTGCCCCCGTCTCTCCCCGGCTCTGCGCCTGTCTCCATCTCCTCCCAGAAGGCCTGTTTCTTTAGAAAGTCAGAGTTCGGCGGAGGAAGGGTGGGCGAGTGGGACAGCGACGGAAGATGCGACAACGTGGCCGCTGACCCCCCCCGACGCTGGTGTAAGTGCTATCGCTCTGCTCTTGGAAAGCAAATGGTTTGGTTTCTCCGGGAGCATTTCTTTTGCAAGCGATAGCGCTGAAAAGTGACCGTCCCTGCTAAGGTGTATTCAAGAAAAAGTAAAAATTCGCACCAGACAGATCTTAGGCAGATACGATGAATGCTTTTCCTTTCCCGGTGCCTCTTTCAAGAGCGCCGCCTAGTGACCAGTCTCACCCCCCCGCCCCCCTCCACCCCCCCATCCCCATCATCCCCTCTACCCCTCACCCCCACTCCCCGGGGTGCGCATTCAGCATCCCCCGACAGTAGGAGGGGCGAGTGTCTCCAGCCAGTGAGTTTCTATTGTAAAATATTTTGGTGTAAAAGTGTGTTTTTTTTTAGGGAAAAATATTGCTGCAGTGAAAAAAAAATTAGCCCAAATTCATTATTTTAAATTTACATGCAATATTTCCTTTTAAATAGTATTCGACACAATCAAAAGCCACTTTTTTTTTTTTTCCTGAAATATCCCAGTAAGAACAATCTCCCCTGGCTGGTGATTCATGCTACCCTCTCCCTCCGACCGTCGCAGTTTGTAAGGGGCCTACCCTTGGGTCCTCGGGGCTCCTCCCAGGAGCATTGGGTGCTCATGTGCAGGGGCATCAGCAACAAGCTGGGCACTTGGCTGGGTTTAGATTCATGAGATCTGCGAGCAGGATCAGACACTTCCTGTGTAAGTTCATTCAGTTTTTGCAAAGCTCTGTGCTGAAAAGACTGTCTGGGTGTCCATTTTGTAGAAATCATTTTTGTAGACTTCTCAACTTAATAAAGGAGTGCACTGATTAATAATCTCTACCGAGCCTTTCCATGCAGAGTGTTGTCAGGGTGGCTCCTGGGAGCCCTCCAGTCAGCAGAAAGATGTGTATTGTTCCCAAATCTGATTGGCTACATTAATCGTCTGTGCTGGTTAAGGCAAAGCCAACTACATGCAGACGGGTTTAGACGAAAACGTGATGTATTTACCCAATCGCGTACTCACCGCTTCTTTCTGTGCGTGGACTGGGCGGTCTGTGGAATCTGAAGCTATATAATTCTGTGATTGTTACCAAAACAACAAAATGCAATGTTCCTACAAAGAGCTGGAGTGAGTGAGTTACTTGAAGTAATCACTATGAATCTCACCATCTATTTTCAGGCAACAAGAGGTAATGTATTTATATTAAATAATTTCATTCCCTTCTTTAGTAAGTGAACAACTTTCTACTATGAAGGCTCCAAAAAAGATGAGAGAAAACTAAGCAACAGATTATATTTTAACATTATTGGCAAAAAATAACTAATAATTTCTCTTGCTAGGTATGACTTAGCTTTGCTTCCTTTTGAGAAAACTATATGGGGTCAAAGAAGGAAAACGAACCAGGGAGGGCAAAGTTGTGTTTAGTCTACTATAGATCTGTGTTGTGAGATGGGAAAGGTGTTTTGTTTTTGTTTTTTAATTTATAAACAGGACAAAGCTCTAATGTTTTAACTACAAATCACTTTCTCTTTTCCATAAAGGTATCTATTTTATTTGAGATGAAGATTAACTACCCTCAAAGATTCTAAAATAGATGCATATTCACTACATGTTTGATTCATTATATTTGTTCATCCATTCTGTTCCTTACCGATGTGAGGGAACTCTTACTAGCGAAAAGAACAGTTACCTTTCATAAAGGGAGACATTATGCGCTATACAGAAATAGTGTTTAATGTTTAACTTGTCTCGATAACGTATTTTCACTATTAATACGTTACTAGTATGCTAGGAATGTGCTAGAATCTGTGCAAAGCACTGGGGAAGGCAGGCTTCCGTACTGCTCCCGCATCCGGGTGCAAGCGGAGCCCCTAGAGGCTGCACGTTCCGGCCCGTGGTCTATTCTGGGTCAAGGAGACACAGCCCCACCCAGGGCCTCCCTCAGAGACACAGCCAGCACCGCTCTGAGCTGTTGGGTTACCCGCCTTCCCGCTCCCCGTGCACCTGCACACGGCGAGGCCTGGTCCTCTGCGGCCTGGGCTTTACGGTATCCCCATTTGCCTGGCCGCAGCCAAGCTCAGGAGAGGCTTGCGGGGAGGGAGCGTGGACTTGGCGCTCCTCCGTGGAGCTGGTTTAGTCATAAAATCCGCCCGAGAAAATGCCTTCGGTGCGGTGACCCTTCTCTGCCTTCAAGGCCACCCCTGACAGCCACCCAGACGCGGAAGGCAGTGTCTGTGCCCCACGCCCTGTCCTAAGGGCGCCCGGTTTGTTTAAAAAGCCCGTCCCCGTTACGTGCGGTCCCGTCCCCATGTATGCTGAGGAACAACACCGGCATATCTACAGTCCGTATGTTCTCTGGGTTTTTCTGCAGGAGGGTCAAGTACAGCGGAACCTTGTTTCTGAGAGCATTTCCCATCCTGAACAGTCCCCTCTCAGCCTGACAGCCCGTTCCTGCAGACCCTGTGTGGTCAGTCACGCAGAGAATGCGTGAGTGTGAGTCAGTTTACACCGTTAACACCTCAGGATACTGTGTGGTGAATATTTTCATGTGTGTTTTTTTTTTTTTTTTTTTTTGCTTTTGTGGCTGCTTACAACGATTGTGGAAAGCATACATGTAAAGTAGGTGTACATACACATGTGCACACACAGGGAGTCAGGTCAGTGGCTCAAGCTCCTTAGGCCCAGCACTCCTTCATTCACTGGCCATCGCTTCATGGTCACGAGCTGCCCCAGACTGAGGGCTTGTTTTTCTGGTTCTCAGTAGCGTGTTCTCGGTGGTGTGTCCTTGGGGGACCCTCCCTGGCCTCCCAAGGCCAGGTCTGCAGGGTCTTGGTCTGCCCTGCATGACTGGGGGTCACGGTGGACTTGGTGCGGGTTCTGTTTCTTCTCCACCCACGGGAGGAAGCGTGTCGGCCCTCTGGGAGGACCTCCCACCTGAAACCTGCAGTTTCAGGGAAGCAGCGTGTAGGCGAAGATTCCGTGGGGTCGGGAAGAGGAATGTGCGGTGCTCGTTGTTCAGCGGAGGATGCTATGCTGAGACCACTACGTACCCACTCATTGTCCTAGGAATGAGCAGGAACGCAATGGTGTGGTTTACAGTTATAGGTGAGCTACAGGGAAACCATGGGGCTATTGGGGCCCAGCCCTCCCCGCCACCCCCCCCCCCCACCAGGCCTCAAGGATCTGATCTTGGTGGAGACCAGTCAGCCTGGGGTGATTTCTGGGGGCCGGGGCTGGTAGCTGACACCTCTCTCTCTCTCTCTCTCTCTCTTTCTCTCCCCACCTGGTAATGGGGCCTCTCCCTGCCGGGCTGCGAAGCCGAGAAGGGCTGGGGGTGGTCTATATTTAGCCCGTGCAGCAGACACATCTGGAGCGCCTGGCGGTCAGCAGGAGAGATTCGGCAGCTGCGGAGCCTGTTCCTTGCCTCCTCCCTGACTGAGACCCACCACACACACCCCTTCTCTTCCTGCAGTGGAGACGCTGCACATGGAAGGCACTGGCCGAAGCCGCGTGCAGGGCGTGCGGCAGAGAGCAGGGCGTGCCAAGTGGGGCTGTCTGACCGCAGCGTCGCTTATGCAGAACCGGGTTCTCCGTGTGGCCGCGCCACTGCGGGTGGCTTCTCGGTCCATGTAAACAGCAAACTCAGCCCTCCCACAGGCCCTGTCACGCATCAGTGAGACCACCGCCCTCTCCGCCAGCCCATGGTTATTCCTCGTAAAAACGACAACGGACCCGCTGGCTGAGCTGGCCATGGAGCCGTGGGACTTGCTCCCTGAGTCTCGGGGCCGAGCGCCGGGTTAGGTCCCCAAGGGCCGCTGCTCACTCGGCTTCTGCTTAGTGTCACCCTTCAAATACTTAGCCTTTGGGTGCTTCAGGGGTGTTGGGGTGGCTACTGAGGGGGTGTTTTCCGACGCGTTGTCTCTTCAGCTCACAGCAGCGGAGCCCAGGCCCGCACCCAAGGCGTTGGGCGGAGCTCCTCCCCCTTCCTGTGCCTCTGCCTCGTCGGTGTTCACTTGTTAACGTGACTTGTGCGCTGGATGGAAAGACACACTTCTCTTGTGGAGAACAGGCCTGGGTAGCTGAGCGATGACGATGTTCTCGGGGTGACGGACGCATGAGACTCTAGGAGCCCCGGAGGTAGCTCCAGGCAGAGCGGAGCTGGAGCCAGAGCCCCCGGAGGGGCCTCCACAGGCGGGAACGGGACTGGGAGAGCGTGTGTGCGTGGGGGCACCGGCCAGGGGCACACGAGGCCCAGGCTCTGGGGGTGTCCGCCTGGAGTGAGTGGCAGTGAGTGGGCCCACAGCCGAGGTTGTAGGGAGACCTCAGTGCCCACTGGGGGTCCACAAGTCAAGCTGAGACTCACTTGGTGCTTTTTCGTTCGTTTATTTCTTAGTGTCGTTCCTGAGAAATGCCCTGGCCCCGCACAGCCGTCTTCCTGAGACAGGTCACAGGCCATCAGGTGAGGTCTGGGGTGAATTCTCAGGGTAAATTCATGCAACAGGCGCTTGACGATGAGGTCGCCTGTGTCGATGTGGGTGCTCGGTCCTGAGGCCCCGTGCGCTGGGCAGCCCCGGGTGAGCCTTCACCCTGCTGCACGGAGCTTTATGTGCACTCACTCATAACTTCCGAGGTAGGGCTTCAGCCTGGGGTTTGTGGGCTAGGCCTCTGCACTTGTTCCTCCTGAGTCTGTTTTAATGGTGCAAACAACTATCTATTGTCTACGACTAGCCTTCACTAATATGCGCCTAAACATGTAGCTGAACGTACAGGAGGACGTAGTATTTATTTTATTATTTTATTTATTTATTTATTTTTGGTATTTCTTTTTGTATTTTGTTAGATAATACCAATAACATGGAGACGTACACATTTGTAAAAGAAATACTCATTTGTGTTCATGTAGGAACATTCCTCGTCTGAGGAGTCCCTGGGGGTGTTTTACACGTTTCACATCAATGGAGACAGAGGTAGTGTCTCTCATGAACTTGAACTTTTTATGCACAACTTGCTCATTCCGCCAAGGGTTTTGATTGAAAATCTCTTGCTTAGCTATTGATCAGTATTTTCCTTGGCCGGCGGTGACTCCGAATCTGATAGGAAATCCATGGTGAGTGACACTGACCATTGAACGGAAGAACATGCCTCTGACATACGCGATTTCACCTCCTAGAGGCTAAATCATCTCCTTACACGATTCCACAAACACTTCAAAGCAATACACTGAGCAGTGCATCCGCACACCCCTCGTAGCCGACGAGGTGATTCTGCGGGCGGACAACACGAGCGGCTTCCCTGGGAAGCGCTGACCGTGCTCAGTGTCCGGGGAAGCTTGGCTGTCCCTTCCGTGGCCGTCTCAGACGTGGCCACCCAAAGTGTGTTCTCAGCAGAACTGTGACCTCCTGCCACAGAGAGAGGGTGAGGCTCCCGCAGAGGGCGGAGCCCACAGGCAGGCGCTGAGGTGGTCAGCGCCAGGTCCCCACGCTCCTGTGTGGAATCTCGGGCCGTGATGTAAATTCCCAGCCCAGATGATGACCGGTGGCGAATGTCAGGACTGTGCATTTTAAACGGGGACTCGCCGGCGCCAGTTCACGGCAGAGCTGAAGCTAGAAACGTGGTTCTTCCGCTCCGCAAGCCAGTGCCCGGTGCCTGCTGCCCCGCACCCTGGCAGGTTCTGGAAACAAGGCATCGAGCAGAGAGGGCAAACCCTGTTCTCCTGGAACGTGCACTCGAGGGTGAGGACAGGGTGGAACATGAGGAACTGCCGGGGGAGGCAGAGGTCTGGCCCTGGACTTGATGGGGGAGCAGGGGGCAGAATCGAAACATAGTCCTGTGAGTCTGACAAGAATCCCCAGGAACGCCCTGGCCGGGGTGCTCAGTGGTTAGAGCATCATCCCCTGCACCATTGATCCCTGGTCAGGGCACGTTGCAGGCTCGATCCCCAGTGGGGGGCAGGAGGCAGCTGATCCACCAGTCTCTCATCATTGATGTTTCTCTCTCCCTCTCCCTTCCTCTCTCTCTAAAAATCAATAAAAGCACATTTAAAAAAGCACACGCACAAAACAACAAAACCCCCCACTAACAGCCCTTCATCTCAGTGAGTCCAGTAAACACAGAAGATGAGAAAGTGCTGGCAGAGGCCCAGGACAGGGCCGGGACCCTACGCCCCCCTTCTCACCAGGCCGGGGCCCCCCTGCAGGCTGTTACTCGCTGGTTGGGAACCACGGTCAACCGGTTCCTCCTCAAAATCTCTTAAACAACCTCTGTTTACATGGAAGGTGTCCAGAGACGCCTACGCTGCACCGCGGGGTCAAGGCCACGTGCATTTACAGCCTTCGCGGGCATTTCTGTTCCCCAAATTGAAAGCACATGAGGCTCTGTCTGCGGCCCACCCATGGCTGCTGCCCGGCCGGCCGTGACCCCTGGCTCCCCTCCCGTCCCGGCCGAGTCCCTCCGCCCCTTCGCCCACCACGCAGCCCCTCACGTGGCTGCCCTGGGGTGCCTGTGCCTGAGGCCGAGATGTGGCCTTGGGTTTGCATTTAGCCCTTTTCCCAAGTGCGTTTGTTTAGCCCTGACTTGATTTTCCCCTTGGGCTCTACGGAAAGAACATGTTTGCATTGAGGAAGGAGAAACAAGGAAAATAATCACTTTTGCACATAAAATTGAGGTCATTCAATGTCTTCAAAAGTGAACCTTATTACAAGTTTCCGGACCCAGTGGCCAAAGGACGTGGCTGCCTGGGAGCAGAGGCTCCGCTTGCACCTCCGGGAACAAGTCTGCAGTGGGCGTGGCCAGTGCCGTGCGGGCGTTCACACACATTCCAGCCCGTCCACGGGTCCCCCCACCTCCTGGTCCACCCGGCACAGGTGGCGCCAGCGACGCCCCAGGTCTGGCGGTGGGATGGGAGCCTGCGATGAAGCAGGAAGTCAGAAGGGCCCGCCAGTGCTTCTTGCAAGAACGTGCGCTTCGTTTTCCATAAAGGATCCCACGTTTAGCTGGATAGTCAAGACGTGGTGGACACTCATAAAGGTTTGTGAGTGGTTGAATCAAAGCCTTGACTCATTCTAAAGGCAGGGAGTTCTCAGAACTAGACGGTAAAAGCTTCTAGTTCTCTTCACATCAAACAAACCACTTTCACGGGCGGCATTTACATCCTCACACAAAGAGCTACTTCAATCGAGTTGTCACTGTTACCAGCACAGTTATGTACAAGGGCCCAAATAATCAAAAGAGCAACTGAAATTTCAGAGGACGCTTCTCCTTGACGGAGACGTCCAGCAAGAGGACGTTACATGCCCCAGTTTTTATATTTGTCCTGGGACCTGACAACGGGCTCCTCGATGCTGAATAAATGCGAGACCTCGAAGTTGGCCCATCTCCTGATGGTCCCGGCAGAGTTCCGAGGGGCCTGTGACTGCCCAGCAGAGCCTGGCTGCAAGGGGGTGGCCGGTGCCCGGGAGGGGCGTCTCCCTCCCACCCGGTCTGAGGGCTTCGTGGGAAACAGGACCCTAGACCGGCTGAGAAAACCCCGATGTTCTCAACCCACGGTCAACCCCACGGTCTCGGTCCATCTGGCTGAAACGGAAAGAACAGTTAATTCCTGGGCAGTGAACAAGGAACCTGTCCAGTGAGCCGGGTCAAGGAGCGTCCTGCAGGACAGGCCCGGGGTGAGGGGGCGGCCCGGTCGCCACACCCAGAAGGCCTGGGCTCCCCACGGCCCAGGTGAGGGACTTGCCCCTTTGGCCTCTGTGCCCTCAGACGTGAAACGAGAAAGAGAGACGAGGAGGAAGACGGCGGCCCATTCACGCGCGTGGCATCCAGCGTGTAGTGTGGTGACTCCCCATTCACCCAAGTAAGTGGCAGTGTTCCCTGCTCCGCGGAATGGCCCTCTGTTGTGGAGCCGGAGCTGCCCACCCACAGCCGGGGATGGAGGGTTCGGGCTAGCTGACACCGCGACTGAGACGAGCAGAAGTGAGAGCTGCCGCGCAGCCTGCGGGCGGCCGGGTATGGGGTCGGCCTGTGCGTGCGGACCCCTCCTGGCCCCGGGCCCGCCCCTGCCTGCAGGACGGTGTGCTGGGGGTGGGGGACCTCCGTGTTCTGTTCGGGGCTCCTGCCCAGGTGCCCACGCCGCCCTCCGCAGCGCCTCACGTGGCAGCCGTGCCTCCTTGTCGTGTGCGAGCTGCGCGGGGATGTGGGACTCGTGCAGCAGCAGCGTCGCGCGGTCGCCACCTGAACCGAGTCCTGGGACTCGGGCCTCCTGCGGCCGCTTATCAGCTTAAAACACATTTTT
This sequence comes from Corynorhinus townsendii, assembly GCA_026230045.1. Classification (NCBI taxonomy): domain Eukaryota; kingdom Metazoa; phylum Chordata; class Mammalia; order Chiroptera; family Vespertilionidae; genus Corynorhinus; species Corynorhinus townsendii. The sequence continues at coordinate 170,233,293 of JAPDVU010000007.1, read as the reverse complement.
ATTTATTTGATTTTAGTCCTCATCCGAGGACATTTTCCATTGGTTTCTGGAGAGAGTGGAAGGTAGGGAAGAGGGGGAGAGAAACTCTGATGTGAGAGACACATTGATTGGTTGTCTCCTGCAGGCGCCCCGACTGCAGGTACGTGCCCTTGACCTGGAATTGAACCCGCGACCCTTCGGTCCGTGGGCCGACGCATATGCACACATTGGAAATACCTAAGGCATGGCTGCAATAATGATGATTTGAGGGGAAAACTCTGATTTTTGCATTGTTTTCTGAATGGAACAACCACCAGATGCCTGCAAGTCTGCTCTCGGCAAACACAGAGCCTGTTTAAAGGAGCAGACGCAAAACCCTGCTTCTCAGTGAAAGCGTCCCCCTGTACACGCAGAACCTCAGTGACAGGATAGCGTGAGGGCCTGTTGACGCCCATGATGGCCCGTGTGAACCACCATCGAGGGGGAGCCTGCTGGGGGGCGCGCAGTGTCTGGCGCCCTTATATGCCCATGTTTAGGGAACGCTGGTCAGACAAGCCCGGGCCACCGAGCCTCCTCTCAGCGCACGGGGCGTCTGTGCACGTGTCGGCCGGACCAGGACCCCGTGGGACTCAGGAACCTGGGGCTCAGCGAGGCAGGAAGCCCTTCGCCAGCCCAATTCACACTGAAAAGCGAGTCTGAGTTTTTCATCACGAAGGCCCTTCTCAGCCTCCACCGGCCTTCTCTGCTCCCTTCCTTCCTCCCCAGTTTCCAAATAAAGGCAGAATTCCAGACCGGCTCTGCCTGCAGACCACTGGCCACTGGCCTGGCGTCCGGCCAAGTTACTTAGGCACCACCACCCTCGAGTTCTCCATCTTCCCGCGGTGGCTTAGCAAGTGACAGGAAAGCACCCCGATGTAAACAGCCGCCTGAGCCGAGCAAGGCCAGTGCCCTGCCCGCCGCGGGGGTGACCGCACGGCGGGCGCTCCGCTCCTCGGCGGGGGCACTTGCAGCTGATACGGCACGTGCTCGGACGGGGGAGATGAGCACGTGGGGTCCTGCTTCAGCCTGGACTTGGCACCTCCAACACCCCGAAGAGGTTGCTCTCCCAGGGCATGGAGCAAGGGGCCGAGCTTTTGTCAAAGGAGGCGAGGCTCCGGCTCCGTCCTGTCCAGGAGTCGGAGGAGGAGGCCTCTGAGAAAGAGAACGTTTAAATGTCTCCGTCGAATGTAGGTGGGACATGCTGGTTCACATTGTCCAGGTCAGGCCACAGCACCCGTGATGCTGTCGTTGGACTCGAGATTCAGCAGACGAGCTGGGAAGAAGGTGAAAGACACAGCACCCAGTCCCTGTGGTTTGGGCAGGGCCCGCTCGGACGTGGCCGGGCCCGCAGGCGGTGTGGACGTGGGGTGAGGGGTGCTTGCTATCACACTGCTTTGTGCCTTTTGCATTCCATACCGTGAGCATTTTATAAGTTTGGTTAAATTGTTTAAAAGAAAGAAAAAGGAAGGTACAGGCCTCTGCATAACAGGAATCCTAACTTTTTTCTGTGAACTTGCTCTTTTCCGCTTTGCAGTTATATAAGAGAAGGAAGCAGAGAAGAAAGCGATTGTCTTAATTTCCCGTGTCTCTGCTCAGCCTGGGGGGGTCCTGGGGCTGTACCTGGTCCCCAGCTAAGCAGACAGCCCTGGACTTCCCTGAGCGACAGACTTGCATGCCCGCCCCCTCCGGCTGCTCACTGCTGCCTTTTCGGGGGCGGGTTCTCCCTGGGACTGTGCTTGGCCGTCGTCGGGAGCCACACTGGCCCCGGGTCCTGCCAGCGTGTGAAGGTGGGTTCTAGCAGGTGGGCGCTGATCACAGGGGACTATCTGGGGACACACCTTTCTCAGAAGTGAATCTGGTGTGGCAGCCGTTGGGAATGTCAGTCTGCAGTGTTCTCTCTTTCTACCCCAGTGGTCCCAGCAGGATGCCATAAACTTAACTTTTTAGGGAGAAGCTGAGGAGGTAAGATCCAGTCTCGATGGCCATCACACCTGTGGCCTCACTGGAGCCTGCCCTGTGGTCGGGGTCAGGCCGGACCGCACACGCTGAGGGCGTGGCCCCAAACGTCCTCCCCAGGTGTTGGTCTCCTGATGCGAATTCCAGATGGTCCCTCCACTCTGCGGAGGTCACACACAGAGGGGCCCTGTGCTGCAGGGCAGACTGAACTCTGAGCCTCTAGGGACCCCTGGCCGCCCAGCCCTGTTCCCATGCAGGCACCTGTCCCAGTGTGTGAATCCCTGGGGCACAGCTTCCAGAGCCCAGGGCCCTGCGCCAACCTGGGACTTACCTGTGGCTGAGGCCCTAGGCGAGGTCATGGCTGTATCATGTAAACTTCCACAGGATAGACTCACATGTAGATACAACACTTAAACAGGGAAGGAGAAAGTTTCATAAGTGTTTCATTCAGGTAATCCTTGCAAATACTCACCCATCCACAACGGGAGCTGTATCCCCTTCCTGTGCCACGGGAGGCCTGGCTTGTGGGTGACCACACGTGGGTGTCCAAACTCCGAGCCTTGCTCACAAGTCACGTGTCCTCTGTAACTCCTGGTTTCCACGCGTGTGAATGGGCAATGTCTCCACGGGCTGACCCTGCTGACTCGTGAGCCAAGGCCGGCTGAGCTGGGTGGTTCCAGACGCGTCTGCCCGGCCACAGGCTTATTCTTTACAGCCGAACCCGGGGGCTGTTTCCCAGGCCAATAACAGTCATGAGAAACGTTTAAAAATACGTTGAGCATCTAAATTATATTAATTTTTAGAGTTTAAAATAGATTCACATTGGATCTGAAATGACGCGGTTGGTGTGACAACCGCCCCTTTCAGAGGGAAGAGTCTTGTCACACGGTTGTTTGTGCACAGGAAGCAGCCATGGGGGGGGACACGTGACCAGCACTTTGGGGGGAGGGGACACGTGACCAGCACTTTGGGGGGAGGGGACACGTGACCAGCACTTTGGGGGGAGGGGGGCACGTGACCAGCACTTTGGGGGGAGGGGACACGTGACCAGCACTTTGGGGGGAGGGGACACGTGACCAGCACTTTGGGGGGAGGGGACACGTGACCAGCACTTTGGGGGGAGGGGACACGTGACCAGCACTTTGGGGGGAGGGGGACACGTGACCAGCACTTTGGGGGGAGGGGACACGTGACCAGCACTTTGGGGGGAGGGGACACGTGACCAGCACTTTGGGGGGAGGGGGACACGTGACCAGCACTTTGGGGGGAGGGGACACGTGACCAGCACTTTGGGGGGAAACAGACACGTGACCAGCACTTTGGGGGGAGGGGGACACGTGACCAGCACTTTGGGGGGAGGGGGAAACAGACACATGAGCAGTTAGTGATCAACACCCTCTGGGAGGCTGTGCAGTCCTCGTGGGGGCGGGGGGGTGTTGATCCCGAGACCAAGGGGATGGAGGGGGAGGGAGCGGCATGCGCCCCGGTGGCTGAGGGTCCCGGGAAGCAGGCAGGAAGGGGGAAAGCAGGTGTGATAGGGTCTCCGTGGAGGGAAGTGCGTCACGGGCCTGTTGGGGGTCATGGCCCTGGGAAGACGTGCCTGTTGCTGTGACATGTGCTTCCTGAGCCCACACGCTGTCACCCACTCTCCGCAGACAGGGGACCCCCCAGGGCTCTGCGTGGGGACCTCATGGAGCCTCTGATGTTTCTTCCCAACCCGGGGGAGGGGGGTCAGGGGCGGGGTGCTGTTCCCAGCTCCTAGCGAGGGAGCTTCAGAAGTCGATTCTGATGAATTCGGTCGGAATTCTCAGATTCCTTTCAGCAAATGGTTCTCCGTGTTTCCTGAGAAGGACATGTGAGGCGATTTCTGCGCTGACCGCCCAGTGGCCATGCGGCGTCTCCGGCTGTTTCGGTTGGGACGCTGCCCTGAGTCGTTTGGATTGAAATGGGGATCGATCTGCCTGCGGCTGGGCTCCGCTTCCTGGGGGGTAACACGGGGGCGGGGGCGTCCAGGCCCCGCTGCCCTGAGGCAGCCTCAAGCCCAGTGAGGCCCTGCTACAGACTCGGGAAAGAAAATGTCACAGCTACAAGGACCCTTAGCAGCCTCCTCTCCTCAGTTCAAGCCGGGCCTCGTGGGGTGTCTGTGCAGAGGACGGACGTGCCCGGCGTCCAGAGCACTTCCTCGTGCCTGTGTTCTTGCCCAGCTGGACGAGGAGGTGCCGGACGGGGTGGGGGGTTGGGGGGCGTGGGCTTGGCTCCCGACACAGGGCGGCAGGTCTCGCAGTAAATCAGGCCCTAATTCTTCTGCTGGTTGAGGGCCTTGCCTGCAGTTTGCAAAAAACACACAACATCTGTGAAGCGCAGCAAAGCCAAGGACAGTAAAACGAGGCGTGTCTGTGCTCACGTCGTGTGCTGCTGGCCTCAAACTGGGAACGCAGTTCTCGTAGGAAAAGCCAACTTATTTCAGAAACGTGGGGAGGTCTGTGTGGAGGATCAAGTGTTCTGGCCTTTCCCACAGCCCACATGTGTCCGCTAGGTCGGCCGTGATCCCCTCAGTCTTAAGGTGGAGGAGGAAGAGAAGGAAGCCTCCCACGGGGACACGTGTGCTTTATGCTAAGGTTTGTTGCCCTGTGTAACGTGTGGCTGGCTGGCCCTGGTTCCATCCTCGCCAAGAGATTCGCAGTGTGGCCCTCGCTCCCAGCCAGGACCCTCACGGGTAACTGTTCCCGCGGCGGGGGGGGAAGCCGCGACCCCTTTGGCCTCCTGAGCAGGTCCCCGCCTTTCTGGGGCTCCTATGAGCCTGAGCACAGTCCCCGGAGGAAATGCTAGTGCTGGCCCAAGTCCTGGAGTCCGGGGTTTGCCCGCGGCTCCCACGAGTAGATCGGTGGAGAGATAGCTCCTCCGAGAGCCGAACCGGTGGCAGAGACTTGGCAGCAGCCTCCTCAACCTCTCCACGTCTGACTGCAGCACAGCTCAGCGTGTCCGGATGTTCCAAGCTTCATGGTTTAGAGACTCGGGGCCCCAGCCCCTCGGGGACCCCTCCCTCAGAGCGTGAACCTCTTTGGGACGCGGCCGTCACACGAAAACCACTTTAGGGCTCGAGAAAGGGGCGGGCGATGGCCTGTGTCGCCTGCCCCCGCGACTGCCCTGGCTTTGTTTCCGAAGGCTCCATGAGCACGTGGGCGGCGAGGTTTGAACTCTCACGACGGGAAAAGCAAACCATGTCTGTTTGTTTTTGTTCAATTTTCCGGGTTTTATATAGCGTTCCCATAAATAAAACGTTGTGCTCTGAGAATCTGAGGCAGGAGGACAAATATAGTTTAGCCACCGGCAATTGGGCTATTTCTTAGGAACCCTGAATTTTACACTAAAAAATGATTCGGGGTCCAAAATGGTATTGGATTGAATTCCTTCTTTTATTTATGCAGGAAGTGTTAAAAATGTGCTATTTGTGTGCGAGTCTTTTTGTTCCTTACCTTAATCAGTAAGGTATGGGCAAGCCTGCAAGTCCTGATAACATAGGGCCACGGCGTAGTGCCCTCGACCCGGTTCATGTCCTGGTTCCGCTGAATGCTGACTGTGAGCTGGAGGGAATTCCTCCCGTCGGCGACGCATACGGATGATGGTGTGTCCGTGGGAAATCTACACAAACTCGTGGCATTTAGGGTATCTGTGGGTTAATGACCAACAGTGTTTGTAACGGGCCCAGCTCTTTCCTGCGACATTTCCTTCTCTGCCAGAGCAGCCTCCGGGCAGACATTTCTGGTTGTGATTGTTAGCACCAGGAACATTCTAGCCCCCGCCTATAGGCTGAGCCCGTGACAGCATCCAATCGCAGGCAGAGGTGGGAGCTTTGGCGTCTAGAGAAGGTATTCTGGTTGATGGGACGGGGAAGATACCTGTTTTTGAAGAAAGGGGAAAGTCAAGAATGATGAATATATTAAAGAAAAACGCAGGGCTCCTAAGGAATAAAGCGAAGGTTCAGGCGGGTGGTTTGGGGTGTCCTAAGGAAACGTGAGTACCGAGCTGAGAGGCTGAACATATTCCAACGAAATCTCCTGCCCACTGGCTTGTACAGACCTTCCCCCAAAGAAGACAGACAAATGTCCATCAAGAAAGGTGCTCAGTCACTGTCAGTGTGGTGCCATTGGCTAAAGCTACCAATTCAACAACACCGAGTGCTCAGGTGAGCGAGGGGCAGCTTGAACCTTTATGTGCTGCTGAAGGGAGTGCTTGACCACTGTTCTTTCTAAGGTAAAAACGCACCCACCAGGGCCAGGCGATGCCACTCTGGTATTAACCCAAGATGCACGGGAAAATCTGTTCATCAACAGACTCACTTCCGGCTCTGCTGGGTGCACTCACCTGGTTCCCACGTAGGTGCAGGTAAAGGGTTGCCTGTGCCCGAGACAACGTGGACCCAGGGCACCAGGTGAGACGGGTGGGGCGGCACCTGCCCGACCAGGTGTGCCCCTCCGTGTGTGTGTGGCCCGCAGGCTCCTCTCCCATGTCGGTGGCCCTTCTCTTTCAGGCAGGTGCCAGCCCCACCCAACGCCGTCTCACCTGGTGCCCTGGGTCCACATTGCCCCGGGCACAGGCAACCCTTTGCCTGCACGACTGGGAAGCAGGTGAGCGCACCCAGCAGAGCTGGAGGGGTCTTTTGGGGAATGCCCGTCTCTTTCACTCACGATTTGCAGCAAGTGTCCTTATCTGCATTTCTGAACCTAATAAAGAAAGAAAAGGTTTAAAACCGTCTCTGAGCAGTGAAAACCAGGAAGGACTATAAACGGTTAAAAATAACTTTGAACATGTTTAGAAATATAATTGCTTTGGAGACACAATCTGGGGCTCTCAGCTGGCCCCGTAAACCAGCACTCTGCACACGCAGCTCAGCTCCTGCTCGCGGCAGCCCGTGTTCCGAGGGGGAACGCTGCCCACCGTGGAGCACCAGCTCCACGCAGGCCGACAGTCAGCACTGAGGGTGGAACATGGGTGTTGTCAGACGTGATCAGACAGGAGGTAGGCCTGCTGATTTCCCTTCGGCAGGAAGCCTGGGGTCTGTCCCCCACAGAACTGGGAGCAAGACCGAGACAGAACGGGCAGGGGTGTGGCTGGGCCTGGTGAGCCCAGACGGGTGCTGAGTGTGGATGGTGTGGCTTCAAGAAGCAGGAAGTGGGAGAAGCTCATGGTGTCTGAGCCTTGAGAGAAGACTTGGCGCTGTTTTGCATGAGTAAAAACCAAATAAAGAACCAGGCAGACTCCAGAGACAATGAGAACTTTAAAGACAGACTCATGGTTTAGAGAGGGTCTTGTGTCGAGTGATGTTATGGTCACAGAGTATGAATGCTGAGCACGGGCCTGGCCCAGCACCAAGGGAGCCCCTGAAGACAGGCTCGTCCCGATGGTGAAGCCGGGACACTGGAAATGCCCATCACGCAATCACAGACACGTCCATGCGTGTGACATAGAAACCTAGGTTTCGGGTTTGATCCCCGGTTGGGTGTGTACGGGAGGCAACCGATCAGTGTTTCTCTCTCATTGATGTTTCTCTTGGTGTCTCTCTCCCCCCCTAAGAAAAATGTCTCTGAACAAAAATCAATAAAAACACATTCGGGGGGAGGATTAAAGGAAAAAGAATTGTCCAGTCCCAAATGCCGATTGGTGCGTGTGATGCGGCGATGGGCTCTCTGCCTTTGATCACAAAGTCTTTCATTTCCCAGAACAACTTAGCTCACTGATGTCAGGGGCCTTGATATGACTACAAAGCCTCAATAAGCCTGAAGAGCATTTCGGTTTTTTATGCACAAACATCCCTGCCTACACGTGCTGAGGCACATCGAATAGAGCGCTTCAGTTGTTCCACAAATAACGCTGCGTTTGTTCCCAAGTCCAGATACTGCACTTGAAAGACTGAGCCCACATGGTCCTCACGGAGGGAAAGCTGCTCACGACTCTGTTAGCTTGGGGCATTACCAACGTCATATCCAAATGACACTCTTCCCAAGAAGTCTTAAGGATCATATAATTAGAATCATAAACATTGGACTGGGGTGAGCCTCAGGGACCACCCAGCCCTGGACATGCTCAGCGACACTGTCCCCAGCATTTTAGGGTGACACCCGAGGGGCAGACCCCCTGGGGCAGAGTCCCTGGCCCTGGCAGGTAGGGGGGGTGGATCCCCTCCTCCTCACTGAGCCACTTCCTGTCCGGGTGTGAGAGAAGCGTCTCATGGACCCCCCTCATGTCTGCCTCCTCTGAAACGAACCCACATTCTCCTTTCCATCGGATGCAAAGTCTGGACACCAGCGATGGATGGCTGAGGAGATGGAGTGCCACACCAGGGGCTAGAGGGTCTGCAGGCAGCACACCTGTGAGGCCGGGTCGCCAGCGGCTCCTGAGAGTCCTGCTCACATGGCGCCGCTCAGGGCCTGGGCGTCCCCAGGTGAGAGGAAGTGCGTCCGGCCTGGGAGCTCCCAGCCACAGGAAAGAGCCCGAGGGGGGCAGGTGGCGAGTCCAGGTGAGTGAGGCAGGAGAAACGCCTGTGAGCGAAGAAGTGATGGGCATGCTCAGTGTTCCGAGGGAGGACGTCCTGACACCTGTGCCACGTGGTGCTCCCAGGGACAAGGTCGAGTGAGACAGTCTGGACACAAAAGGACACGCACCGGGCGGTTCCGTTGGTGCGAGGTTCCTAGGTCGTCAAACCCAGGGACAGCACGGAGAACAGTGGCTGCAGGTGGAACAGAAGCAGGCGGGCAGGGAAGCGGTCAGGGTTCACGCGGACGGCGTTTCCGTGTGAGGCCGTGTGAGCTCTGGGGTGGCCGTGGCCGTGTCTCCCCAACACGATGCATTCACGCCAGTGGGCTGTGTGCCCCGTGGTTACAATGTAAACGGGATGCTACACTCACCATGATAAAAAGGAGGACTCCTGACAAACGTTAGCCATAATTCTGAAACGCGTTTTCAACGTCACACCAGACGTAAAGTCGTAGTGTAATGTGATGTCAAACGTTTCAGCTTCCCCGCCTGTTCTTGCCGCCTGCGTTTCTTTTCCTGCTGCATACACAGGAGAACAGAAAGCTCTGGGAAATGTGCCGCGGGAAGGAATCAGCTAGGTGGCCTCGCACCAACTGCCTCATGCACTAAAGAGAAAGCTGACCTGATGGGGGAGTGGGGAGCGGTGACAGCCTTCACACCGCCAGGGGCCGGTTGCAGGTCGCGCAGGTGAACCCCCGTGTGCCCCGTGCAGCGGCCATGAACCCCCAAACTCTGGCCAGCAAAGACCAGACACCGCTGCGACTCGCCCTGAGGGAGACACTTGACAGCAGGAAGGTTTTGCTCTCAAACTCCTGGGGTGGTAGCAGTTACAGCCTCCACGGTCAGCCATCAAGCCCGCTGATTCTTCTTCACGGACGGGCATGGAAGGCGAGTGGACTGGCCACTGCAGCCGCCGGCGGAGATGTGGCCTGAGCACCCGACCTTGTCCTGGGGAGCTGAGGGCAGGAGCTCCAGAGTTAAGAACTGGAATGTGTGATTCCTTCTCCGCGATGCAGCCCTGCCCTGCTGGGAAGCACGTCCAGCCTCCAAAATGGTGTCTTTCGTTGGACACTCTCCAGGAAGCACCACCTTCCACTGTCGGTGAAAGTGAATCCAGATGCGTATTAAATGGGCAGGTGTGATCTCAGGTGCCAATATCTTACAATCTCGAAATTTCTTAGTCGCGAGGTGATTTGGCAAATCAATTCCCAATTTGCCTAAATTAGTATGCTATCTGGCGATTCATTTTTCCACCCTTAAGGGAGCGAAGAAATAACCCTCTCTGGTGACTGAGCTGCTAACACGTCCTTTCTACCACGCCAGGCAGCCTCTGCCTCCTGTCCGGGTTTGGGAACGGCTCCCTTTCAAGCCTGAATCGACGAGAACATGTGGGATCAGACCAAGCGGACTGAGATGTGTTCACGGACATCGGAGGGAACTGGGCCCAGTGCTCAGCTCCCCTGATCCACAGCAGCACACACGTGGTTGCCATGGGAACGCCATTAATCACAGATTTGTCATTAACTTTGATTTTGCAGTTTCTTTTCATATTGTGGAGCTATGTTTTAAAAAATGTTTTTATTGATTTGAGAGAGGAAGGGAAAGGGAGAGGGAGAGACAGAAGCATCAATGATGAGAGAGAATAATGGATCGGCTGCCTCCTGCACGCCCCACACTGGGGATCAAGCCAAAACCTGGGAGTGTGTCCTGACCAGGAATCGAACCGTGACCTCCTGGTTCATAGGTCAACGCTCAACCACTGAGCCATGCCAGCCCGGCTATTTTTTTAACCTTGAAGTGCCCATGGCTCGGGGTGACTGTGCTCCAGACCCACTGGATCTGACCCCTGACCTAAGGAAGTGGTTGCCCAGCCCACAGGCCACACAGTGAGCTGGGGCATGGGGCCTGAACACTCTCACCCACGGAGGAGCCCAGCCTCCGACCTGGTTGTGATATAAATGGCTATTTGACATTTATTAGTTCCATCAATGCATGAGACATCGTAGCAAAACAAACATCGTTTTGAGCCCTGATCGATGAGATCCCAATCTTAATTAGCCATGAGACAGGCCACAAATAGGACGTGAGGATCCTCACTGACAGAGAGGACACAGCTCGCCAACAAGGCTTTCTCCAGTCTTATCCTCTGCCCGGCATTTCAGAAGCCTGAGGGTCTAAAGAGGATGAGGAAGTCGTGTAAACCCCAGGCTGGCCCTCAAAGGGCGTCCGAGACGCTCCAAGCCTGGCCCAGCCTCTCCCCTGCCCTGGATCTCACTCCCACTTCCCTCTCTACCTGTCCGCCTGCCCGCCCGGCCTCATGCCCGGCACAGCCCCGGCCCCTTCCAGGATCATGGTCCACACTTGGTCGCCGTCCACACCTGGGTTCCGGCTCAGCCTTCCCAGCAGGCTCCTCTCAGAAGTGACGCTTGACGAACAGAATTCAAATTAGAAAACAGAGAAAAAGCAACAAAGGCGTCATGTGAGAAAAATGTGTAAACTGCAGGAAAATGAATTTGCGCTGTTTTAAGCCAAAATAATAAGTAAATATTGCAAACAAACACACACACAATGGAGGAATAAAACAAAGAAAAGTTCTAGAATTTAAGGACTGGCATTCTCAGAGCAGAGCAGCCCATCCAGGTCACCACCCTTAGGGTTCCGGCCAAGTGGAGAGAACCTGGCGGGGCAGGGCGGGGTGGGGGCAGGGGGCTGTGGCGGGGAGGCTGAGGTGCGACCGTCAAGTCTGTGTCTAAAGGTCATTTTGCTGAGCTGGGCAGACGGGTGGGAGCCGGGGCCATGGATGAAGGGCAGGCCAGCGGCGGTGGCAGTGTGGAGGGCGGGTGTGCGGACAGAGGTCATGCCGCGGACATTCAGGTGGAAACTGGTGAGGGATGAGGCAGGAGGAGGAGGTGCTTCCGGGGGAGGCACAGTGACACTCGCAGAAGCAGGGACGTGTCTGTGGAGGGACAGTGGGGTCATCCAGGAGGCAGGAGGCGGCCCGCCTGAAACAAGGCTTCCCTTCGTCCCAGAGACGTGCAGGCTCTCACGGCTCCCTTAGGGCCCAGCTGTCCGGGTGCTGCCTGGACCCCGGGTCTGTGCAGCCGGGAGTCACGCTGGGTTCTGTGTCTCCTGTCCCGTGTCCCTGAGGACGGACCATGCCCTGGTCCTGGGGGGGTGGCTCAGGAGATGGCCAATTCTCCCCGGGAGAGTGGGCGCTGGCCGAGACGGCTTCCGTACGAGCTTTGGAGCAACGGGAACAAAGTGTGTTTCTTCTAAGAGGCTGAGGTGCTTGCTGCGGATCCCTGTCTTGTCTCAGCGGCCACCCCCGTGGGCCTCTCATGGGTGGATGTCCAGGGGGTCCACAGGGCGGCCGTGTTTGGGAAGCAGCGCTGCCGTAGAAAGATGAGGCACCTATTTGTAGTAGACGAGCTGATATAAGCTGATTCTGAGATTGATTAGTATTTGCTCACAGACAGCTGTTCTGCTCAAGGTATTTGAGATGGGACTTAATCACAAAACACTACCAAAGCGAATGGAGTGTTTTCCACATGGGAGGGTTCGTTTACTGTGGATTCTCTCCAGTTGCAGGAGGTTCTGTTGCCCAAAAGCACAGTTTCGAGAGATGAGGTTAGCTGGACTGGAGCTGTTTGGGCTGGGATCTCATTCAATGAGAGGCCTTAGACCCGTGGTTGGCAAACTGCGGCTCATGAGCCACATGCTGCTCTTTGGCCCCTTGAGTGTGGCTCTTCCACAAAATACCACGGCCTGGGCGAGTCTATTTTGAAGAAGTGGCGTTAGAAGAAGTTTAAGTTTAAAAATCTTGGCTCTCAGAAGGAATTTCAATCGTTGTCCTGTTGGTATTGGGCTCTGTTGGCTGATGAGTTTGCCGACCGCTGGCCTGGACCAATCACGTGTTATTGGGCCAAATCACTTTCAGGTAAATCTGTGGACTCTCCAGTTTGTTAACCTAAAATCTCGGAGCTCAGAAATACTGTTTTCCTTTTGTCTCTGTCTCTCTGTATTCTTCAGTATGAAAATGCACTTTGGTCTCACGTTTGTGAGGATGGGAGAAATCCGGGACACGCTTAGGGTTTTAACTGCAGGTTACAGAGGAGAAACTCCCGCTTCCCGAGATGCTGATCCTTGGCGGCTGAAGGAGGGCGCTCCAGGCAGACCTGTGCCCCTCATGCTGGGGACCTCGGTGACGATCTGTCGTCTGACGTGCAGCCACCACAGGAGGGGCCGCTGGGAGACTCACAGGACCAGCGCCGAGGTTTCCAGTGTTCATGTGTCCAGTGGTTCATTTATTCACCAACAAACCCAACGTAGTGAACGGCGGCCACGGAGCCCAGTGCCATGGCTCCAGCCACGTGCCGCTGGCTTCAATTCCAACGCCGTTCCCTTCAGTTCCAAACTGGGGCACGCTCTGACCTTTAGGCTTTGTACCCCATTCCCAATCCCCCTCCCCCCCAGCCATGAACTCCCCGAGAAAAGTTCTTTCTCTGAAGACACTGGCTTGCTTTCAAGCGTATGAATATCAGCCAGAGGGTGCAGGCTAAGTTTAGACAACTAAAAATACAGTGACAACGTGGTTTTCAAAATTATTATTTTTCCTTTCAAAGCCACTTTTGAAATGTACTTCACAGCGTGGTACAAAGTCAGATTAGTACAGTTTCATTGCTATCATGGAAATATGTTTGTTTGGGCTTGGATCAAGGGAAGAACTTCTGAGTGAATGTTTCTTTTTCTCGTAAAAGGCGAACGTGCAAGTACTTGTTTCAGCTACTTATTCTGCATCTTAAAGACGAAGGTGAAGTGGCGGACGCAGGGCTGGGGAGGAGGGAGTTAGTGTCGAACGGGGACAGAGCTTCCGTCTGGGGAGATGAGGGCGTTGCGGGGTGCGGGATGCGCGGTGACGACGGCTCCATGATGCGAAGGAGTCTGATCCCACTGAACTGTGCACTGAAAATGGCCGCAACGGGGAGTTTTATGTTATGTGTACTTTACAATAAAAACCACACCTGAAAGTGTACGGTTCTCATGGAGAAACAGATTACAATTGTGAACTTCACCCATCATCTCCAACTTGTCATTTTTTCATAAAAATAATCTTTTCCCTTAAAAATGTCATCAATTTTGGCCTCACCATGCATTAAAAGACATATATACTCCTGGGAATATAGATGTGGGGTTACCTACACACACCTGGCTTTCTTTTAAATACACTTTTTAACATGCACTAAAAATATAAAAAACGAAGAATCTGAAAAATGGCAACCCTAGTCCCACTCTTCTACTTTCATGGAGAAAATGTTGAATTTTGTGGCAGCTGACGACGGTGAGTTAGATGTCACCGACCGTTGTTAAAATAAACTCACATTTTCTGAGTCTGTCTAAGCAGCAAGATTCGGAAAGACTTCATTAAGGATAATTTGGTAGTTTCATAAAATGGGCTTATAGGTGTGGGTTATAAACACATTTCAATGAATTCTAGAACCACAGGGTGAATTTCAGCCCAGCTCCGTGGACCTGGACGATCCAGGCCTTACATCTTCCATGGTCACGGGCCTTCCATCTCGCTACCAAGGTGTCTCGCTGGCAGTTTTAAGTGCCGATCCTCAGTAACTAGAGCGGCCGGCCTTCCTCCTGTGCGGAGCGGCGTGCTGAGGGCACGGTCAGCCCGACCTGCGGGAGGGAGCCTGTCCGGCAACGGCCTGCGAAGGCCTACAACTTCTTCCTGGAGCCCGTGAGAGCCTTTCCGAAATGTGCGGCTGACGGTTGTGAGAGTGTTTTTAAAAAGTGTTATTTTCTTGTTTATGGAAATCCTTAGAAGTCCAATTTTCTGTTGTGCTATTTCTCAGACTCCTTGGGAAAGAAAGAAAGAATTGAGTGCAGAAGTGAAGGGAGAACTTACAAGATGACCAGCGATATTTAGGTAGTGTAAGACTCACAAGCCACCGGGACACCACTGGGCTCAGTGGGGGAGGTCTCTGTCCTTCTCCAGTGGGAGGACAGAGCAGGGTGCAGCTGCTAAAACCGGTCCTCCCCAGGAAAACCGGTCCCGGCGGGCCGGATGGCTGCCGCAGAGGGAACCAGAGCCCCCTCGACTTCAGTTCCTGGATGCTGGATGCTTGTAAAGTGCTCTTTCTGAACGAAAAGGTAATTGCAGTTTAATAGCAACTCCAGGAAGTGCATTTTCCCTACAACTGGTTTCTCCTCTTTGCTAATAGAAACGTGGGCCACACCACCAGCTCCACCGATCTGGGCTGTGTTTGGGAAAAATCCCCCAAGTACCAGTCCCCGGAGGAAGCTTTTATTAACTCGAAACATAGAAGAAGAGAGAAGGCTTGAGGGAGCAGGAGAGGCAGGAGAAGCAAGCAGTGGGGGGAAGAACCAGAACTATTTCTTCATTCCTGGTCCAGACCAGCTTCCTGGGAAGCAGCTCTGACACCAGGGCCCAGGGGTGGGTCCAACGTTGGGCTCGGTCCTGCTCACCAGACAATCAAAGGCCTTTCAAAGTGAGAGACAGCAAGCATCTACTTGAGATCCAAGAAAAATACAATCATCATTTTTTAAATATATTTTTATTGATCTCAGAGAGGATGGGAGAGGGAGAGATAGAAACATCAATGAGAATCCTGGATCGGCTGCCTCCTGCACACCCCACACTGGGGATCAAGCCCAAAATCCGGCACGTGCCCTGACCAGGAATCAAACCCTGACATCCTGGTTCCGAGGTCGACAGCCACGCTGGCTGGGCACAACCATCATTTTTTTAGTGTAATTTCTTCTGGCCCTGTCTCTGCAGTGACGTGGTTATATAGCCATCTCTATAACATACATGTACTTTTTATGCTTATAACTCAATAAGCACATCTCCATTTTCTCACCTTGGTCAAGAGGGAGAATTGGAATTTTTCTAGCATTACTGGTTTGTTTCCCACAACTTGTGTCACTTGCTGTCATGCGCCCACCGCCTGCCACACAGGAGGGACACCTGCGTTGGATAAAGGGTCCCTGAGTTTCTGGCTGATTCAGCTTCTTGAAGGAAACACCCCACCTTGGGGAGCTCCCCCTTCTCCTCTTGGCCAGGGGGACGGGTCAGCACTGAGGACTGGATCTGCCAACTGGTGCCGGTGCCTCCAGTGCGGGGGTGGTGCAGGGGTCTCCCCACAGTGAGGTCACCCTGCTCTGCACCCTCCTCCCTGACCTTCCTGCCCCCTCAGCCCCTGCACAGCCTCCCTGGGAACCCCAGTCTGGTCTAGACCAGTGGTCACCAACCTTTCGGACCTCAAAGACCACCGGTTGGTGACCACTGATCTAGACGGTGAGGAGCCTTCGTGCACTTTCCCAGGTGCTCACCTAGGACACCTGCTAGGACTTGCTGCTCCACTGGGCTGGGGGGTCCCACAACAAGGAGCACCCCTGGCTCTGCTCAGTCAGGCAGTTGGGGGGCACACCCTCTGGGAGCCCCACTGTCCTCTGGACATTTCTTTTTTATATCGTGTAAATGGCTCTTGATCCCAGGAAGCCCTGAGGTTGTGTAAGATAAAATGAAACGTATTTCCATTCACCCACGCTCAGCTCTGAAAGCTGAGGGCTCCTATTCCGTGCCGTGCTCTCCAGTGGATGAGAAGACGGCTGCCAGGCTAGCTTTTCCTGACGTACGTTGAACAAAGAAAACCAGCGACCATCCCCCGAAATGGCCAAGAACAGCAGGAAGGAGGACCCCAAGTCCCACTCGGAGCCTCCTGGGGGCTGTGGGGGATCCAGCACAGAAGAGCTGCCGGATGTCCCGGGTCGTGAGCTGGTTCCTAGGCCGACCTGCAGGCCTGAATCCGCACACGCCACACGTGTGCTGAGGACAGTAGCAGCCTATACTGGATTCGTGTGTATTGTGTGGTACGTGCAACTTCCCAGCTGAGGGTGTGAGATCAGCCAGCCGTGTCACGGTGACGGAACCCGTCTCCCTCCTCTCGGCCGAGTGACATCCCACATCTGAAACAATAGCAGGCCCCATGCAGGTGCTGAGCTGAGCTGCCATGGAGACCGACATCCTCCCATCCTCTGTTAGTAAGAAGCCCTCAGGGCTGCTGGTGATAGAAATGGATGTTTTCATCAATGGCACGTCTTGACCTTCAACAGAAGAAAATCCTATTTTAGTCCCAGGGATGCCTGAAGCCTCAATCACTTTCAGTTCTGGAATCAGTGGTGTTGGCTCCACGTCAATCTGCTGTGGGATTACAATAGCTGCCAGCACACGGGCACCTGGTCAAAAGAACAAGGCTCTAATGGACACGTTTCTCTTTTACTCAAGCCATTAACGCTGTGGAGCTCCGGCCGGGCCAGAGGCAAGCTCTGTAAGCAGCACCCTTTCGGACGAGGCTGAGCCAGGACTGGTGTGTATTTCAGGAGGTTACAGAGCACCCTTCAGGTTAGTCCGGATTGAGCAGGACACTGCTGGGACTGCCAGCACCCGGCTGCTGCACCCACGTGTAGCCACACGGGCCACCCGTGGGATGCGGTCCCGCGTCTTCGGGGTCATCGCTCACTAGGGCTCTGTTTGCATCTGGGACCTGGTGTTTGGAGACCAGATTGTTCCTTCAAAGTCATCAGACAGAGCCCTCATTCATTGTGGCAGCTCCAGAAGGTTCTAAAAGTGACAGCGTGTGGGTTTGGGTGTGGAAGGACACCTACAGGTAACATTTCCTGGGTAGCCATCCGTTTCACCCAAGTTCAGCTCTAACATCAGTGTAAGACTGTGGCTGAGGGAAGAATGTATGTCAGTGATGGATTTGAAGGACAAATTAAGCTCTGAAAATATTAAATGCAGATTTTGCATAAAACGCAAACTCCACGAGCTTATGAAGCATGTGTGTTTGCGATGACAAAGCTTCGGATGAAACGCAGCTGCGTCTTTAAAACTGTCACTGCCACATGGTCCCTCATGTAATGGACAGCAATCAAATTAGATGTCAAACTCAATTGCTTCCAAAGGAAATCGTTTTCTAATGATTGGAGCCATCTTTAGATGATACTGGAAATTAAGTCATTTCAATTTCTTGTGAGAGTTCTTTTCTTTTTTTTAAATAGAATTCTTGCTGAGTTTATGGAATCTTGCTTTTTTCCTTGACATTTAAACAGTTTTATTTTCTTAAAGTCTCCCAAGCTTTAGATGTGAAAACGTGGGGAAGGCGCCTGTTATCGAGTGACCCCGTTGGGTGGGCGGAGGTCTGGTCTGGGTGCAGGATGGCCTGTGACCCAGGGTCAGTCCGCAAGGGCAGCTGCAGCAGGAGCACACCCCCTGTGTTGGGTCAACCGCCACCAGCACTCACAGGCCTGGGGCTGGAGTCCAAGATTGAGGTGTCGGTGGGCAGTGGCCACCGAGGACCTGTGTCCTGGTTCACAGATGCGTCTCCTGGCCGAGTCCTCAGGGGTGGGGCAAGGAGTCTGCTGGCAGGGCACTAACCCCGCCATGCGAGCCCGTCATGCTCAATCACCTCCTGAAGCCCCATGTTCAAAGCTTTCGCCCATAACGGTTTTCTATTTTTTTGGTTACCTATTTTTCCATTGACTTTTTTTTAAGAGAGTGGAAGGGAGGGATGGGGAGAGAGAGAGACATTGATGTGAGAGACACATCCTTTGGTTGCCTCCCAAATGTGCCCCAACTGGGCCTTGGATGAAACCTGCAAGCCAGGTACATGCCTTGGACCAGGAATTGAACCCAAGACCCTTGGGTGCGCAGGCTGATGCTCTAACCACTGAGCTCACTGACCTGGGCAAGCAAATGTCTTTTCAACGATGTACCTGGAAGGCAAAGGTGACCAGAGAAATGGGTGATGGAGGGACTCACAGCCAATCTAAACCCAGACGGAGGCCAGCACGAACGTTACTTGAACATTCTCGTGCAGGACATGTGCTGAACGCATGAGCTAGTGCGCCCACGGTGTCCGTGTGTATACATTCACGTAAAGCTGGATCCACGGGAGCACATGTCATTCAGCATTTATTCCACATATAGAGCTTTTATGCAGGAAACTGAGCCACGTGGATGCGGAGATGAAAGCCCACGCTCCCCTTTTATGGACCCTTTGTCCGGGGGAGCAGAACAGGCAGGCCCGGCTGCGGCCTGTGGCCGGTGGACTGTGGGACCGGGCGTCCAGAGCTTCCCTCGGAGCACTGGCTGGGTGGTCGCCTGTGGAACAGCCCGGAAGGAAGGTGCAGATCCCCCAGGAAAGGCAGGACGTTCAGACGGAAGGAGCGCGGCTCCGTGTGCAGAAGGCAGGAGCCCCTTCTCTTCCCAAGACCCACGGGCACCGTCATCCTTTCCCCAGGCGGAGCCTTGGGGGTCATGGCCGTGTCCCTTCTGCCCAGTCATAGCCCACCTGACAGCGTGACCTGCCGCTCCGCCTGCAAAACGTCCACAAATATCACGCCAAGTCCCTACGTCCCCACGTCCCCCGCCGTCCTCACGTCCTCACGTTCCCCCACGTCCTCACGTCCCCCCACGTCCTCACGTTCCCCTACGTCCTCACGTTCCCCTACGTCCCCACGTCCCCGCCGTCCCCACGTCCCCTCGTCCTCACGTTCCCACTGTCCCCTTTTCCCCTTGTCCCCACGTCCCCACGTCCCCCCACGTCCCCTCGTCCCCACGTCCACCCACACTGACCTCCCACCGCTGGTCATGCTGGGGAACCAGATAAGCTCACGGTCTCTTTCTGCCCTTGAACTTTCCAGTTAAGTCTCGGCAGAGAGTTCAGTTGGGAGGACCGTAGGCACCGGCTCCTCTGCACAGTCAGCGACGCCCCCTCATGGAGAGTGGGGTTCACTTCTCTCCCCCAGGAGCCCCGCCAGCTCTCTGACCCCGCCCTGCGTGGTCTCGGTCCTGGGCCTCCAGGAGTCTCTGGAAAGTTCCGCTTGCTCCCTGGGTGCACTGACGTGTAAGTCCTCTTATCATATAGTTACATCTGTTGATCTTTCATTTTCTGCTTTTCTCTCATGTTGCCCGCTAAGTTTAGAAAAAATTCAAGTTCAGAGATATGATTAGCTATATTTCCTTTTAGGTTTTACTTTATTCGCTTTTTAATAATCTGGCTTTCATTCCTGTGGTGGTGAAAAACACGCAAATGGCGACCTAATAGGTTTTCCTGCCACAATATTTATAAAAACAGCCGAACGTGGGGAGAGCACAGAGCCGGGAGGGCCCCTGGTGTGAGACTAAACAGTCGGCACATGGTCCTTATTATAAACACGGACCAGCTTTTATCATCAAACGCAGGGGTCTTCACTCGTGTCTGCCCTCCATGTAGTTGCTACAGGTAGTAATTTGAGACCGAGCGTGTAGACAGGAGGTAAAAACGTCACGGCGCAGTTCTTCCGGGTGTGCATGAAGAAACAGTCCGGATGTTGTATTGCAGCCCGGCCTGCGTGGCTCAGGGGCTCAGTGGCTGAGCGTGGGCCTGGGAACCAGGAGGTCAGGGGTCGATTCCGGTCCAGGGCACGGGCGGGGTGGCGGGGGATCCCCAGTGTGGGGCGAGCAGGAGGCGCTGATCCGTGGTTCTCTCTCACTGATGTTTCTCCCTTCCTCTCCCTTCCTCTCCGGAGTCAATAAAAGTACGTTTTTAAAAAGATGTATTACATCAGCACACGCTGCGACCAGGGCAGATGGAGCAGTAGAACCCACGTGCATCTTGGACTGAACTGGGCACCAACCAGAGAGGCCCGAGCGGGGGACGTGGTAATCAGCAGGTGGAAACGCACACGTGCACGCAGGTGAGTCTGACGGAGGGGCTCGGGCCCGCACCCCTCCCGGCCCGCCTTCCCCTGGGGACGGACATGCAGCCCGGGAGGAGGCTCGGATCACGGCTGAAACACGCTTAGCAGTCTCAGCCGCTTTTCAGATAATCTGTGGGAATCCAGACGTGACCGGCAGTGGCGCTGCTTTGGGGAAACAGTCGGCGCCTCAGACCTTGGGACTGTGTCCCCGGGAAGGGCTTGTTCCCGAGGCAGCACCTGCTCTTCCTGGGGCCTCGCCTCTGCCTGGCGTGCGGCTCTTCTCCCCGTTCCCATCCAGGGCCAGACGCCAGTCGGGTTTTACAGCCTGAGGGAGCGCTTCAGTGGAACTGGTGATGCGTTTGCTCCTTTTTTTGAAAATTAGATGTTATCTTTTTAAAATACATTTTTATTGACTTCAGAGAGGAAGGGAGAGAGAGAGAGAAACATCCATGATGAGAGGGAATCATGGATCAGCTGCGTGCTGCACGCCCCCCACTGGGGATCAAGCCCACAACCTGGGCGTGTGCTCTGCCCGGGAATTGGACCGTGACCTCCTGGTTCCAGGTCCACGCTCAACCACTGAGCCACGCTGGGCAGACGAGATGTTACTTTTACAGCAGTTTTAGATTTATGTGAAGCTCACCACCCTCTCCTCTACCCGCACCACCACACAGTTCCCTGTTACCAACAACAGCCTTCGAGCCGTTTGATCGATTACTGAACCAAAGCCCACAGCTGAGAGAAGGGTTTCTATTTAGTGTCTCTTGCCAAGGACAGGCCTTCCTCCCGACCCAGGTCCAGTCTGCAGGAACCGTGATGCTCTTTGCCGGGCGTTACCCACAACTGGTTTCTGGAGCTGGGGGCGGGGGAGGGGAAATCCTGCGACCTTTGTAGTCACCTCAGTGAGGCCTGCGGGGTGCAGAGCGAGGGCTGGGCCGCATTCACACCTCCTCAAGGTGTAAATGTCCCCCACCTACCCTCTCAGCTTTCACTTGGGATTTTTTAAATTGATTTCAGAGAGAAAAGGAGTGGGAGAGAGAGAGAAACATCCATTGATTGCCTCCCGCACACACCCTAACCAAAGACCGAACCCAAAACCCGGGTATGTGCCCTGGCTGGGAATTGAACCCATGACCGTTTGGTGCACAGGATAATGCTCCCACCCACTGACCCACACCAGCCAGGGCTTCACACAAATCTCAATTCCGCTCAGTGCAGACCTTGAAGCCGTATGTGGGTGTCGGGTGCTGGGAGGACAGACACCCCTGAGCCGCCAGGTGCTCCTGGGCGGCCTGCGGGGACGCGCTGAGAGAGGGACCGTGTCCAGGGAGGTGGAGAAGGAAGCGTGAGCACGGGGTGGGTTACCGTGAACCAGGACTCAGTGCAGAGAATGACCTGGCGTCAGGGAACAGGATGGCGTCACGGAGCAAAGTGTTCCGAGCAGCGTGCACAGGCCTAACGAGCACCCAGCAGCCCAGGAGGTGACGGTGCCTGCGTCAGGCCGCGGGGTAAACAGGAAGCTGGAATGCCCTGCGCTGGCACAGTCACCGGAGTGCATCATTTCCCCCGTTTTAGCTTTAATGTCGGAGGCAGAGTCGTGGTAACGACCGCATCGGGCCAGGGCAGAGGGAACATCGTGTTTCCCCGTGGATCCGCGTCACATGTTCCCAGGTTAACTCCGCAACCTCCTGGGCGAGCCATCGGGTAATGAATTCTAGGAAACGCGAAGCTCAGTGCTCCGGGCGGATTAGCTCTGACCGGTGCGCCTCTGCCTTTTGTCAGTCACGTGTCAGTCATGTCGGCTTGTTTTCCTTCCTCCCCCCGCTGTGGAAACCACATCGCTCCTCCCGACGATTCTCTCCAAAAGCTACATTTTGAAGCTCCCGGGTCAGAGCCACCCTCCGGGCTGCAGGGTGACCACTAATAAAATGGGAGGAAGCTTCACGACTCGGTTACAGAAGCACATCTTTCCTGAGAGAAACCCTGAACATTGTAAGGGAAATTGCTAAATCCAACTACATCAAGGTTAAAAACGACTGAACCTCATAAAGCCCATAGAGAAAATGAAAGTGTAAACCATGAGAACGTGATGTATGATATATGTGATGTGTGTCTGTGTGTGATGTGTGTGTGATGTGTGTTTGTGTGTGCCCCCACGACCCCATGGCGCCGCAGTGGGTCCTCTGTTAGCGGTCCCGTCTCTCCCGCACAGACGCATCCCCAGTTCATACAGAGGCAATAATCACGGACAGTGATTCGTTTTTTATTTGTCTCTTGTTTTAAAGCAGCCACCAACGCTTGAACAGGATAAATGTCAATTTTGAAGAAACCATTCCGTTTCAGTAAGAGCTTTATTGCACGACAGAACTTGCCCTTTTCAAACCAAAATATTACACCATGCAGTTCATACTGTTTTATCATTTCAAATCTTGTTTTTTTCACCATTTTAAATTTTAAACACAAAACCTGCAAGTGAGTGTTCTGCATAGACCCAGGTTCTCTGCTGCTGTTGTGTTTGCAGTCACTGTGGCTGGGTTTGCACTGACTATTGTTTGAAAGCTGGGGCCCGGGCGAGTCTTTACAATTTAAATGCCAAGAGAGGAACTTGTCTCATTGCATTTGCATGTGACAGGAGCCAACTCCACACGCTCTCAGAATGAACGTGCATGTGGAATAGAATTTTATGAGAGAATGCATAATAAAGACCCTAATTTGAAGTTTACATGTATTATTAAAACTCAATAGCAGCCTCAGCAATTATTTAGAACTCAGTCTAACAACACAGTTTTGGAGAGGAGATTTTATTCTTGGCTTCATTTGAAATTCCAGTAACAGCGATTAGACAGAGCAGCCTGCCTGTGCTGGTTTGATTATTGTTTTACAGTTACGTGCAGAGCGGCACCCGTCATGGGCTGTAAGTCACGGGGGAACAGGATGCTCGGGTTACCTGTGAGGGGGCACCTGGAGCTGCAGATAATTAACTTAGAGTCTAGTCCTAGGATTGGAAACATGGGCCAAAGTGTGCAGACTTTGCCTGGCCAGCATGGCTCAATGGTTGAGCGTGGACCTATGAACCAGGAGGTCACGGTTCAATTCCTGGTCAGGGCACACCCTCCGGGTTGCAGGCGTGATCCCAGTGTGGGGCGAGCAGGAGGCCGCAGATCCATGACTCTCATCACGGAGTTTCTAACTCTTGTCCCTCTCCCTTCTTCTCTAAAACCAACAAAAACGTATTTTTAAAAACAGTGTGCAGACATTTGTACGTAAATTCACAGAACTAAGTGCTTTTCAAAGTGCGGTGTCTGTAAAGCAGCGCACCTTGCCCAATAGATTTGCATTTTGCTCATTGATTTATGTTTTGGCTTCTGGCTCATACGTCCCCCCTCACAGTGATGAACACAGTGCTGAGTCTCTCCCTGCACCGAGAGATTTCGACCCATAACGTTTCCCAAGGGAAGGCCAGGGCGCGGGGCTGTGTGGCGCCCGGTCACTCCGCGTTCCTGGGGAACGGTCTCGGAGTGCGGCCTTGCCTAAGGCACAGCCTCCTCGGGCCTCTCCCGTTCTCCCTCTGAGGTGCCTGTTCCGCAGGAAAGAGCAGTTCATTCTGCTACTGCGTCTCCTCGGGGATACCGATGTCTGCTCTGCGCTTTCCTCCCATGGTCCTTTCCGACCACTTAACAGTTCATGTTGGCAATTAGCAAATTCTCGTTACTTGGTGCTAATTTTAAATATTCCTTCTATTTTTGTAAGAACCCTTTTCGGTAAATAAAATGACCACACTTTTTTCTAAGTGTTCACACACCTCATTCTGTTTATGGTGGCAGGACTGCTGTGTTACCCCAAAGACACACAGCTCCCCTGCTCTCTGAGACCCACACCCTGTTCTCCTCCCCTGCCTTGTGTCCACTGACCCGGCCTGATAGGTCCCTAAGCACCTACTGTGCGCCTGGCATGAGCGGGAGGGGCCAGACCCAGGATCAGGGAGGGAGCCTGCTGTGAGCCCAGCGGTTTCTCACAAGCCAAGTGTGTGCGCTCTGAAGGCCTCTGTGGACTGGGTAACGTGTACAATCAGGGACTTTGGGGAAAGGCTCCCCACACGACGTGGTGGACCTCGTCCGGTCAGGTGAAGGCCCGAGAGGCAGCACCGAGGTTTCCTGGGAAGGGATTCTGTATTCCTGCCGCCTGGGGTTCCAGCCTGCCCTGCAGACTTCAGACGCGTCCCACAGAGTGTGAGCCAACCCTTAACACCTGCCAGCAGGACACACCTCCTCCGGCCCCCCTGAGCCCTCGGCTGCACCGAGCCAAACCTCCTCCAGAGCCGCCTGCTCCGGGCCCTTTCCTGTGTGGCAGCGACCTAGCCAGGGGCTGAAGCAGATGCCGTGTTGCTCTGGTGGCACTTGCACTGGATCGGGGTTTCCGTGACCTGACGAGACCGTGTGCTCAGGGTGGTGTGGCCTCGGGAACAGCCAGCTGTCAGAGGTGGTGGGGACACTCAGCGTATCTCTCGCATGAAGGTGACTTCTGGCTTATGGCTATGTACTCTCTGACTCCAGGCAAGTCTTATTGAGCTATAGTCTTTTTTTTTTTTTTTAATAAATTTTTATTGATTTCAGAGAGGGAAAGAGAGAGAGAATTGTTGATCGACTGCCTCCTGCATGCCCCCTACTGGGGATCAACCCCCAGAACCCAGGCCTGTGCCCTGAGTGGGAATTAACTGTGACCTCCTGGTTCATAGGTCGACACTCCACCGCTGAGCCACCAGCCGGCCTGTAGTCTCGAGGCGGTGAGTTTTTGTTGACGAACAGGTGAGACGTTAGGAAGATGTAGAAAGTCAGCAGGAAGAACCACCAGCTGTGCCATGAGGGTCTGTTGTGGTTTTGTCTCCTTAGAACATTATCATTCTGGTTATTTCCAAAGTAAGAACTTTGGTTTGCTGGAGGATTTGAATTTTTAAATGAAATTTTGCCTTGGACAAAAGCCTGACTTCCCAAGAGGGGAGCTACTCTCTGGGTGAAGATGCCCATGAGCATTGGCTGCTACAGCTCAAGTGGTGACTGTGATGCCCCATGAGCATGGCTGGCACCTTGGAGCTCCACGTTGATGCCACAGCTCACCTGTGCCCACCTGTGCTCGCTCTGCATTCCACAGGCACCCGGGACCCCACCTGGGACCATGGCAGGTGCATATGTGGAGCAGGTGAAGTAAGAGTGGATGGGGGAGCCGGGGGGTAGCAGTCTCCTTTCCTTTCCACCTCATAAAAAGTTGTCTCATCTCCATGGACTTCTGGTGGCTGCACCATAGGCTTATTGGACTGAACAGGAATTCTTCATAATGTGAAACCAGGAACAATCCATTTTCGCATTAAACTGAGTTAATCAAGGTTCACGCCACTTCCACAGCGCGAGTTCCGTGCCAAAGCCCCATCTTCCTGGAAGACAGAATGAGAGTTTCAGATTACTGCATTTCATGTTTCAGGGGAGAAGTGCATTAGCCGCCACGCAGCTCAGCCTTTCCAGATGGCCCGCTTCCCGGCGGCAGGCCCAGCCTGGAGCACGGGGCCACTGCAGAGCCAGCTCCGGCCCGGGGCCCGGCAGAGCTAGCAGCCGGGCACACGACCACTGCTGGGCTTAGCCGAGGTAACCTGCTTCTGATGTCTTTAGAGGCACTGGCAGCATGCCGTCCACATCCCGGTGCACAGCAGATACTAAACCCACCGAGAGTCCGTTTCACACAGAGTCAGTTCCAGGGGCTGTAGCTGTGATTATTTATTAGGCATCTTCAGAGCCGGGCACACTGCCTCCGACAGTGGCCAGGGCACCGCCCGCTTCCCCAGGGAAGAACTGAGACCAGCGGTGGCGCATAGGAGAGCACGCAGGGAAATGCACATCTCCGACTCGCTAGGAGCACCTGCTGTGGGACCTCGTTCCCGGGTCATCAGGAGCCCCGTTAACAAAGCACTGACTTGCAGCTGAGCACAGTGTCTCCTGGCCCGGCTCTCTCAGTTTTCAGTTTAAGACCAAGGCTGAAAGCATGGCATTGGAACTGAAAGATAGAAGATGTAAAACGGTGGGGGATTCATGTTTGTGTGAGCTCCACGATTCTTGGGTCACGGGTGAAAACTGTCAGAGAGCAGGTCTGTGCTGAGGAAATGGAGTGGTGACATAGGAACTGAAGTGTCTGGTGAAGATGGGGAACCTGGGAACCGGGGAATGGAGCCTGGGGTGGGGGGACAGGAAGGAGCCTGGGCTGTGCACCCCAGGCCAACCCTCTCCCCTCTTCTTCATTCCTCACCAGTGCAAAGACAAGTGACAGCACAGAGGAACAATGGCAGAAAGGAAGTAATAGGCATTAGCCCATTTGGCTCAGTGGATAGAGCGTTGGCCTGCGGACTGAAGGGTCCCGGGTTCGATTCCAGTCAAGGGCACATACCTGGGTTTCAGGCTCCTCCCTGGTCTGGGTCCTGGTTGGGTGCGTGCAGGAGGCAACCAATCGATGTGTTTCTCTCACATCGATGTTTCTGTCTTTCCCTCTCCCCTCCACTTTCCCTAAAAATCAATGGAAAAATATCCTCAGGTGAGGATTAAAAAAAAAGTAACTGACAGAGTGAACATGGAGTCTGAACCTCTGGTCACCAGGCCCAGGGGGCTGTGAGGTCCGTCTCTCTGGATCATCTGAACCCAAACCTAACTGGGGCTGGCTACACAGAAGGCTCCCGAGACGAAGCCATGGGCAGAGCCTGAAAGGCAGAGGGAGAGGAGGTAGAGAAAGATGCTCTAACGTACACTAGGGGCTGGGCCCCCGTTGGTTCACCAGCTTGAATGGAAGAGAATAAAGTCCCAATGGTGGCTCATCCTATCGGCAGAGCTGCACAGTCAGCTGACGGGCTGTATTCAACGTTCCTCCCAAGGGAAGAGGTGAGGCACAGGGCGAGTGGGCGCTCTGCTCCCCAAGGGGTGTGGATGGTAGGTGTGTGCTCGATGCAGGATGTGGTCCCACTGCCTGTAAGGCCTGCGGAGCGTGCCCCTCATTCCTGTAAGCTCTCCACGCTACCCAGGACTGGACCTCTGCGTGTGAGCCAAACCACAGGAAAGGGGTGTGTTGGGAAGCAACGCACTGTCTCAGGGTGTAATTACCGTTACAAACTCTCGAGAAAAAATGATCAGAGAGCAGAGATCTTTGGAGTAAATGGCTGAGGCTCCCAGAGGCAGTGGCCCTGGGACTGGTGTTGGACTTGGCTCATGTGGGTGCCTCGGTGACTGAGATGCGCTCACACCCTCCCCTGGGATGATCCAGTTGCTCCTTCCTCTCGCCCTGACCCGCACGGTCTCTCGGATGTGCTGCTGCCTCTTGAACTCAGAGGGAAGGCTGCCTTGCGCTGGACGTGTTATTGAAAGGCACGTCTCAGGTGTGAAAGGAAGTGGTCTCAGGGTCATGTGACATGAGGTTAGTGAGGCCATTTTCCTTATGTTTATCCAACTTTTCAAATACAGCATCAGCCCC
This sequence comes from Corynorhinus townsendii, assembly GCA_026230045.1. Taxonomy (NCBI): domain Eukaryota; kingdom Metazoa; phylum Chordata; class Mammalia; order Chiroptera; family Vespertilionidae; genus Corynorhinus; species Corynorhinus townsendii. Next base: position 170,205,510 of record JAPDVU010000007.1, on the reverse strand, counting down.
GGTGAGAGGCCCTGGGGTGTGGATTTTAGCACAGCGTTCTGTAACCGACTTGGCTGTGTTTTCCGGATGCGATCATGTGATTCGTGGCTTGGTTGCTTCAACGTTGATGTAAATGTGATAGTCTCATCTCCGTTTCTCATGGGTCTCAATTGAAAGTCAAAACATGCCATTGTTTTTAGAAGGAAATAGGTCTTCGTGGGGAAATGTCCCATCCTGGGATAAAGTCTGCACGCTAACTGTTGGTTCATCCTCTCCCAAGGACATTTTCTCGTGGATTTTCGGGGAGAGTGGAGGGGAGAGGGAAGGACAGAGAGAAACATCGATGTGAGAAAAGCACTTCCATTGGTTGCCTCCTGCACATGCCCAACCAGGGCCTGGGCCAGGGAGGAGTCTGCCACCGAGGTATGTGCCCTTGACTGGAATCGAACCCAGGACCCTTCAGTCTGCAGGCCGACACTCTATCCACTGAGTCAAACCGGCTAGGGCTGCACACTAACTTTTGGCTCCGCGTAATCATATATGTGATACCAGCTTCACGCCCCTGTTACTCATAGAACCAGCAGTTATTATATTACAGTGTCACTATGTATGGCCGAGGGAGGTCCAGGCGACGCGGAGAGAAATGGTTTTACTCTGCAGCACCTCCATCCGGTGGCAGTTGGGTGTCCAGTTCCTGACCCATCGACCACATGGCTTGTCACATACCCAGAGACTTGCTCTTCTGAAGGGCAGGGGTGGCCAGGGCTGGGATCAGCGTGTGGTGGGCACTGCTGTCAAGGCCCTTGCAGCCCACCCTGCCCTGCTGCCTGGGGTGGTGAATGGTGAGGAAAAGTGTGATTCTCAGCTCTTCCCGGACATTGCCCACACCTTTGTTTCCTAGGATTTATGTAGTATTTACACAACTGAAGTACCTCCTCAAAACTTCACCGTGAGTCAACCCACCATGTGTCCTCTGTCTTTGGCACCCGCTGGAGGGGGTGGGAGGATGGGGTGTGGTAGCCATGGTTACGGCCTGAATTTATTATTAATCCCCACCCAATAGGTCAACAGTTGCCAAACCGTTTTGATTGCACTCTCCAATTATTTCTAAACTAGAGACCCAGTGCACGAAAATTTGTGCACTTGGCGGGGGGTGAGAGTGGGGGGTTGTCCCTCAGTTTGGCCTGCGCCCTCTTGCAGACCAGGAGCCCTCAAAGAATGTCCAACTGATGGCGCAGGCCCGCTCCCCATGGGGGGCTGCAGTCTGGCCTCCCTCTGTGGGAGGTTACCAGTGGAGTGTTCACGGGATGGCACCAGCAGGAGAGCAGCTGGCCCCGCCCCCCAATCGCCCCTTCGACTCTTCCCTTCGCCGTCGCCGTCCCCTCCCTCTGCCCACTGGCACCCGCCTTGGCTGGCCTGGTGCTGCCTGCTCACTGGCCCCGCCGACCAGTCTTTCTGCCGTTCGGTTGATATGCTTATTAGGCTTTTATTATAAAGGATGCATTTATTTGGAGCAGTTTCCAATGTGATCTTCATTATAAAGCACGCAAGAAAGACAGCCTTTAAAAGGACGAAGTTAAGAAACACCTGTACACATCGCTCGTCATGTTTTCTACCTGCAGCTCTTTCTGGAGACTGTTGGGCCTGTGCTGGCTGAGTCACCTGCCGCTCGGGAGGGACGGGAGGGGCAGCACTGCTTCAGCCGGACCAGGCCCCACACCTTTCCTCCGCCTCCCAGCGGTCTCCTCCCAGGAACGTCCTCCCCTCCTTCCCTGTTCTTCACCTTGCAGGTTGGACATACAGGCCGGAGCAAGCATAGGTCTGCCGTTGTGAGTCTGCGAAACACAGTGTTCATTTTGTGTAGTATTTATTCATTGGTGCATTATTTTCCATACGCACAACTGCCAACCTACTTCTGCCCCAACCATATTTTCTTTTCAATATTTGCTCCTATCTTAAAATTAAGTCATCGCCAAGATAAAATTACAGAGGGCTTATAGTTCCTCAAAAGAGCCCCTCAGAATAAGTAAGTTTGCCTGGTCAGCATGGCTCAATGGTTGAGCATTGACCTATGAACCAGGAGGTCAGGGTTCGATTCCTGGTCAGGGCACAGGCCCTGGTTGTGGGCTCCATCCCCAGTGTGGGGCATGCAGGAGGCAGCCAACCCATGATTCTGATCATTGATATTTCTGTCTCTCTCCCCCTCTCTCTTCCTTTCTGAAATCAATCAAAATATATTTTTTAAAAAGAATATATAAGTTTGAAGAGTCTAATAAATACATAGGGAGCTGGCTGCACAGACAGCGCGGCCCTACCGGGGACGTGGGCTCAGCATCCTGCGGTCCTAGCGTCTGTGTTCCTAACAACCACCCAGTTAGACATAACGGACGTGCAGGAAGAATATTTGCTCTCGGTTATAATCTGAATAGTTTTGTTTCCATTTAAAAGAAAGTTCCTCTGATTTCCAATAATAGCTATAAAGGCTGCATCTCTAAATGCACATATTTTCGTTTTGCCTGTGTGTGTTGTTTTTTAAATTCTGTGTAAACTGAGTCATATATCCGTACCCTCTTCTGTCTGGCTTCTTTCCCTCAAGTCTGAGGAAGGCATGCACCCCGACCCCTTCCTTGAAGCCCCCCCGGGTCCCTCACAGCCTCGGGGACAAGGGCCTGCGTGTTTCATAACAGCCATTTCTTGAATTACTTGCGGTTTTAGACAGACTTGGCCTTGGGGTACATATGCTCTTAGGTGTTTCCAATGGAGATAAATGTACTTGACATGTCTGGTCAGCTGGTCTCTTCCTAACTATCGGATGTGCTGTTTTTCATGTTGTTATTTCCAAGGGAATGTGTGACGAGTCCATGAATGGAAGCTTCTTGTTTCCTTGGTTTATTAAAATGTTGTTCTGGTGAGATTGACTTCAGAAGGAATTTTAGCAACGTTCAGTCATAGACACATAATTAATGCACTGTGAGTAGACATCTGTACATATTGTCATTTATTAAAGCTGACTGAGGGAACTATCACGTTCAGTATGAAATGTAAGGATACCAGGTGATCCATGTATATTTTCATCTCTTACACTAAATTCCTTTCCTTCTCTGTCTCAGTGAGAAGCACTTCCCTTGAGTTTGGCCCGAGCATTAAACCGAACACTGATGGCTGAGGAGGGTAAGTCCCCCGACACCGGGACGGTAGAAGCTGTTTTGGCAAACGGCGCGCATCATTAGCCAGCATTTCCAGGTGCTCGCGGAGATACGTGCCTTCGGGGACGGGCCGTGAATTGGAAAATCACAGTTTCCCTTCAAATGGCCTCATGCCTTTTCTTTAATGTTTAATGGAATGCTCTTGTTTTTATTTTGTTTTGTTGTTTTACGGGGAGGAAAGGTGTTTTGATGCGAACATTTTAATGAATGAATGATTTTTTTTTTTTTTTTTTTTTTACAAATTAATCTCAGTGGCCAAAATTGTTCCCCAAAATGTGCTCAGACCACTTTTAAAGGCTGTAAAGGCAGTAATGAAAAATTCCCTGGTTTATGGTCTCAAAGAAAGGGTCATGGCAGCCGGTGTATAAACGATCCAATTAAAAGGAGGAAGCTGTGCAGAGCTGTTTCCTCACATGCATTACATGAAACCTGAGCTGCCAGCTGCTGCAGGGATGGGGCTGGTGATGGGGGAGCAATGGGGCGCAAGGACCCGCAGGCGGGTGATGGGGTGCAGGGATGGATGCGGTGCTCACGCTCCGTTACGTCTCACATCCCTGTGGTCACAGGACGCCCACTTGGGTGGATGGGTCAGGACGCAGCTCTCAGCCAGCCTTAGGTGCCTCCATCTCCCTGGGGAGGCAGGTCCCGTCACAGGCCAGCCTTCCTGGGGAACCACCTGCAGAACCTGGGGGGGCCCTGGGAGCTGCCTGGCCGCTGCTTGGGACCCTTCTCCTCCTGGGACCTGGGGTGGGAAACTCAACCCAGCTCCCAGCCATCCCCCCCTCCCACCGCACACGTGGTCACCTGCTGGGCCGCACAGTTAACCTGTGTGCCCGCCTTCCCTGTAGCACCTGTACACAAGGGCCAAGTCCCTTTTTACCTGATGACAGAACTTGCCCTCACCAGCGTGCCCTTCCCTGGAATGGACTCACTCTCGTATGAACAGCGGGCAGGCGTGCTTTCCTCACAGTGGAACGTGGGGATTCTGAGAGTCCGTACCCACCCTGGTGTCCATCACGGCTCTGCTGCTGCCGAGGCGTGCCCGTCACAGGCCCGCCCAAGCCTGCCCCGTGCAGCCGGAGCAGGAGGCTTCCCTGTGCGGCCACTTCCAGGTCCGAGCGAGAAGGTGCAGGAGCAGAGCCGGGCTTGCCAGCACTCAGCATGCTCTCAGGCATTGAGACGCAGGCAGGCCGCAGTGATCCCAGCCCTGCGTGGAGTCTGGCGCCTGACCCCCGAGGGCCCTGACTAACGAGAGTCCTCGGTTAAGATTCGTTGCTGTAGCAAAGCCCTGGACGGACAGGGCGGTGTCTGTCCTGTTCTTGGCCCCTGTCCGCGGCCTCCGCCTGACACAGGTGTTGAAGGAACGAATGAACAGGACCCGGCGTTGCCGATGCTGGCTACTATTTCTGTCTGCAAAGTCTGGGCTGTGCTTATTTCCCAGCCACCTGTATGTTCATGGAAGAATTGGATCTCACCCATAACAGTTCTAACACTTAGAGCAGAAAATCCGCAGCGTTAGGACAGGACTTTCTCGGGGACAGACGTCGCTCCCCATTCAGGCCCATGAAGCCACCTGCTCGGTGTCAGGTGTGTGGTTTTCAGAGTGCTAATTGAAGGATGAGTCGCTTAGAAATTTATTTGAAGTAGAGAAAAGTGACACATGTTATGTATAATAAAAAGTGGTTCTGGCTTCAGTATTTCTCTACCAATATGCTTCTTATTTTTAAGTCGATGCCCACCACCTGCACAAGCACACGTGAGCTGCTCTGCGTATCCCTGGCCTGGACCCCTCCCCGAGGGCGGGGTGGAGCGTCTTCATTAATTCTGACCTTTTCAGGGCCCTAAAACAGCCGCTCAGTCCCTCCGCGCAGGCAGAGCATGGAAACACCTGTGTCCCCATCCAGCTCAAACCAGCCGAGCGGTGCTGGTTGCGGGTCAGCTCCTACGTAGCCGGGCAGGAGGTCCCCAGAGTAAGTCTCACTCGCGGTGCTGAGCCAGGAAGCAGCAGAGCCACGTCCTTCCCCCACGTCAGTCTGAGTCATGAAGGTGGTGGGGTGACAGGCGTCTCTCCCACGCCCGGGTGGGGACACACACTAACGGGTCATTTACAGAACCGACAACAGTTCTTCCTTCCACCAGTGCCAGGAATAAGGGGGTTTCAGAACGAAACACAGGAATATTTCTGGTGTAAATAATAGATAAAGAACGAAAGAGAGTAAAGGAACATAATCCAGCAGGCACCCTCTCCGGGGACAACAAAACTTAAAAAGTCCAATTTGTACAGCGAGATCCATTAGGCAGGAAGTCAGTGAGCCAGATGCTGCCTTCTGCGGGGAAGGACCACACTGGGGTTCGATGCCTCGAGTGGGAGACATGGGAAGGGGCTGCCTGTGTTTCACTCCTCCGCCAGGTCAGTGCAAGCAGCTCCCTCTCGGCCAGTCTGCTGCGTGGGGAGCCACACAGAGAGACCGCGTGGTCATGAAGCTGCCACGTCAGCAGCGCCCTCGCTGGGGAGGCGGTCCGTCCGTGTGTCCTGAGTTCCCAAACCCTGGGCTTTCACTAAGCTGCCTGTTCTTCTGCCGGGAACAGCTTTCTGTGGAGAAGCGTATCTTGTCCAGAGAAGCATGTTTTGTTGTCGTTAATTCTCACCTGAAGGTATTTTCCATTGATTTTTTCTTTTTCAGAGAGTGGAAGGGAGACGGAGAGACAGAGAGACATCCATGTGAGAGAGGTACCTGCCCCTGACCAGAATCGAACCCAGGACCCTTCAGTCCACAGGCCAATGCTCTGTCCAGGGCTGGGTGTTCCTTTTTAGGATGAGGCTAGTGTACAAAGCAGACAAGTTCAGTCCTGGCCGGTGTGGCCCACGCGCTGATTGCCACCCATCAGTGTGTGTCTCACGTCACTGTTTCTCTCTCTCCCCCACCCTCCCCCTCTTTCTAAACATCAATGGAGAAATAGCCTGGGGTGAGGACCACCACCAACAAAACCTTACACGTTTGTTCGCGCCTGGGTCTCCTCACTCCTGGTCCTCCTGGTCCCACAGTGCTGTCTGTCCGATGCCTTTCATTTGCCCCCCCCTCCCCACCCCCATCCTGGGCGCTCCCTACGCATCCTGGGGACCAGCCCAGAGGCCTCCCTGCCGGCTGGGCAGACCCGCCTCCCCGGTCTGTCACCTGCTGTCAGTCCCCTCTCACCTGCCATGTGTCCATTTTCCCAACGAGACGGGCACTCGGAGCCTCAGGCAGTGCCACCGAGCGGCTCCCATGCCCGCCACAGCCCAGTCAGAGCGAACATTTGCTGACCGGGAGTCACGTGGAAGTCATGCCAATCTCAGAATTTTTAGGAGGATGAAAAGAGGTAATGGCGCCCGACCGGTGTGGCTCAGGGGTTGAGCGCCGACCTGTGAACCAGGAGGTCACAGTTTGATTCCAGGTCAGGGCACATGCCCAGGCTGTGGGCTCGAACCCCAGTAGGGGAGCGTGCAGGAGGCAGCTGATGGATGATTCTTTCTCATCAGTGATGTTGCTCTCTCTCCTTCCATCTCCCTTACTCTCTGAAATCAATAAAAATATATTTTTTAATGAGGTAACGGCTACAAACGTGACAGTGTTGATGTGACAGTGATGATGGTGACGATGATGGTGATGTGGTGATGATGTGAACGTGTCGATGACTGGTGTCCAGGACCAGGACGCGGGAGCGGGCCTGAGCTGGAAATTGAACCTTATTTGTCTCAAGGTGAGTCGGCCCGGGACACGGAAGGGGGTGGAGGATGGAGGCCGATCGGCCGATCCCTCCGACGGGGCTTGGAAGTGGCAGAGAGAGGGAAGCTGTCAGGTTAGAGACGTGGAGCGAAAACTCAAACCTCGACTGTGGCACCGGGAGGGACGGGCCCCAGAGAGGCGGCACACCGTGGGACGCGCTCCCACGGGCTCGGGCAGAACCGGCCTGTTCCGCTGGGATCAGCCATCGAGGCCCCTGTTCCGTGAGTGACAAGCACGTGCTTCCCTGGGACGAAGTGCAGGCGCTCGAACGGTGACACTGCCCGCTGGAGAGGCCGGAAGAGCATCCGGCAGGCGTTGCCTTTACCTGGACGTGTTTGCTGTGCTGTGGGCCTTCCGTTTACCGGTTTTTAACGGAGAAAGTGCAGGCGGGCAGCCCCGTGGGTGACTTGTCTTCAGAACCTCCCTGTGCCTCGCTGTCCTCCGTGTGGCGTAATGAGGTTTTCTCCGGAACATTAAGCGGGTAAAAATTTGTGGTTCTGGGGTCAAGAAGTGGCTTCGTAAAAATAAATATGTGTGTTAACGTGACATGTCATGATAATTGCTCCCTGACAGCCACGTGTTTTCAATTAGCGGGCGCATGAGGCATTGCCCTGTGGACGTGAGGGCTGGTGACCCAGCGTTCTGGGGTCCTCCCCGTCCCTTCCAAATTGCTCCTCCCCTCCCCCTTCACCCCCCCATGCCCCTCCCTCTCAGAGCTGGGAGTCTTATCTTGGTTTGTGGGATTTAAAATGCTGGTATTTCACGCTGGGCCTCAAGGTACCCCGGAGCGATGATTATGTGGTAGATGAATGAAACGCGGCCAAGGTTAAAATTGGTTAAATATGCCGCCTGCCCACGAGAGTTCTCAGGCAGAGAAAGCCGAGGGTGAGAGTGTTGCCCATGAACAACTGAGATGAATCTGATAACATCCGATACGGACGCCGTGACCAGCCGTGACCAGAAAGCGATCGATGGCGAGAAAGGAGTCTGAAGCGGCCCCTTTGTCCCCCCACGTAGGTAGCTCTGGTTCTTACATCAGCGCCTGGCACAGAACATCCACTCTGCACACAGTCTCGAGTTAATGAATGAATGGCAAGACCGGAGACTTCGTGTGGCCGTGCTGAGAGCAGGAGGGGCATCCCCGGTGAGACGGCCGGGGGAGGGGGGTGGAAGGGCTGAGAATGAAACACCCGTCCCTGTCGACTGGCACCGCCCACGAGCTGACTTCTGTTGCTTGTCAGGGCGCAGACACGTGTTTGTACAGGTGGGGAGTGCGTGCCGTCCAGGTGACAACCCACGGAGAGGGCATTGTCGGGGCCTGGGCTCACAGGCGGATGGGAGCCAGACCTGCTTCATTGCTGTTGTTGGGGCTGTGTCACTTTTTAAAAATACTTTTTTTTAACTTCAGAGAGGGAGGGAGAGAGAGAAACATCCTGGATTGTGATGAGAGAGAATCCTGGATCGGCTGCCTCCTGCACGCCCCACACGGGATCGAGCCCGCAAGCCAGGCCTGTGCCCTGACCAGGAATCAAGCCATGACCTCCTGGTTCCTAGGTTGACGCTCAGCCACTGAGACAGAATTTTATAATTCTGCTTACAAAATGTGACACTTTCATAGAACCCTTTCATCTTTTATTGTCCCTCCTCTTCTTACATCAAGGTTCAGACTGCTTTCTCCGCTCAGTCTCGATGTGCCCTTGCATCTAGGCTGGCCTTTCCTCGGTTAGCAGTTCCAGCAGTAAGTTGTCATAGGTTTGGCTGAGCACACAAAATAGCAAAGGTTCAGCAGAAGTTCCCCCTAAAGCCACACTGGGCCCCCACCTGGGACATGGGTGAGACCCTGGCCTTGGTGGGTGAGGGCTGGGGGGCGGATGGTCACGGAGGGGCCTGCCCGGCCATCTCTCGGGAAACTGAGCGGCTGCCTGGCTCGGCCACCACGGGACGCTTTTCCGTGATGGACTTGCTAAGAAGCGGCTCATCTTCTCTGACAAGGCTCAGCATTCCTCAGAGAGGCTTTCTTCTGTTTTTTTGTTGTGTTTTTTTTCCCCTTAAAATACAAAAAGAGCCAAACATCTGGGCACCAAATGCTCAGAGTCTCTGGGAGGGTCCTCGGACGCTGCTCCGGGAGACAAGAAGGTGCCAGCTCATTTGTGTGCAAAGGCTCGGCCGCCCCCCACCCCCAGGTGACCTCCGTCCCAGGGAAGCGGGACCTGCTAGTCAGGGAGCCGGCCTGGCCGTGGGAGCCCCACTCTCGGCTGGAGGGTGCGAGGTGCCCGACGCAGAGGCTCTGAGCCAGGCATCTGCTGTAAGTGGTTCCAGGTGGCGGCCTTGGATCCATGAGGATGCCGTCGAGAACAGCCCTGAAATGGCTCAGCCTGACAACACGGCAGCGACGAGACTCCCAGTCCGCTTGCCCAGCACATCTGCCACCGGTAACAGCTCCTGCTGCTGCTGCTGCTGCTCCGGCGTCGTCCGCGGGAAGGAAGGGCTGAAGCACGTCAGGCCTGCGGGAAAGGGGCCCGCGCTCCCCGAGAGCCAGGTGTCCCTCAGAGTGACCCTGGAAAAGTCGATTTCCTAAACGAGTGGTCGGCAGACTGAGGCTCGTGAGCCACATGCGGCTCTTTGGCCCCTTGAGGGTGGCTCTTCCACAAAACACCACGGCCTGGGCGAGTCTATTTTGAAGAAGTGGCGTTAGGAGAAGTTTAAGTTTAAAAAACTTGGCTCTCAGAAGGAATTTCAATCGTTGTCCTGTTGATATTTGGCTCTGTTGACTAGTGAGTTTGCCGACCACTGTCCTAAACCAATTCCTTCTATTAAATTGGGAAAACTTCTACCTAATACAATTCTTACAGAGATTGAATATGACAATGTGTAGAGTATTGCTATCATATTTACTCCTTTTTAAATATATTTTTATGGATTTCAGAGAGGAAGGGGGAGAGAGAAACACTAATGATGAGGGAGAATGGCAGCCTCCTGCACGCCCCCCACCAGAGAGGGAGCCCGCAACGTGGGCATGTGCCCTGACCAGGAGTTGAACCGTGACCTCCTGGTTCCAAGGTCGACGCTCCCCACTGAGCCACGCCGGCCGGGCACTCTCATCCTTACTCTATTCATGTTCACCTGGAATTCTGATCTCACCACCTTCTTCCCCCCAAAGCTTGTCATTTACTTTTAGTTGGAAATGCCACACTTCCCAGGAAGTGACCTCAGGTCTCACCAACCGAAAGGCGTCTCCCTAATCTGAAGTGTCCTCACTTTGACCCTCACAGATGAAGATGCTGCTGGACTTCGCCTGCGTCAGTCCAGCTTCCTGTGAGGCAGTGAGACCCCAAAACTTGGTTGTGACACTTGACCTGTGTCCTCACGGCTCCTGGTGAGCCCTGCAGGCGCGTCCACGGAAGCTGCAGGTCACAGAGCAAACCCATGGCTTGTGGGACGGGATTTCCTCCCTGCCCTCTGTCCTGGCAAGGGCTCTTATAGTCAGTTTGAGAAAACGTCATGTGACACGGGCAATATGAAGCTATTCTAAAACTCAGCCATAATTTTATCTACACACACAGTAGCACAACCCCCTAGGGAATCATCTTAAGAGATATCAGTAGTGGAGGCCACTGCCATAATTTGGTCTTTAAAATATTTTTTGTTGATTTCAGAGACGAAGGGAGAGAGAGAGAAGCATCAATGATGAGAAACAATCATTGATTGGCTGCCTCCTGCATGCCCCCTGCTAGGGATCCAGAGTGCAACCCAGGCATGTGCCCTTGACCAGAATTGAACCCAGGACCCTTCAGTCTGCAGGCCGACGCTCTGTCCGCTGAGCCACACCGGCTGGGGCTGTGCTCTTTATGTAGGTTGTAATCTTCAAAGGATGTTGCATCTGAAGAGGATTATAATTCCTGCGCTGTGGGTCACCTCAGCGCTCAAGAATGAATTGCTGATTTTCCCAACCGTCCTGCATTTAAGCCGAGCCCTGCACTCCTGGGCCCCATTAACCTGTCATCGGCTGTGATCTGTTTCTGGGGGAAGATGGTGCCTCGGCACTGATACCTGCGCTAGGTCATCCCAGCAGAGAAGCGAGCAGCCGTGTGATGGTTGTAGGCAGGCTGACAGGACAGAGCAAGCGTCGCGAGCGTCTGCGTTGGATGAGAATGCCATGGAGAGACACTCCCACTGTTCCTGCCGACCCAGAGCAGGAGCGCACCTCACGTGGAGGCCTTCCGACTGTAGGGAGTCTTCCCACTCCCCGTGTCTGACTCCTGCCCAAGTTGCACGCATGCTCAGATGCATCTTCGGAAGAAGAGTTGGATCCTGGGGGCAGAGGGCCGTCCTCACAAGGCAACTGGGCATTTATGTGTTCAAAATTGTCCAGGGCAGGTTTTCTCCAAGTAGGACTCTTGACACATCTGCTTGAGAATCACCTGGAATTGTGTGACATTTCACTCTGTGGCCTGCCCAGACCCACTGGCTGGTGCCCTGAACATCGGTGTCTAACCAGCAGAGCTCTGAGCAGCCGCTGGGAAAGGGGCACTAGAACAGCAGTCCATGTCACTGTGGGCAACTTCAGGTTTTTGAGAGAGAGGGAAATCGTGGAAAGTTACACTCAAAAGAGTTTTTTAAAAAACAAACACCCCAATAGCTCCATCTGCCTGTCCCATTCCTAGTTCTAAGGAAGAGAGCTGTTCCCTATTGGGGTCCGTGTGGTCCTGGGTTCATGTGGTCTGATGGTTCTTGAAATGCCTACACGCTGTTTGTGAGGATGGAAGGAATGCAGTGGAAAAGCCATTGTGCTTTACACTCGATTTTCCTTCACTTTGGGGGTTCACCTTAGAGTCTGAAAAGACCCCCCACCTAGATTTTCTTCATTCCCATAGAAAGAGAGAATTTATCCTTAATTGTCTTTGACTCCAAGTACAAGATGAAACAGCTTGGACCCTTCTGGGTGCGTCCATGATTTACGCTCTTCAAGGCCATTTTTGGAGTTAATGAAATGTAACAGGGCGGTAGCGGTGCAGTGCGGGCAGCAAGGAGGACGTATCTGAGCCCCATCTGGCATCGCAGGAAGGGACGGCGCCAAATTTATAGCTTAGCTATGACGTCTAATAATCACCAAATGTTCCGCCAGACCCCCTTGGCTACTTCCCTGACAGCAGAGACATGCACACGCGCACCAGTGGGAAGGTACAGGTTTCGCATCGTAACCAAAGTCAGCCCCGTCTGTCTCCCGATACCCTCCAGAACGGTCACTGACATACCACACGGCTCACTTTCCCCCAGGACACTGAACCTGCATCACGCACACGTGTACACGTCTGCATGGGAACACAGACATAGAAACACATGATGAGTATTGATGGAAAAAATAGTGCTGGAGTGTAAGTTCTTTCTCTTGAAGACACAGCCCTATAGCATTGTCCGGGATGGGCATTGCGTGGGGGGTACACCTGATAGAATTTGTTTGGAGGCCAGCTGGGATGCGCCTCATTTGTTGCCTTTTTTTTTTCATTAACAGACTTTATTTTATTAAAATTATTTTTATTGATTTCAGAGGGAGAGGGAGAAAGAGAAGCATCAGTGATGAGAGAGAATCATGGATTGGCTGCCTCCTGCACACCCCCTCCTGGGGATCGAGCCTGCAACCCGGGCACATGCCCTTGACCAGAATCGAATCCGGGACCCTTCAGTCCATAGGCCGATCGATGCTCAGTTCACTGAGCCAAACCAGCCAGGACCAAGGACGTTATTTCTTGGAGCACCTTTATGCTTCCAGAAAAATTGATCAGAAAGTAATGGCATCTCCCCTCTACCCCTTCTCACCTCTGACCCAAAGTTTCTCTCTTAAAAGGTCACATTAGTGACGGACACTTAAAATAGTTGTTGAGTTACTACCGACACATGTTAATGAACTAAAATCCACCCACAGTTAAGCTAGGGTTTATTATTCTGTGCATACAGCTTATGAATTTTGACAAATACAGTGTCATGTATCCATCATTACACACAGAACAGTGTCACTACCCTACATGCCCCCTCATTTATTCCTTCTCGAATGCTTTTTCTTTATTCAGATCCAAGTTTCAGGCCTATATAGCTTCCTTCTCTGCAGAACTTTCAATGTTTCTCACGGCAGAACCGTGGGAATCAAATCCATTGTTTGTCTGAGGAGGTCTTTATTTCTCCTTCACTTTCAAAGGATGTGTTTGCTGGCTACAGAATTCTGGACTGACATTTCTCTCAACACTTTAAATATCTTACTCCGTTTTCTTCTTGCTTGTGTGGTTTGTGAATACAAGTCTGATGTCATTCTTATTTTGTTCCTAAGTGAGGTGGATCCCCACGCCCCGCACCCTTTGTTTTTGGTTTTCTGAAGTTTGACTATGATGTGCTATGTCCCAATGTTTGGGTATTTATCCTGTTTGGTGCTCTCTGAGCTTCTGGATCTGTGCTTTGGTGTCTGTCTTTAATTTTGAAAACTTCTCAGACATTGTTACGTTCTATTTTTCTGTTCCTTTTCTTCTCCTTTTAGCATTCCCATTACGTATATGCTACACTTTTTGTAATTGTCTGACAGTTCTTGGCCATTCTGTTCTTTTTCCCCCTCTCTTTACATTTTAGTTCGAGAAGTTTATCTTGACATATTTTTGAGCTCGCTGGTTCTTTCATTGACCATGTTCAGTCTACAGATGATCCTCTCAAGACATTTTTCATTTCTATTACAGTGTTTTGAATTTCTGGATGTCCTTTCTATTCTTTCTTAGTTTCCATTTCTCTGCTTATATTACCTATCTCTTCTTACGTGTTGTCCACTTTTTCCATTAGTGGAATACAAATCCTAGTTTTTGGGAATCTGTGGTCTGAACATCATGGCTGATTGTGACGTTTGCTTTGTCTCTTCGGATGATGTTTTTTGCCTAATAACATGTTTTGTCATTTTTTATTGAAGCTGGACACGATGTACTGGATTAAAGTAACTGAGGCCAGTAGTCCTTCAGCATGTGGCCGTGTTTACCTGGCCAGGAGGAGGGCGTGTGTGCTGTCTGCTGCAGCAATGGTGTCAGAGGCCAAACTTTCCTCTGCTGACCTTCGCTTTTATCTTCCCTTTCGGCCTTTGGTTTCTGTAGAGACTTCTTAACTGGTGTCTGCGACCTGCAGCTCTCTCTGTTGTAAACCCGTTATCACCCAAGAGCCCTGCTGAGGTGCTGAGGTGCAGGGAGGGCAGCAGTTTGCAGTCCCATGAGCTCGGAAAGCCCAGAGCAGGAAGAGCCAGGCAGCGGACAGCGGCGTGGGGACAGAGCAGCATGAGGAGAATGCAATAGTCGCTGGCAAACTTCAAGGAATACTTCATTATCCATTTGGGTTAAAAGCAGTAACTCGTATGCCCATTGTGATGGACATCTTATGTCAGCCTGACCGGACCCCAGGGGGGCATGATATTTGGTCAAATGTGATTCTGGGTGTGTCTGGGAGTTTCTGGGTGAGACTAAGATGAAATCAGTGGACTGAGGACAGCTCACCCTCCACAGTGTGTGGCCGCCTCCCCTCTCCTGGGAGACTCGTAGAAGCAGCAGGAGGAGGAGGTCTGCTCTCTGCCTGCCACTGAAGGTGGTGAGAGCTGGGGTTCCGGCCATCGGATGTGGATGGAGCTCTCGCCGACACCTCCCCCGGTTCTCAGGCCGGCAGACTGCGCTCTGGGCCTTCTCAGCCCCATATCACCTGGGTCACTTACACACACACACACACACACACACACACACAAGCCATTTACATACATGTGTGCATATATCTCCTGTTGGTTCTGCTTCTCTGCAGAACCTGACAAATACTAATGATATTATAATCAGCCCTGACCGGTTTGGCTCAGTGGATAGAGCGTCGGCCTGCGGACTGAAGGGTCCCAGGTTCGATTCCGGTCAAGGGCATGTACCTGGGTTGCGGGCACATCCCCAGTGGGGAGTGTGTAGGAGGCAGCTGATCGATGTTTCTCTCATTGATGTTTGTAACTCTATCCCTCTCCCTTCCTCTCTGTAAAAAGTCAATGAAATAAAAAAGATATATTCAGTTTATATTAATATGATACTAGATTGATAATCAATGGACATGACATTTAAAAACTGTTATACTGAAACTCTGTAAGAAGTAGATGCTTTTAGCCTGGGTGACGTGGCTTAGGGGTTGAGTGTCAACCTATGAACCATGAGGTTAGGGTTTGATTCCAGGTCAGGACACATGCCTGGGTTGTGGGCTCCCTCCCTGCGGGGGGCATTTAGGAGGCAGCAGAGCAATGACTCTCTCTCATCATCAATGTTTTTTCTCCCTCTCCCTCCCTCTCTGAAATAAATAAAAGTATATTAAAAATATTTTCTGTGTATAGGAAACTATTACCAGATTACCAAAACTTTCAAGACATTTAAAAAGTGAAAAGACATTTCAAAATAAAAATGTCTGTTAACCACTATGCTTATTAGGCTTGTTACTGAGTATAGTGAAATTTCTAAATTCCTCCAAAATGCGAAACCTAGAGACAGCACAAACTGTCTCCAAATTTCCCTTGGCTGTTTTCTTCCAGCTACATTCTCGGTGATCTCACAGTTACTAAGACGCTCAGACCCACGAGGTTTCCATGGATCGTGGCCTGCGGGAACAGCTGTGCATCTCGGCCACTCCCCAGGCCCGCGCTCTGCTCTGAGGCTCAATCAGGCGGTGAAGGCGGCAGCGGAACTGGGACTTCCTGCACCAAATGATTTTGTGTAAGGTTGTTCGGCGTGCGCTCCGCCCCCTTAATCAAGCTGACACTGTGGGTATTTTGGGTTGTGTGGGCATGTGGCTGTGAATAGATGCAAAATCTTCCCGTTTTCAAAGATGTTTTTTGTTTCTTTGTGACAGTCTCCATGACCGTCACCACGAGCCTTTGAAAGGGTAATTTCTCTTGTCCGGGCCTGGAAGGTCTGCTCAGAATAGAGCAAGTCCTCCCCACCCCCACTCCTGAGAATTGTCCCCCAGGACAGCAGCAGCCCTGACCCCTTCTCCATGAACAAGGTGCTTCTGGGGAGCAAGGTTCTCCAGCGTCAGCCATCCTCTGTGGCATGGCCAGCGCGGCTCAGTGGCTGAGCGTTGACCTATGAACCAGGAGGTCATGGTTCCATTCTTGGTCAGGGTGCACGCCCAGGATGCGGGCTCGGTCCAGTGTGGGGTTGCAGGAAGCAGCCTATCAATGATTCTCTCTCATCATTGATGTTTCTATCTCTCTTCTTTTCTCTCTGAAATCAATGAAGTTATATTTTTTAAAAATAAAAAGTATTGGGCTCATTTTCTTACTTTAGGAAAAAGACTGTTTTGATCCACACTGAGGTGTTTCTGCTTAACTTGAAGTTATTTTAATCACTGCCTGTGACCCCGGGCGTGTCCTGCAGTGAAGAGGGCAGACCTCGTCACTGCCCGCCCACCCCACCCACAGGCCTGTTCTCCGCCTGCCCAGCGCTGCTCGCCTGTCCTCTGAGAGAGGGTGCATCTCCCCTTGCTCTAGCACCCCTGGGGCCCTCCTTCGTCCCTCGCTCACTGACACACAGTCCATGTTTGCCTTTCTCCCGCCGCTTTGCTACCTGCTGTGCATCGTCAGTAGGCCAGGAGTAACATGCAGGGAAGCGGCGGGTGGGTCACTAGGACGCACACTTCCGGGCTGTGACTAAAACGGTTCATGGCCAGCCGGAGCCTGCGGGGGAGAGGAAGAAGCTGTGCCTGCCCCCCTCCCCCCCATGCTGACAGAGGTGATCATGGGCCCCACCCCCTCGGGGCCTCACCATAGCCCAGGAGACAGACACAGAGCAGGCAGCTTCCAGCAGCCCCCATTGGGAGCTGCCCTGACTCACAGCCAACCGGCTCCACCCCAATCGTCTCAGGTCTGGGACCCTCCATCCCCCAGCTCCTCATCCGAGACCCTGACCCTGTGACCCTGAACTCTGACCTGCAGCCTTCCCGAGACGAGCCCTGTGGCTGGTCCTGAGCTGCTCTGTACGGCTTCGCACAAATCCTGCTCTGTCACCTGCACGTCACTCCTCGGCCTGTTCACCTACTTCCCGACTCTGGCTGCTCTTTGCTTTTCGGGGCGTGTCGCAGGGCATGGGAAAGATGGACGGTTCAGGTGACGGGCAGCAGGAGGTGCTGGAGGCAGGTGTGGGCTCGCGGCCTGCACCCCGAATGAACGTCGGAGACAGAAAGGAGAGCAGCCAGCACCAGGTCCCAGCCCCAAGGGATGTGGAGATTTGGGGGTTCTGTGCCTGAGAAGCCACGGAGACACGTGTGGCTAGCCTACGGATGAGCCTGGGGTGGAGGGGTGACTCACCACGAGTTAAGGATTTTGGTGAGTGAGTGACAGGGACGGGAGGAAGGTGTGCAGTGTGGGAGGTGGTGGCAGGCCTCCGTGGGGGGCGTGATGTGGGGGTCGTGGGTTACCCTTGCTGGGTGGGCAGGGACTGGAGATGGGGTTGCAGTGACCAGCTCAGTCGCAGCCACGGATCGGAGGGAGCAACTCTCGGGAGCATGGGCTCTCAGGTCTGCCCTCCCAGCCCGGCCTCGGACTTCACAGCGGAGCTGCTTTTGGAAAGCATCGCTGTCTTGCCAGTGCCCTGGATGGCTGGGGGGCGGGGCCTCTGGGTCTCAGGACGGAGACCCTCGGGCTTCCCCACCGTCCAAGTGGGCTGGCAGCTGCGTGGAGGGGCCACTCTGCAGGGCCAGGGTGGCGGGAGGCAGGAAGCACGGCTGCCTCTCTCACAGGTGCTTCCCCAGGTGTCACAGGTGCCAGACGGAAGGGCGGGATTGGCACTGACATTGACTTGGGGTTCAGTTCCTTGCCTGAGGCCACACGGTGTTTGAGGGCAGACTCAGGGAAAGCCAAGAGCCCTGTCATTTTATGTCACGTGACCTTCTCACCTCCGGCCCGACTTCCCCCAGAGGAAGTGAGCTGAAACCCTGTCACTCAGGGTGGCGAGCAGCTGCACCGCACGCCAGGTGGGGAAACCTGACTCCTCGGAACCCACAATGTGTTTCTTTCACAATCAGCACACGCAGGCCTAGGCCTCCCTCCCTCAGACCCTGCAAAGCCGCTGGGCAGCAGCAAGGGGCGGGTTAGACGAGACAAGCCCCCACTCGGACGGGTGATGGTTCAGTGCTCGGCCAGGACCCGAGGCCAAGAGGGCCAGGCCGGGCAACCCGGGCCAGTGCCAACACGGACGGGCAGAGAACGGGTTACTCATGAACGTGCCAAGGTGCCAGACTCTCCAGGCCTGTGAGTGACAGCTTAGACGTGTACGAACAGTCCAATCTGAGCCGAATGTCACAGCCTGGGAGGGAACCGTGTAGAAAGGAAGAGAGGGGGCTTCCTGCACTAGAGACAGAAGGGAACCAGCGGAGACAGAGGGCCCACTCATTGCACAAGCGCCCGTCAGGTGTTCTGCACACCTCACACACACACACACACATGCACACACATGCACATGCACACACAAATGTATGCACGCATACACATGTACACATACACTCATTACACACATGCACATACATACATACACTCACACGCACTCTCACACACCCACACAGGATGACACAGATGACCCGGTGGCTGGGTGGCAGTACCGTTAACATGGGGGGTGGACACAGAGGGAAAGTTGGATCATCTCCTTGAGTAAACATTTGGGCTCATTTCTCAGCAAACTCGAGTTCACAATAACTTTCTACATCAGTGCCTGTTCCTGCTGTTCTCAGGGTCCACCTGTGATGCCGAATAACTCATGGTCACATTTATTTTGTTTGAACAGAAACTCACTTCCCTGACACCCTGTTCTTAGCCAATCACAGCAGTTAGCACCTGCCCTCTGCTCTCACACTGTCCTGGGCAAATATTCCTGCTTATTCTGATTTTCTTTTTGTGTTGTTAATCCTCACCTGAGGATATTTTTCCATTGATTTTTAGAGAGTGGAAGAGAGAGGGCAAGACGGAGAGAAACATGATGCTGATGCTCTGTCCACTGAGCCAGACTGGCCAGGGCCTTATTCTGATTTTCTTAAAGTAACAATACTGGGGGTGGGCCAGGGGGTGTTTATCCAAACTGCGCCTCTCTGGGGCCTGGATTGCTCGTTGCCGATGCCACTCACAGGTGTAAGAGGCAGACACCTCACACTCCTCCCGAATCCCTCCCGAACCCCCAGTTCGAGTGGGGTGGCCCCTGCACCCCAAAGCTCTCTGCTTTCCTCCTCAGCACAGCGGACTCTGTAACTGGGTCCTCCTGCATGGCTCAGACGGCCGCTGTGTCCACTGGCCGGCGCCCACCTCCCGGTCCAGCTCGCGCGTGCTCCGCCCACACAGGTTTCAGGTGGCTCTTCAGTAAGAGGCTGATCCTCTAATTCCTTAGCTGATTTCTCCAGGAAACACCCTCCTGATTTATCAGAAACCATTTTATTTCCCACTAAAGATTTCTTTTTCTACCATAAAGATGGTCACAATGAATTCATACAGTATTTTGATGTTTTACTGGGAAGAAGCAACAGGAAATGAAATACTTCACGGCAGGAGCTGTTCAGACTCTGAACAGAGGCAGGAGGTGCGGGAAGCAGGCGTGACCCCGTCACCAGCAGGTCCTGGCCTCGCTCTGCAGAGCCGGGGAACCGGAGGAGACTCTGCGGGCCGCCAAGTGCTTGGACAGAATCCTGGCTCTCCCGGGAATCCCATTACGCAACGCCCGGCCCCGCCCCCACGAGGCCCCGCCCACACCCATGAGGGCCCACCCACGCCCACGAGGCCCTGCCCATGCCCACGAGGCCCCGCCCACACCCATGAGGGCCCATCCACGCCCACGAGGCCCCACCTACGAGGCCCCGCCTCACACCCCACGCCCACGAGGCCCCGCCCATGCCCACGAGGCCCCGCCCACACCCATGAGGGCCCATCCACGCCCACGAGGCCCCACCTATGAGGCCCCGCCCCACACCCCACGCCCACGAGGCCCCACCTACGAGGCCCCGCCTCACACCCCACGCCCACGAGGCCCCGCCCACGCCCATGAGGCCCTGCTGTCCGAGGAGGAAATGACCTGTTCTGTGTCCCTGGCCCAGACCCTCTGTCTCCCCGACACCCACGCGCACACTCGGCAGCAGAACAGCCTTCAGGAAGGAGCGCCCCGACAGCGGGGAGGGGGCGCCGCTCTTCCCCTCGGATGTCCACCGGGTGCCCACACGCGGGTGGAACCCAGAGTGAGACTCCGTGGCCCGGGCCCCGAGCCGCTGGCTCGAGTGGGGTCACCTGACCCTAGTTTTCCGAGCCCGCGGCTCGCTCACGCCTCTGGCCCCGGCCCGCGGGCCCCTCGATGTGGCCAGTCCCTCGGAGTGACCGTGTCCGTGTGTGAAGTGACAGCTGAGTGAGCGGCTTTAGCGGCATCGCAGCGCATGGACCTCTGTCCGTCCGTCTGTCCGTCCTTCCGTCCGCGCAGCCCCTCCGTCCCTGCGCCCCAGCCCAGGACCAGAGCGAGGCCTCGCCACCTGATCGCAAGTTCATTTCCGCGCCCAGTTTTCTTGCTTCCGTTTTTCTCGCGCTGCTTGTCCTCTCAGCAGCCACCGGAGGAACCGCGCCTGCGGGCGGCATGTTCCGCTTCCAGCGGCGCATGGGGGCTCCGTGTCGCGGGACAGGCCGCCCACTGCGGGCAGGGGCCGGGGGACCACGGACGAGAGGGAGGGAGGGAGGGAGGGAGGAAGGGAGGGAGGGAGATTAAAGAACGCCTACGAGTCGTCAGAAATTTTTTACCTTTTTTACTGCTTTTAAGAATTTAGCTCTAAGTGAGGTGATACACGCTAACTAACCGTCCTGCTGCGTGTCAGTCACAGGTCCCCCTAGCAAGCATGTCAAACTCGCGGGCATGCGGCCCCTCGTCACATACTCGGGACGGGGTGGGGGGTCGATTCCTGGGTGGGAAGGAGCCCGGGGTTTCTGTGGGGCGTGGGAGTGAGGCGGAGACTTCCCGGCAGTGGGCACAGGTAGTCTTGTTCCTGTCTCACCCTCTCATCCGACACCACGCTCCTTGCCCGTTAGGCCCACCCTTCCCAGAAGCATTCACGGGCCAGAAAAAGCTCCAGAGATCAAGGGAGGGAAGATGGTCCAAAAAGCACTTTCTGGAAGCGGGCTGCTGCCTCGCTGCTCTTGTTAAAAGCAGAAGCGGTTCTTTGGAGACAAAGAAAAGGGTGTAAGTGCGTGGGGGCGCCCAGCCCTGGAGGTGTGGAGAGGTGGGGATTGTGGCAGGGTGGGGCGCCCTGACTCACCTCCCCCTGCACACCCCGTGCCCATGACCTCATCGTCCTGCTGTCCGGGACCTGGGACAACGGGAAGAACAGAAACGAGACCCTTTACCAGGAATGCCTGCTGCTCGGCTTCGGTCTGGAATTCCGGTCTGTGACATCGCGTAACGGGAGTCGCATCAGGGTGAGACTCCAGAGCCCCCCGAAAACACCCATCAGAGCTCTGCGTCCTGTGGTCCCCGACGCAGCTCTCATCTAACGGGGCCACTTCGTTCCCTCCTGTGACCTGCGGCGCTGTGGGCACGCGCTCGCAGAGACGCCAAGATCAATCCTTGTCCGATTTCATCCTGTTGCAGACCCAGGGCCCTTCCAGCCGCACGTGCTGGGGAGTTACTGTGATCCTAAGGGGGAAATACCTTTTACAGTAACAATACGGTCAAAATACGAGAGAAAAGTTCAGGGAAATGTGGCGACGGACAAAGATACCATTCAGACGCAGAAATGCCGTGACGTGAGGAGGTAAACGTCCCGGGCCCTTGCACTGCTGTGTCTGGGCCTTTGGTTTCCTCTGTCGGAGTCATTCTAACTCCTGGTAACTGTCGTCTGCCCTGCCTCGGTTGTCCCTCTGAATCCATATCCGTCAGATCGTTTCTCCGTGTGACTTCATTCCATGATTCTCATTTCTTTTTAAATATACTTTTATTGATCAGAGAGGAAGGGAGAGGGAGAGAGAAACATCTGTGATGAGAGAAAACCATGGACCGGCTGCCTCCTGCACGCCCCCCACGGGGGATCGAGCCGCAACCCGGGCCTGTGCCCTGACCGGGAATCGACCCATGACCTTCTGGTTCCTAGGTCGGCGCTCAGCCACTGAGCCACGCCGGCTGGGCTCCTTTCCACGATTCCGGGTCTAGTAACAAGCCCAAGATGACCACGTTGGTTTCCTGTCTTAGATCCGGGGCCAGTGTGTGTCTCAGGAGCCGTGTGCCGTCTCCCCGGGACCTGGACCCGTGAGGCCGGGAGCAGCCCCTTCATCTCTGCATCGGCCGTGCCAGCAGACAGGCCGGTTTTCACTTGTTTCTTCATCCACTTCTTGCTCCAAAAATGACTGAAGAACGGAACTAAGTAAAGTGCTCATATGCTAGACATTCTAAGACTTCAAGACAGTGACAAAGGGTGCTTTGAGTGATAACTGACATTGAACAGTTTGTTATGGAATTCTCTACTTTGCTTGTAAAATCCTTCTTCGCCCAGTGGGACCCCGCCCGGGGGACGCGGGGCCTCTGAGGAAGTGAGGGGCACCCAGGCCTGTGCCCATCACTGAGGCGTTGGCCACTGCTTGTGTCCGGGCTCGGTCTGTGCTCGGCCGGCCCATCGGCAGTTTCTGCCTGCCCCGTTTCTGACGCGTGTGCCAGGCGCCTTCCCTCCAGCACACAGAGCCCCAACGCCAACAGAGTATGAAAGGTACAGATTCTCCAAAAAGAGAAAGCTGGACAATTCTCTTTGGGATGGATTCTGACTTTGTTCTAAGATTTCCATTTTTATCCATTTTTAAGGTATCTTTATTGTTGAAAATATTACAGATGTCTCCTCCGCCCCCAGTGGCCCCTGCTCCTCACTCCTGCTCCCTCCCCAGGCCTTCACCCCACCATCGTCTGTGTCTGTGGGTGATGCGTGTGTGTGTACAAGTTCTTTGGTAGATCTCTTCCCGCCCCAGCCCCTTCCCTCTGAGAACTGATCAGGCTTCTATGCGTCTATGTCTCTGGATGTATTTTGTTGGTCGGTTTATGTTGTTCATTAGATTCCACCTGTGAGTGAGATGCTGTGATCCTGTCTCTCTGGCTGGCTTATCTCGCTGAGCATGACGCTCTCCGGGCCCCTCCACGCTGTCGTGGAGAGCGAGGAGCCTTCTTTTTCACCGCTGCGGCGTCTTCCCGGTGTGGCTGCACCACAGCTGTTCATCCACTCATCTGCTGATGGGCCCGTGGGCTGTTTCCAGAGTAGGTTTTAAATACACGCAATTATCACGTGTGCTCAGCTGGAGCCTAGCGTGTGCAGAGACCCTGACCACTGGAGAGAGGGTGCGGGAGGGGCAGAACAGGGGACCTTTGTGCTGTGTGGCGTGTACCCACTGGCCGTCACTGTCACTGCAGCTCCCTCTCCTTCTCTGACTGCGTCTGCACAGTGGTTGAGCTCGCCCTACGAGCTGTGAATCGGAAACCCCGAAGGGGGGTCAGCGGTGGGAGGCGCTGATGTCCCTCTGGGTCTGCTCGGACCTCTGCCTGGTGTTAGTCCGTAAACTCGGAGGGTTTTAAGAGCAAACTGGCTGGACTTATGTGTTGTTGCTACCGGAGCGGCTCCTGACGCTGATCTCACCCCTCGCCGCCCTGGCTCCTGCCTCCCCACACCGCCTCTCTCTCTGAGTTCACATTTCCTCCTGGAGAGGTTTAAAGTGTGAGGTTGACAAACCCCGTGCATATTTAATTTACATTAAACAAATATTGTTGACTGTAAGAAACTGTATTAAAATGATTCCACACGGAGCGTGTTACGTGAGGCACCCTCCCGGGCTCAGGGAAAGCCGGGCAAACCGCCATGCTGGACATTCAAACAGCCCAGCTGGACATTCAGCTTCTGTTTGCTTTCACGGAGAAGAAATGAGACGGTAACATTTCCTGAGGCTTCAAGGAAAAAAATGTGGTTGCCTCAGATCTTGCTCCACATCCCATGAGCCCCAGGGCCCCGGGCTCCGGGATGCGACCTCACCCGCCGCTTCCTCCCGGCCGTCATGGCGGCGGCGCTGTGCTGTCGGCGTTTACAGGAGGATGACTTACTCACTCAGGTGGCTGCTGAAAACGAAACACCCTCCACGCGGAAGCTGCACTGTAACCCCTGAAGAGCAGGAAGGCGTCCACGCCCGGCATCACAGGTCGCCCTCTTCCGAAGGTCGTGGCTTTTGCCGTCGTCGCACTGGATAGACCACGAGGCAGGCTTTCTGGGATGCCAGCAGGTTCGACACCCCACCCCTGAAACCGCATCAACCAGCCGGCCGGCGCATGGACACTGTGGTTGGGCCCTGGCTGGTGTGGCTCTGTGGACAGAGTGTTGGCCGGCAGACCAAAGGGTCCCGGGTTCAATTCCGGCCAAGGTCACGGACCTTGGTTGCAGGCTCCTCCCTGGCCCCTACCCTGCATGGCCGGGCTCACGGGGGAGGCGGCCAAATCTCTCCGTCTCCCCCTCTCTTCCCCGCTCCCTGAACATCAGCGGGAAACACCTCGGGGAGGAGGACAACAACAAAAAGCGCCTGTTGTCGGAATGAAGAAAGTGCAGGCCACTTCCCGTGGAGTGTCACACACGGTTTCCTTTACGGACTGCTGCTCAGAAACACGCTCTTAAACCAGAAGTGAATTCCATTTATCTGCTCCCGGCTGGAGGGGAGCGTCTGTCTTTCTGTTTCCAGCGGGTACCGTTGGCTGCTGACGTCGTGTTCGTCCCCGGGGACATTGTGCCGTGTGGGCACCGTGCTGCATGCCCGTCACCACAGGCCTGCCCTTCCCGCCCCTGCGAACACGGGCTGCTGTCCGCCGTGCGTTCGGTTTGGGTGTATTTGTTCGTTGGTTTTGTGTCCTGCATCTGAGTGAAAACGTGTTTTCCCTTCCTGTCTGACTTACGCCCCGTGGCCTGATATCCTCGGGTTCGATCCCTCTCGTCACAAAGGGCGGTTTTCACCTTTGGGGGCTGAGTCATGTTCTTTGACTTGCCCTCTGCTGACGGCACCAGGCTGTGTCCGTATTCGCTGCCTCAGAGAACGCTGCTGTGAGCCGGGAGGCATGGGCATCTTTTTGGATAAAGACGCAGAAGAGGGATTGCTGGGCCATAAGGTAGTTCTGTTCCTGTTTGAGGAGCCCCACCCTGTTGCCATGGTGCCCGCACCGCCTTCCCACCGCGTCACACGGAGCCCCTGCCACTCAGACCCCCACGCATCCAGGGACTCGGATCGTGTGGCGCCTGTCACTCCAGCCATGCTGGCTCCTGGCGGCTCCTGGCCCGCTCAGTCTGTGCCCGCTCAGGCCTGTGCCCGGGTGTCCCTTCGCCTGGCATGTCCTTGGTCACCACACCTGTGCTGGTGCCTGGTTATCCCACGTCTGCATTGGGCGTGGGCTTTGGGGGGCACCGCTGGGCCTGGTGACCTCGTCGCCGGGAAACACTCTATAGCACACGGGCGGGCGGGCGGCAGCCCAGCTTAATCAGGTGATGCCAGTGGGCATGGTTTCCAGCAGCCGCTCTGGGCTCTGTGCCCGCCTGCCCGCCACCCGGGACTGAAACGGGCTCAGCACCTCGAACCCATGAAGAGGGAACTTCCTGGACCCCGGACACCTGCTGCCGCTGAGGGTCTGGGAAGCTGGTTTACAGAGGCAGCTCCTTCTGCCTCTCAGGCCCCTGGGAGAGAGCTCGGGGCAGGGGGCAGGTGTCGCTAAGACGCCATCTCTCCGCGGGAAAGCCGGTTGGGAACTTACCGTTTATACATAAAGGTTTATTACATGTCCAATCTTATATAATAAAAGGCTAATATGCAAACTGTCCCCTTGACTGGGAGTTCGACCAGGGAGCGGGGCCGGCTGGCCAACCTCCTGTGTCCCCTCGCCCTGGCAGGCGCGGCCCGTGGGCCCCGATTGGGGCGGCAGACCCCACCCGTGCACGGCCTCTAGGGTAAAACAGACCCTCCCTGAGGGTGGCTCCTTCGTTGAAATGTTGTCCCATCCATCGAAAGGTTGCAAGTTTGATCCCTGGTCAGGGCACCTGCAGGAGGAAACAGATGGGTGTCTCTCTCTCCCTCCCTCCCTCTGAAATGAATGAAAAACATTGATTTCTTGGGTGAGGATTTAAAAAAATAAGTAAATAAAATAAACATCAGACCATTAAAAAAATCTTTAATATCGAGGCTGCAAGAGGTTGGTTTGACTTGAATGCAGTCAATACTAACAGGAAAGAAAAACAAGGATGCCACCAGGGGGCCCGGGAAATTCGTCCCTCTCCTCCCTGCTTACAGGCCCTTCGCCCAGCTGGCCCGTCTGCGTTTGCCGCTGAGGCTGTGCCCTGCAGAGCGTGTGGAAGGAGACGGGATGTGAGCACAAAGGCCCTTAACGACCGCCATTCCCAGGCAGCAGCGTGGAGGCCGGAGGAAGCCGAGCTATAAACACGTCTAATGTTCTGCACAATGATGGGCTTTAGCGTCCTCCTTTTTCCACGAGGGGTTTTGAATAAGCAATGCACAATTCAAGCCTGGTTTTCGGGCGACCTCTGGCCCTCACGGCGTCTGGGGTCCGGCTGGGTAAGGGTTGGCGTGGTGCAGTCATTTTAATGAGTCAGAGCACCGATCCCTTAGCGTCACACAGAAGCCTCCGTTGGTGAGAAAGAAGGAGACGGGAAAATGGACAGAGAGAAAAATAGCAGCATTACTTTGGAGACTTGAAGGAAGTAAAATGAGCAAAGCGTATATTTAGAAAGTAGAGTTTGAAGTCAGTGAAGAATGAAGTGGAATAATGTGCTGATTAATAGTCATTCATCCCTAACTTCTAACAAAGTAGAGTATTTTCATATTGTCTGTTTTCACCACTGAGCTTGTAATAATAATCCACATCAGTCTGTTTATCCATTCATTTGTTTCAAGGATGCTTAGATTGTTTGTTTTTTCAAAGTTGTATTTTTTATATTGATTGATTGATTGATTTCAGAGAGGAAGGGAGAGGGAGAGAGAAACATCAATGATCAGCTGCCTTCTGCACATTATGTTTTCATTATTTTTAACCTGGAAATACTGTCTAATTTCCTGTGTTTTCTCTTTTGATCCATGAGTTACTTAGAAATGCAGGGTTTGACTTTCACATATTTGAATAGCTTCTACACTAATAAAAGAGAAACATGCAAATTAACCATCACTCCACTACGCCCACCAGCCAATCAGGAGGGAATATGCAAATTAGAAGGAGAAAGATGGCAGCTGCCCAGCTGCTCCAGGCGGAGTGGTTGGGCGGGGCAGGATGCCTGCTATGAGAGGGAGGGCGCGGGGCGAAGGAACCTATAGGAGCGGCACTCAGACCGCAGCAAAGACGAAGAAGGCAGACTCCGGCCTGAGCGAAGGCCTGGGTCCCGGGTGCTGGAGGAAAACCGGTTCTGGAAGCCAAGGGAAGGAAGGCCTATTGCATGAATCTCTTCGTGCAACGGGCCTCTGGTCTTATTAATAATTTTAAATGGAATATTCTGTGTGAAGAGCATACTGTTTGAGTCCAGTCACTTGGCTGCATTGGACTTGTTTACGGGTACAGTGGACGTGCGCTTAGCACCAGGTGTGATGGGAAAAGCTGCTTTCTGGTTGTCGGAGGTATTTTCTGTGACTGTTGGTGAGCCAGCGTGCTTGACTGCCTTGTTCGGTGTTTTGTGTCCCTCGTGACTCTTGTGTAACTGTCCTCTCCGTGGCGGAGCTGTGAGGGACAGCACCTTGGCTTCCGCCAGTGGTGTATCTGTCTTTTTAACTCAATCACGTTCTGCTTCACACGCTCTAGTTCTGTGGGAGGCGCCCACCCGCTTGTAACTATCGTGGTTCGTAGCGAGTTGACTCGTTGCTGTGAGAGGCCTTGTTAGCCCCGGCGGTGCTCGCTTTCCTTTAAGTCTCCTTGTCTGCGTCCCGTGCACCTGCTGCCGCGCCTTCTGGACGGATTTGTAAACGGGGCTGTTCCATCTTTCCCCCGAACCATCTTTGTCTTTACGTGGAAAGTGTATCTTTGGAGGATGCGAAGCGGAGGGCCCCGACTGCGGGGATGGAAACGGGGCGGCCATGGTGGGACCAGTGTGGAGGCCTCAGGAAGTAGCAGAGCTGCCTGGGACCCCCCCCTCCCTCTGGGCATTGGCCTGGAAATTTGAAAACATTTCTTTATAAAGATAGTGCACACCCATGTTCACTGCAGCGTTGTTCACGGTGGCCGAGACACGGAGACAACCCACGTGTCCTTTGCTCGATGGCTGGATGAAGAAGGGGTGGTGCATCTATACAGCGGAACACGTAGCCATACGATGGGGAAACACTGCCATTTGCAACAACATGGAGGGATTTTGACAGGATCAGGCTAAGCAAAGTAAGTCAGCGGGAAGGAAGAACCACACGCTCTCACTGATACTTGAATGAAAAGCAGAAAGCAACAAGTGAAAAATGAGATAAACTCAGAGACACGGACCACAGTGTGGCGGCACCCGAGGGAAGGGTGGGGGAGGGAAGGGAAAGGGGTCGGACACATGGTGACGGAAGGAGACTTGACTCCGGGTGGAAACACACAGGGAACACGCAGGTGCTGCATCACAGAAATGCACTGCAGTCGTAGGCACCACGCTGACCCCATACACGCGGTAAACACGGTCTCTCGAACGTGATGCGGTGGGGCTTGTTTTTCATTCCACGTCGACAGGCTGTGCTTTAACGACTGTGAGCAGCAGCTGGAAATTATAATAAAATGGAACACGGTAACGACACTTCCTCAGCTGAAACCCACTTGCCCACCTTCAGTTATTTCACCCTCAACCCCTCGCTCATGAAACCGCTTAATGTTCACCCCGAATCGGCCTGGCTCGGCCCGTGGGTCCGCTGAGCCCCCTTCCTGGTCAATTCGGGTCCTTAACCGAGTGCCTCCCCCTCCCTCACCTCCTCTGCTTTCTTCGCTCACTGACCGCCCCCCTCCCGACACCCGCCCGCACAACCTGGACGGCACCGTAAGGAAGAAACTCGGGGAGGGCTGAACGGTGTCTGTTCCGTCCCCATGAATGAGGCTGGTCTTTGTTTCTTAAAGGAGCCACTCCTCGCCGACTTGCTTTTTGGGGAACCCCCACCCGGAATTCTGCCCTAAGCCAGTGGACGTAGGGACTGAGTCGAGCCGGGACGACCACCCCATCCAGAAACCCCCTCTCAGCGGCAGTGGTGTCCGGGAGCGCACCTGCGCTGTCTGTCAGACACTCTCTGGCCCAACACCTGCCGTCGGCTTTCCTCTGGACACGGCCGGCCGGTAAGGAACTGGGATCAGTTCCCACCAGGGTCTGGGAGGCGGCTCGGTCACAGCTGCCCCGGGAGGGCGGACGCGGGGCTCCCTCCACAGGAAGGTCTGCGGCCAGCGGACTGGGACGGGAGGTTGTGAGGCGGTGCCGCTGACTGGCCCTGGCGCCTGCAGGTCCCCAGGTGAGCCCACGCCAGCCCGGCTGTCAGTGGCGAGGGCGGCAAGTACACGCACCTGCCAGTAACACGGGATCGCGGCGTGGGAAAGAACCCGCCAGGGCATCTGCCTGGGAGAAGGAAGGTGGAGCCCACTCTGTGTTCTTGCCAACACGACACGCTCACCGGCTGTCACCCTCCACACAGCGACCGAGTGCCGGGCACCGTGACCCAGCCCCGGCGTCTCCGGGTGTCTCATGCAGAGACGTTCCTTTCCTCAGCTCTCTCTTTTCCAGGTGAGGAAAAGGGCTCAGGTGTCACTCTTAGTGAGGGAAGGCGGGGCTTAAAGTAGGATCTGACCAATCCCCACACATTATTGTACCCGGTTGTCAGTAAAACCTTCAAGGTAAAAGTTACATAGAGAAAAGTTCTCAGAAAGTCCTTTCCTGTATGTTTCTAATGAGAAGACTTACTCCACTTAATCCAGACCCTCCACAGTCTGCACGGGGAGCGTCTGCACCGGGAGCATCTACAGAGGGAGCGTCTACACTGGGAGTGTCTACACGGGGAGCATCTGCACAGGGAGCATCTGTGTGGGGAGCGTCTACACGGGGAGCGTCTGCACCGGGAGTGTCTACACGGGGAGCATCTGCACAGGGAGCATCTGTGTGGGGAGCGTCTACACGGGGAGCGTCTGCACCGGGAGTGTCTACACGGGGAGCATCTGCACAGGGAGCATCTGTGTGGGGAGCGTCTACACGGGGAGCGTCTGCACCGGGAGTGTCTACACGGGGAGCATCTGCACAGGGAGCATCTGTGTGGGGAGTGTCTACACGGGGAGCGTCTGCACCGGGAGTGTCTACATGGGGAGCATCTGCACAGGGAGCATCTGTGTGGGGAGCGTCTACACGGGGAGCGTCTGCACCGGGAGTGTCTACACGGGGAGCATCTGCACAGGGAGCATCTGTGTGGGGAGCGTCTACACGGGGAGCGTCTGCACCAGGAGCGTCTACACGGGGAGCGTCCACATAGGGAGCGTCTGCACCAGGAGCGTCTACACCGGAAGCGTCTACACGGGGAGCGTCCACATGGGGAGCGTCTGCACCAGGAGCGTCTACACCGGAAGCGTCTACACGGGGAGCGTCTGCACCAGGAGTGTCTACACGGGGAGCGTCCACATGGGGAGCGTCTGCACCAGGAGCGTCTACACCGGAAGCGTCTACACGGGGAGCGTCTGCACAGGGCAGGTGAGCACAGTCGTGAGGAAGGTGTTGCATTCAACCGGCAGCTCTGGCATCTGCCTATCGGGGCAGCAGGAACAGCTGGGGCGTCTGTGTGACTCACGTACCCCCCCCCCCCAAAGCTCCCCCATTGCCAGGAGCAGCTGCTCATCAACATCGGCTTCTACGCCAAACACTGGATGCCACCAGGGCACTCACTTTAGTTTCTGCTTCTTATTTTAATTTTTAAAATTGACCTCAGAGAGGAAGGAGAGGGAGAGAGAGGAATATCCATGATGAGAGAGAAGCATGGACCGGCTGCCTCCTGCACGCCCCCCACTGGGGACCGAGCCCACCACCCAGGCCTGTGCCCTGACTGGGAATCCAACCGTGACCTCCTGGTTCACAGGTCGAGGCTCAGCCACGGAGCCATGCTGGCCGGCTGGGCAGTCTCTGCTTCATTGATCCCAGGAAGAAAAGAGTGGGCGTGTGGGAGGGTCAGGGAAGGGGCAGGAACGTGCAGGTCGCACCCGGGTCTGCGGCAGGGCCACTGCCTGGAGATTAAGTCGAAAGCACGTCATTTGGCCCAAAGCAGGTCGAGTTCAGTCTCGGGACAGTCAGGCCTCCTGGCTCGGCTTAGGTCCGGCCAAGAGCCATCCAATTGGCCATGTTGCTTAATTAAGGTTTTCTGGTTACAGCAGTTGGGAGCCAATTTGCGATTTATTTGGCAACAGAAAACCCCTGTTTCTGGCAGGTCTGTGCCAGGAGTAAGTCGGCCTCTGTGTCCAGAGCCTGCATGAGGTCTGAATTAGGAGAGCACTCGGGGCTGGGTGGGCGGCTGCCACAGGGGGGGTGGGGTTGGGGATGTGGGGGGGTGTGGGGGGGTGGGGATGGAGGGACAGGTAGGGGAGGGCCGGGCTCTCTCTCCAGCTGCTCAGCCTGGTGGTTTCAGCAGCTCACCATTTCTCGTTTGCTTTTGTTTGTATTGTTGTGTGTCCTTTGCTAAAGATTCTCTTAGAATGTAAGTTTGTCTGGAAGCGCTAAATTCTATCGCCTAACACAGCTCCGTGAAGGCTGACCCTGGGGAGGGCCGTGGGCCGGAAGGAGGAGAGCCGGGCGGTGCTGTCAGGGTGCACCCAGCTTTCTGGAGAACAGGATGGGCATCGGGAAATGTGGGGACCCTCCCGGTCCTTGAGCTCCAGGGGAGGCAGGAACACACACAGGAGCCGAGGTGGTCAGGGCGGCCTTTCTTCCTGGGGGTCCAGGCCCCCATGGGTTGGGCCTGGGAGGGACGCTCGGGGTTCGGGAGGGAATTCTTGGGGTTCGGGAGGGACGCTCAGGGTCCGGGAGGTGAGCTGGGGTGTGAGGGACCTCGAGGGGCTGGAGGGGCTGGAACTCAGCCACGGGTGGGAGGCCTGGGCACCCCCTGATGGGAACAGTAGGTCGGGTGTAAAGACATCACGTGGGAGCATCTCTAGAAAGACCACCCTGAGCCTGGCCCGGCACTCGGCTGGCTGGGCGTCGTACTGGGCACGGAAGGTTGCGGGTTCGATTCCCAGTCAGGGCACAGGCCTGGGCCGCAGGCTGCATCCCCAGGAGGGGGCGTGCAGGAGGCAGCCGATCCCTGCTTCTCTCTCTCTCCTTCTCCCTTCCTCTTTCTCTAAGAATTGATTTTTAAAACAATCTTTAAAAGAAAGAAAGAAACATCACCCAGAACAGAGAGGAGGGAAGTGGTTTTGTTTTGATTGTTTGGTTTGTTTTTACGTTGTTGTTGGGGGGGGACTCGCAAGACAAACAGGAGGCCGCCTGGGAGGTTTTGGCAGAAATCCAGGCAGCGACAAGCCTCGGCAGGTCCGTCGACGGTGGGGCAGGGACGGGAGCCGAGTTTGCTGTTTGGTGGGAAGAGGCTGGAGCAGCAGGAGGGATAGCAGGCACCGCCGTGGGCTCATGCTTCGGTCTGTCTAGACTGGGCAGCTGTCCTGAGAGCCCCTCCCCGCGTCGGAGACCCGACCGCGCCCCGAGCTGACCAGCATGCACGGGACGCGTCGCCACCCTGAGAGCCGTGGGAGCACAGGCCTCGGGGCGTCTGGTTCCAATTAGCGACGGATGGCCTCTGCGCAGTCCTAGGCCCTCAGCCGAGGCCCCTTCCTCGCCAAACGCCCCCACACGCTGGGGGCCCCGCGCCGGGTCCCCAGTTTCGGGGAGGATGGGGCTGATTTGACTGGGCTTGCCGATGGCCACCGGGCCCTGGTCCACGTCCTCCCCACACCAGCTGGCGTGTTTCTGCTTCGTTTATCTGATTTGGCCCAGGCCTCGGGCTGGGAAAGCAGACGAGAGGTTTAGCGCCTGAAAATGGTCACTTCCTCTCCCGGGGAGAAGCAGGCGCGAGCGGCACGGCGTCACTTCAGGGTAAATGTTCGGTGAATGGAAACCTCACTCAGGTTCACATTCATCCGACACCTGAAGTCACGCTTTGTTTGCAGGGGTTTACCGGTCAGGACCCGGAAGGCTCCTGCTGACGCGGCGTGAGCGCCCCAGCGCCCGTTGCCTCCTGAGAGCCGGTCAGCCAAACGCACTGCAGGGGCCCCGACGGCCGTCACAGGGGCCATCACTGGTACTTTTCTTTCTAACTTTTTTAACATCAAAATCAAAACTGATCTCAGAGAGGAAGGGAGAGGGAGAGAGAAACATCGACGATGAAGGCGAATCGTGGATCGGCTGCCTCCTGCGTGCCTCCTACTGGGGATCGAGCCCACAACCCGGGCCTGTGCTCTTCACCGGGAATCGAACCCCGGACCCTTCAGTCTGCAGGCCGACGCTCTACCAGGGGTCC
The DNA here is from genome assembly GCA_026230045.1 of Corynorhinus townsendii. NCBI lineage: Eukaryota > Metazoa > Chordata > Mammalia > Chiroptera > Vespertilionidae > Corynorhinus > Corynorhinus townsendii. The sequence continues at coordinate 170,172,034 of JAPDVU010000007.1, read as the reverse complement.
TCAAACTACGGCCCGCGGGCCACATGCGGCCCGCTGAGGACATTGATCCGGCCCGCCGGGTGCCACTGCCTGTCCTGCTTAGCAGCTGACTCGTCCCGGGCCCGCAGTGCGCATAGGAATTTGTTCATAGTTTTCTTTTTAAACTATAGTCCGGCCCTCCAGCAGTCTGAGGGACAGTGAGCTGGCCCCCTGTTTAAAAAGTTTGAGGACCCTGCTAGCCACTGAGCCAAACTGGCTAGGTCCAAAACCAAAACTTCTTATAACAAACAGCTTAATTGATCAGCATCCTAAGAGGTGAGAGCTGGAATCTGACTCGCACACCGGGACCCTGGGTAAGTCACTGTGATCTCTTTAGCTCTGAGGAGCCGCACAGGCCTGTGGTGCCAGCAGCACCTCCCTGCGCTGATTGCACGGGTGCCAGTCTGCTCCCGTCGCGTGAGAAATATCACGCGATGACCTGGTGATATTGGAGGAGTCGGAGGACCCAGCATGTGGGCACAGCTGCTGCTGGGAGCTGGGCGGACCCGGAAGCTCTGTGGGTCCCCCCCCCTCGGAGTGTCAGGGCCCCAGACCTGCCTTCGCCTCGTCCCTCCCAGAAAAATCCAGTGTTTGCTCAAGTAATTGCCAAATTCGATTTTAAAGGAGACAGTCTCTGCCCCCAGGGTTCCTGGGAAATTGCATAGGAACATGAATGGATGAGAAACTTGTGCAATCTTTCAGTTAACAGTAGTGATTGAGTTTCTCTTCCTGCCGCTCCCTTGCCAGACTAAAGGCATTTTTCTGTGAGGTTCCTGGCGTGCGGGTCACTGCGGAGCCCACACTGGTCCCCCAGGTGAAGGCTGAGCGCGTTCCCTCTGCACGCCGCGTCAGCTCCTCCCTGAAGGTCTCGGTCTCAGGGTGTCCCCGCATCCTGGGTGCCTCCTGTGGGTTACTTCAGCATCAGGGGGTCTTGTCCACCACGAGGCTGTGCGATGGGAGCAAGACGCTGACTGCGCTTCTCATATTGCTGATTTCTCACCGACAGCCATTCAGGCCGTAAGCCTCCCAGAAGGGGACGGACTGGACTGTGGGTGTCGGTCCGGGGGACAGGCTGCTGCCGCAGGGGCAGGGGGAGTGTGCACGCCCGAAGGCAGGAGGTAAGCCCTGACTTGGGAGCTTTGTGGCAAAAGAACTGTACTTGTGACCACGACAACCCCAGACCACAGCACCGAACCGCAGGGCGCAAACTCGGTGCGTGTGTCTCACGTCTGAAACACAGACCTTAGATTCTGAAGTTGTCAGAGGCAGGAAAACGCACTTCATTTCAGAGGCATCAGCGAGGGCCATGGCTCGGGGCTCAGAGGCTCAGGCCAGCTCTGAGGAAAAGCGGCTCCTTCCGGAGCCTTGTCTGTGGGGGTGGTGAGCTCCGCCTTTCCCTCCGAGTCCCGTGGGGGGTCCCGTGCCGCGGGGCCGGGCTGCCGTGGGGACCTCTGTAAAAGCCATGACGGTGCGGTCACAGGCCACACCTGATTGCATTAAGACAGCCCCCGCTCTGCCCGTTCCTGCATGACTCACACCGTGACTCACGGCCCTTAGCTTCATTCCCTCACGTCCTGGAGAGTCAGTCATACTTGAAGACTGATGGGAACCTGTACGAGGGGGAGACATGGCCTTTCTAACATAAGGTCAGCTCCCTGCCCTACACGTGACCGACAAGACATCTCCAGTCAGAATCGGTCACGATACCCGCGCTGCCATAAAGGGCTGAGCCTCCATTCCCCGTAGGCGCGGCTCAGGCACGGCGGGACAGGCCCCAGGGCCCGATGGGAGGTCCAGTCCTCCAACGTCCGGGCGGCCCGGCCAGCAGGAGTCAGTGCCCCCAGCCTGGTCTCCATGCGCAGGGTGCTGCCCTGGCTGACCAGGCGCGAGAGCTGCTGCCCGGGGAGGAGGTCGCCTGCGTCTCGGCTCTGAAGGTCAGTGAGGTCACTAAGGACCTGGGCATGACCTGCTCAGTAACAAGAAGATAAAACAAACGCTCCGTCGGCCTCTCCAGGTGGGGAGCGAGCCGTGGCCGCCAGGGCCCGAGACTCGGGCTCCGGGTGTCTGGGCTGAGCAGCTTGGCGTCGGCTTCCGTATCCAGTGAGCGAGGCTAGCACAGAGGCCTCCCCACTGGATGTGCCTGGCGATCCACGCCAGGCCTCTGCGGCTGGTTTGACAGAAGCAGGGGTTCACTCAGAGGAGGAGAGACGGCCTCCAGGTCAGCCACGGCCTCCAGGATGCGCCACGGCCTCCAGGATGCGCCACGGCCTCCAGGTCGCGCCACTGCCTCCAGGACGCGAGAGCCCCGCAGGGCCTGTCCCTCGGCCTCCCAGCGCCTGGGGCTTGGTCCTGGCCTCCCGTGGAACACCGGGACGCCACCACATGGGTGCCTGTCCTGTCACACCCGTCCAAACCCAGAGCACGGGCACCGCCAAGAGGGACCCTTCACCTCAACCCTGGACTTGGGCTGATGGCGTCCATGCAGGTTCCTCGGCTGTTCCTCTTTGGGGGACGGTGACAGTCGGGGAGACTGTACCTGAGGGTAAGGGGGTCATGGGGCACCTCTGTACCTTGCCCTCAATTTTGCTGTGAACCTAAAACTTCTTTAAAAAATTAAATACAAAGAAAGGCAGCTCTATGAGAACTGATTATTTCAGAGGTATAGTATGTACACTTGTGTTATACAGGGGTGGGCGAAGGTAGGTTTACAAATAATACAAATAAATAATACAATAATTTATTAATAAATATAATACAAGAATAAACTGTTTCACAGACTCACAACATAAACCACCTGTGCCCACCCCTGTATACACACAGACACATGTACACACACGTGTACACACAGAGACACATATACACACACGTGTACACAGACACATAACCACAGACTAAGGGACAAAACGGTCTGCTGGACAAGAGTCCCGTCACCTGTGGCCATCCAGGCTCCATGCCTGCCAGAGCAGGAAGGCAGGCCGTGGTGAGCTCTTCCCTAAAAGCCGAGCCACCGTCCCTGTCGCTTCTCCCCAGGAACGTGGGACGTGGTTTTGGGTGCAGGAGTGCACCGAGCCAGGCTTGCGGGGGGCCAGATATGGCGGGGATCTCCCTTTTCCGCGTCCAGCACGGAAAGAGAGATGAACGAACCGGTTCTAAGTGGAGGCGGCCAGGGATTGAGAAATAAAAGGAAGAAAGAGACCAGACACGAAGATAGAAACAAAGCTGGGAGCCAGGTGGGACGCCATCCTCTCTGATGGAGAGGCAGGGACCCCGAGCCCACGCAGCAAGTTTATTTTATACCCAAATACCAGGAAGTATCACCAGAACTTAGGCTCAGAGGAGCTTACTTGCATTGTTGAGTAGGCCCCAGCATTCCTGGTGCTTGCCTGGATTTACGTATCAAAGTCCGCTCCCCGACCCCTGGACAAAGGTAAAAGTCAGTACTGATCACACCCCCACCTTCTCCGGGGAGGGTGTAACCGAGACGGCTCTGCCAATCGCCTCGGGCTCAGCTGACAACCATTTAAAGAAATGCCCTTGTGCCTTCCCAGGCGGCCCTCTACACAGGCTCATCCTTTGCGGCTCTGCCGACTCGGCGTGGCGTCCGTCCGTGCCCGTGCCCGGGCCCCGCCGCGTGTCCGTCGCTGTTGTCAGCGTCACACCTGCCGACGTGGAGCCGCTGAGTGAGCTTTCACAGCGTCTCGTGCCCACATTGTTTGCACGCCCGGCACAGGCAGCCGGCACGGCATTCATCGGCGCCAGCTGGCGAGGCGAACTCCACTGGGCCACGCCGATCAGCTATTTGTTCCGCAGCCTTGCCAGAGGCGCTCACGGGAAATCCCAGCTCTCCCTGCGACGAGGCCTCGCTGGCTAGGGGACGGGGCGGCATGGTGGCCCAAGGACTGCCGTTCCCGCTCTGGGGAGACGGAGGCAGAGACTGCAGCCGCGAGGCCGCAGGGCAGGCTGCGTCCTGACCTCCTGCCTGACGGCGATGAAGCCGGGGAAGAGGGGTCCGGTGGGAGCTGCCGCGCCGAGGAGCAGACAGACACCGTGGGTCGTGCCCACACAGCCTCTGCCCAGACTTCTGCCCTGTGGCCTGGAGGCACCTGGAGGCACCTGGAGGCACGCGACCCTCTGATCACGCGAGGCAGAGCCACGGGTCTCGGGTTCCCTACTTGGTTACTCACCAATTCTGGCGTCTTCGGGAAAACGGCTGACCTGCATGGGGATAGGCTTCTCATTGGTTTCACTTTGGGCTTCAGTCTATTTCTATCGACAGCACGACAGCGATGGAGTCATCATCTGTGCTAAGGGACACGGCCCTCCGCCACCCTGCTCACCTCCGCCACCCTGCTCACCTCCGCAATCTAGCTCACCTCCGCCACCCTGCTCACCTCCGCAATCTAGCTCACCTCCGCCACCCTGCTCACCTCCGCGATCTAGCTCACCTCCTCGACCCTGCTCACCTCCGCGATCTAGCTCACCTCCACCACCCTGCTCACCTCCGCAATCTAGCTCACCTCCGCCACCCTGCTCACCTCCGCAATCTAGCTCACCTCCGCAATCTAGCTCACCTCCGCGATCTAGCTCACCTCCTCAACCCTGCTCACCTCCGCGATCTAGCTCACCTCCACCACCCTGCTCACCTCTGCCACCCTGCTCACCTCCTCAACCCTGCTCACCTCCTCGACCCTGCTCACCTCCGTCACCCTGCTCACCTCCGCCACCCTGCTCACCTCCGCGATCTAGCTCACCTCCTCGACCCTGCTCACCTCCGCCACCCTGCTCACCTCCGCGATCTAGCTCACCTCCACCACCCTGCTCACCTCTGCCACCCTGCTCACCTCCTCAACCCTGCTCACCTCCTCGACCCTGCTCACCTCCGTCACCCTGCTCACCTCCGCCACCCTGCTCACCTCCGCGATCTAGCTCACCTCCTCGACCCTGCTCACCTCCGTCACCCTGCTCACCTCCGCGATCTAGCTCATCTCCACCTCACTTTGGAATAAAAGGGAGGCCTGTCCCCGGCTGGTGAAGGAGAGGCCATGGCAACCTGTGTGTCTGTTGGGGGGATGTCCAAGATGAGCCTTTAAAGGCCCATGTGACGATATGTACTGATAATCGCTAAAATATGTACAATAGTTCCAGGAAAACTATTTCCTGGTTTCCTAGAGTGAACATAAATTCTTCACAGGAAGAAAAGGTATGAAAGTGCAAACGCGTGCTGCAGCGTGGTGCACTCTCGTAACTGCCATCCACGCCCCTGACTTCTGCAAAAATACCAGAAAGTCCGAGCCCTCCCCGTAATGTCGCATTTCCTGCCACTCTGTCCAGGAGAGCGGTAGAACGCATCACCTTTAGGTGAGCCCAGTGTGACGCCAGCCCACTTCCCTCTCCCCTGTGAGCTCCCTCCTGCATTGCTGCGGCCCGGAGGGTTTCAGGGACTGAGATCGGGCCTCAGGGCTGTCACGTCGTCGTTTTCCATGGAACTCGTTTGTGGTGTCACTCAAAACGTTCAGCTATGACACAACCTGGTCTCTGCAGGAGCAGGTTCCTCGTCCCGCCCTCCCCCTCGCGCCCTGCAGGGTTTGGCTTCTTTCTCCCAATGATGGCTCCTGATCACGTTGTGGCCACATCCAGGCTGGCTTACTTTCTCTCTCCCTCTCTCTCTCTCTCTCTCTCTCTCTCTCTCTCTCTCTCTCTCTCTCTCTCTTCCTTCCTTTCTTAAGGCAGCTTTCTTGCTGTTAAATCCTACATATCAATGGCTTGGTAGAATGGAACGATAGTACATGATTGCTGGTACAGCTAATGTTTCTAAAGCACGAGAGAGACTACAGAGTGGCCCACAGGCGTCTGTCCCTTGAGGAGTTAGAGCCTGGATGCGACACAGAGAGCACACCTCTGCGCCTGCAGTTCATGGGTGATGGGGGGCGAGGGAACAGGTGTGACCTTCCGGGGGCTGAGGTGAGAGTGCGGTGTCAGTAGAGGGGGGCTGCACGGGCCTGAAGGACAAGCAGGTGCCGGGAGGACGGCACTCGGAGCTGGGGCACCCGCTGCTCTGGGACCCGCTGCTCTGGGACCTTCTCTGATTCCCGCTGAGGACCGACGTGGAGTCACCTGCTGCACAGGCACCTCACCTGTCCCCCCTCCCTCCACTCACCACCCTCTGTGGGATCAGGAGGCCAGGCTCAGTGGGCACCGTGCCCTGGGGCAGGGGTCCCAGACAGGAGGGGGACTGTGGCTCTATTCTTTTTCCTTTTCCCTAAGATCGTCCCCTCTGAGCCCAGACAGCTGGAGCTTCGGTTCTGGAAGCAATCAGGGTGCACGCTGGGGCCTGGGCTTCGTCAGGCCTGCGCTGTTTTGCTTTCCTGAAAGCGATTAGAAATTTTGCATTTGATGAAAGGTTTGAAAGAGTCCCTTTTAAGTGGAAGGCTTTCATTTGCATACTGATTAGAAGTGGTGCTTTCCCTCCGTTGTGGGTGGAGTTGGTGAGGATTGTGGTTCTTTAGGGTTTAGGAAGGTGCTGGTTTTCATGGATCACCTGGTTCGCTGGCCTCTGGGCAAATGCCAGAGGCTGGGAGGTCGGTGGGAGGAGGGGAGACGCTGTCCTTTAACATAAAAAATCACATTCTGTCCCCAGTGCCTGCCCTCCCCTGGGCCCTGCTGGTTCCGCTGCAGGAGGTGCTGACCGGGAACAGAAACACCTACAAATGCCTCTCATGGGGAAGTCCCCTCAAAACACGGGCACGAAATGAATCGTCCGCTCCTCTGCCCCTCGAGGTGGCTCTGTGCCGGTTCACTGTGGGAACGCCTGCAGATCCGTGAACCGGCAGAACTGGGTTTCGCGTGAAGTTGCTGGCGAGGTCACCACGCCAAGGAAGGCCATTCGGCTCCCTGGTGGTTTGTTCCTTTCCCGCGTGTTTTAAATCGTGTTTGGAGGAGGAGTCACTTGGTTATCTCGGAAATCTCCAGCGAGGTTCCTGCTTCGAGCTGGACCAGCCCCGTGGCCAGGAGAGTCGTGGCCTCGGGCACGTGTGTTGCTGTCACACACATCCCGCCCCCTTTTGCCTGGAACGGTGGGGTGGCCCCTTGTGAAAAGGCAGGAAATTAAGGTGCACTTAAACTCCAAGGTGCGGCAGGTCCCGCCCCCTCCGGACGCAGGGGTAAGTGATGGGCGAGGCACAGGGCCAGTGGGCAGCCAGCTGGAGGCGCCCACACTGAGCCGCCCGGCAGTGGAAGGCGCTTCCCCAACAGGGCCCACCTGGTGAAGGGACGTGTCCGCCAGACGAGGCGGCCAGGGAGCCTCAGGAGGGCGCGGAGCCCGGCCGGACGGACCGTCCACAGGCTCTTAGGGGGCCCCTTCGCGAGTCCCCTCTCGGACCCACGTCCTCCCCTCAGAGCCTCCGTTCCGCGTGACATAAATGTGCTGCTTGCAAGGGCGCCCACTACAAGGCCCAGCACCGGCCGAGGGTGGCTGGTGGCTCCCTCACAGACGCGGAGACGGTCCTTGTTCGCTGTAACTCCACGTCATGGCTGCCCATGGCTGGCTACCTGAGCACCTGGACGTGAGTCTGAAAAGACGGAAGTTGGTCTCCTTTTAGGTTCCAGATTGTGCTGATGGACCGCGTGCCCAGAGCCAGGAATGGTCCGTTCACAAAGAATGAATCACAATTGCCCGCCGGGTGGCTCAGTGGTTGAGCATCGACCTACGAACCAGGAGGTCAGGGTTCAGTTCTCAGTCAGGACACAGGCCCAGTTTTCGGGCTCGATCCCCCATGTGGGACGTGCAGGAGGCAGCCGATCTGCGATTCTCCTCATCGATGTTTCTGTCTCTCTCCCTCTCCCTTCCTCCCTGAAATCAACGAAAATATATTTTTAAAAAGTCAGAATTGCCCAAACCAAGCTGCTAACCAGTCAACACAGGAGCGTACGACTTTCTCACCCTCAGACCCTCATGCCTGGTGCAAGCTGGCCCTCCACCCATGGATCTCAGGCCTCGGGCGAGGTCTCGACCTGGGACGGGCAGGGCCCTTTTGCTGGGAAGGTGCGAGCGCCACCCATGGGGAGAGCCCGGTGGCGGCCAGGTGGCTGCTGGGAGCTTCCTCCCCTCTTTCTACTCCGTGTTTTCTCTGAAAGAGAATGACCCAGCTGCCTCCTGCCGGCGTTTGTGTCCTGGAAAGGAGGGGGCTTGGCAGACGCGTCTAATGAGGGGGTGTCGCTAAAGGCGCCTCCTTAGAACCTGGTGTACGTGGGAAGGTGGTGTTCCTCGGACCAGGAGGCGTGCACTGCGGGGGGCAGCCCCCCGGGCGCCTCACGGTGTCGCTGGGAGGGCAGCAGGCCCTGCCGGCACCGAGCTGGCGTGGGCCCCACGCAGAACAGCCCTGTGGACGGGGTGGTCACCTGGCAGACCCTCCTCTCCAGCCACAGGGGCCGCGCCCGCCTTCCCACATCAGGGGCCAGAGAAACAAAACACTGTGCACTCGGCACTGACGGAGCTCTCCCCGTCTCTTTTCCTCTCTGAAGTCAATAAAAAATTAAAAAATAAAACATTAAAAAATACATAAAAGTTGTTCTGTTATCGACATTGAGGTTGTAGCGACGGTGTCACTGGTTCAGAGCGAGGCCCTAGGAGACGCGCACGAGCCCCCGGGTCTCACCATGACGGGGCTGCTCCGGCGGCAGCCTTGTCCCTAAGGGCCTCGAGTGTGGCATCCGCGATCGATGGATCCGCAGGTGGTCGGAGCAGGGCCTCCAGGTTAATGTACTTCGTTTGCTGGTTAATCCTCCCAGGATGTTTTTCTATTGATTTGTAGGGAGCGTGGGAGAGAGAGGGAAAGACAGAGAGAAACTTCGGTGTGAGAGAAACACATCGGTTGGTTGCCTCCTGCAGGAACCTGACCAGGGCCCAGGCCAGGGAGGAGCCTGCAGCTGAGGTACGTGCCCTTGACCAGAATCGAACCCGGGACCCCTGGGCCGCAGGCCGACGGTCTATCCACTGAGCATACTGGCCAGGGCCGGTTCAATGCACTGTGATCTGTGCTACGTCAGGCGGCGGCGGCCTGGCCTGAGGCATCCCTTCCCGGTGACACACCTACTTCACGTGGAAGCGTGGGACCCAGGTCAGCTCTCGCCACCAGCTGAGCAGCGGCCACGTCGAACTTGCCTCTCACCAGTGAGTGCCCCCTTGGGTCTGGAGGCCATGACGAGGACTGAGGCGGGTTTCCTCCTGCCCTCTGCTCGCGTTGTCTGGATGGATCGGGCCGGGCGCCTATGACGCGTGGGAGGTCACGTTCGGGCCCCGACCTTCGCCGCGGCTCAGGTTCCACGTTTCAGACGAAAACGAGCTAGAAATGAGAGGAGGGGAAATGACTTCTGATTCTTTAATGAAGTTACGTAACAAGATGACTCCTGGGTTGTGGCTGATTCATTTATACAGAAATAAATCAACTCGTCTGTGAAGGTCAAATGGCTTTAACCCAATAAGACATTGTGCGGACCCGGCGAGGACGCCCCTGATAAATAATGCGTTTTCAAATCTGAGCCGAGTCGTAATGGAAGGTCAAAGCTCCCATCTGTCCAGTCCCGACCCTGCTGTGCAGACACTGTAGGAAGCACGGCCTTTAGATGGAAAACACACAAACAGCCTTGAAGCAACCCAGCCGCTGGCTCTGTGGAGGAGCGCCGGCCTGCGGCCCAGGGGTTCCGGTTCGAGTCCGGTCAAGGGCACGCACACAGTGGCAGGCTCCTCCCCGGCCCCGGCCTGGTCCATCCATGTGTGTCTCTCACATCCATGTTTCGGTCTCCCTCTCTTCCACTCTCTCTAAAATCAATGGAGAATATTCCCGGGGAGGCTAGGACACATACATAATTAATTAATGCAAGGACCGGGAAGTGGGGAAGGGGGGCAGTGGCATTTATGGGGCCTCGGCGGCTGGGCGGGGCTCGGCAATCTGACTGTCGTTTGCATAGTTGGGGAGACATGACAGGTCCGCCTGCCTGTTCCACGATCGGGTGAGATGGGAGTTTACTTTTGGGTGTGGTCTGTGTCAAGAGTTTAAATTCACATCAACCCCGATTTAGAGAAGCCGGAGGCCGTGCCCAGGAAGACCCCCAGCGGTGCCACGCTCGGATCGGTGGGAGATGGCCTTTCCTTTGGGGGAGCACTGGGGTTACCAGCCTGGGTTCCTTCCTCCTCACACGTCAAAGCATGAGTGACACTCGCGACGCTTGAGGTAAATCCCCAAAATGCGCTGAAAGGGATCTGCCGTTTCCATGGTGACTGGGAAAACCACTCCACGCACTGGTATTCTCACCCCTCCCCCGTCTTTTCTTGAGGTTTCTTACTCGCTGCCTCCCCCCAGTCCCCTCCCCCCCACACACACACTGGCTGCCTTTCCCACCTCCTGGTGCACCCGACTCGGCTCTGCTCCCCTCTCCCTGGGCCGGCATCTTCTCTAACGAGACGTGTGGCGATGGGGTGACTGAACAAATAAACGAGAAATGTGTGAAATAAAACAAATGTCATTTACATTTCTGACTCTGACACTGGATTCCAATGGGGGGCTCTTCTCCACCACCGGCAACTCCCCGTGGAGGTGAAAGGTGCCGGGAGGGATGGAGGGGGACGGGGGGGGGGGCGGGGGGCGCGCTGGCAGAGCCTCCATCTGTCTGTCCGGGGAGTATGCGGGTCCGTGTGCAGAGCAGCCCCAGGCCCCCTGGCCGAGACCTGTGAGCCATCCTATCGGCTCTCACAGCAAAGGGCAGCAGGTTCAACGCCGCGCTTTGCAGTTAACATCACGGTTGAGAAAACTCTGCTCAGAAAGTTAGGGCGACTCTTTTTTCTTTCATCTTTATTGTTGGAAGTGTGACCTACGTCCTCCTTCTACCCTGTTAACCTCTGCGCGCCGCCCCCCCGCCCCCGCCAGGCCCTCACCACCCAGGGTCTGTGTCCGAGAGTGATGCATCCATGCACACACGGTCATGGGCTGATCTCTTCCCGCCCACCCTCCCCGCCTTCCCTCTGAGGTTCAAGCCTGTCCGATGCTTCCATGTCTCTGGGTCTATTTTGTTCCTCAGTTTATGTTGTTCGTTAGATTCCACATGTGAGTGAGGTCATGGATACTGTCTTTCTCCGACCGGCTCACTTCTCTCAGCACGATGCTCTCCGGCCCCCCAAGCTGTTGCAATGGTCAGAGTTCGTTCTTTCTTGCAGCAGCGGAGTGTCCCACGGTGCAGACGGACCACAGAGCGACTTCGGAGCCCGAGGGCTTGCAGGCATCCATGCGAGGCAGGTCTCACTGGCCGTGAGTGAGGATCACGATGATGAGGCTTCCGTCCCGAGAGAATTTGCATTTTATTCTTATTCTGAAACACGCGGAGACTTTCATACTCAGAAAGCAGCTCTGAGCTGCAGCCTGTACGTGTGGGAGCTGATGTCCACGTTTCCACAGAGAGGACACGGTGGTCTCTTGGAGTAATTGCCTTTTCTTTAGCACAGAAGTGCTGCCTCCGGAGCCCCCTGCTGCCCACGCTCGCAAAGCCCCTAAGAGTTAAGTTCGGAGGAAGTGGCATTCTCCGGGCACTCGCCTATGGTCCCCTTAGAAACACCAAAACCTCGTTCAGACCTAAGTTCTCGGAATATTCTTCTTCGTGCAAGAGCGCAGCTTCGCCCCATACCTGTGCGTTTTCACAGATCGACGGACAGCAACTGTGGCATCTCTTCTCGTGTAGATATGGCAGAAGTCATCTTTAAAAGGGGAACTGGAGCTGACCTGGGGCCGGCAAATAGGGGGCCACAGATGCACTCAGAGATGTTCTTATCAAAATTCCGGCCGGGCGGCCTCGGGGGACCCGCAGGTGAGGCCTCGGGTGGGCTCAGGCCCCCGCAGCCCACACTTCCTGGCAACCTTTCGCCCACATCAATGAGGTAATCTCTTCGAAATGACTCTGAAGTGCATCTTTAATGCGTTAAGCACAGCACACCTGCAGACAATTGGAGCACGCATACCTCGGGTGCCATCTCGGCTCTCAGAAACCACGCGGCCGGCAATCAATACGGCTGTCATTCGCAGTTGCTAACGTGGGCTCTGGGCCAAGCACATCTGTCTTTGTGGAAAGAGAACCAGCCCCCCACGCCCCTGCGTTTGCTAGCGCACCCTGTGCATGTACAGTTTAGGGTACAGGTTTTTTGTTTTTCTTTTATATATATATATTATTGCTGATAGGAGTACAGATGTCTCCATTCCACCACCCCCCCTCCACCCAGCCCTTATCCACCCACCCCCAGGTCTTCCCACCCCCCATTGCCTGTGTCCATGGCCTGTGCATATCTATATATATAAAAGGCTAAGCGACCATCTGACCGTCTGACCGGTAGCTATGACGCGCACTGACCGCCAGGGGGCAGATGCTCAACACAGGAGCTGCTGAGCTGCGGTGACTTGGCAGCTGTGGTTCTCCGGTGATACACCCCAGAACCAGAGAGGAGGGAGCCCAATTCCGGGGTGCATCACCCGAGAACTGCCCTCTTGCACTCCGGGACTCCTCGGGATGTCGGAGAGCCGGTTTCAGCCCGATCCCCACAGGCCAGGCCAAGGGACCCCACCTGCTGGATGGACCCTGCTCACTCCCCAGACGCCCTTCGAGCCAAGGTGCAGCCGGCAGGGGAGGGACCGCGGAGGTTGGCTCCAGAGCGTGTCCAGCCAGTCTTGCCCCTTCCCGTCCACCCCACGCCATGCAGAGTCACAAGGACGGGCTGCAGGCTGTGGCAGTGTCCACGCTGCCCGGTGGGTGCTGCAGGGCTCACCACCCTGGCTCTGCCCCGTGGGACAGGCACTCTGTGGTGGGAGCGGTCTCCTGCCTGTTCTGGGACAGCCCAGGGCATCCAGGCACGGGAGATATTCTTCCCTCTGTGTGGGTAGAGGCCCGGCTCAGTCAGGCTGGGCCCAGGAATGGGGGCGATGACCATGTGGAGAAAGCCACCGTGACCGGCGTACATCACATGAACAAAAGGACCCTTCGCTTCTTTAAGCGGCTGGGACCCCGCTGCCGGCAGGCCCAGAGACCAACGCTGTTTACAGGCGACGAGGGGCAGAGGTCAGGTGGAGGGTGAGTGGGAGGGCTGCCTTGGTGACAGTGGGCAGGGGCCAGGCACACCCATTCGAGAGTGGGGGGGCAAGGAGGTGTCAAGTAAGACGTCCTGGTGGCTTCGTGGGCCCCGGCTGCAGCCACCTCACTGGCCCTGGATGTCCCAGCAGCCGCGGCCCCACTCAGCTCCTCCTGGTCCCCAGCGCAGACCCCCAGGCTCAGGCCACTGGCCACCGGTCAATGCTGGGCATAGGAGCAGTGACAGCTGGCGGTGTGAACGGGGACTGGGACAAGCCCCGTGCTGAGCGCCGAGGCGTGTTCCCTGCCCCCAGGCTGCAGACCGGGAGGGAGAGCTTTTCAAGCTTCCTCCATGACGGTCCACCAGACTCCGACTCCACGGGCGAACGGCAGCGGGGACCCCGCCCGGAAGCCGGAGCTGACACTGGGCTGCAGCTGGCGGAGGGCAGTAGCCTGGACGGTGTGTGTGCTCGCCATCGATGACACGGCTCTGCACCGCAGGCTCCCAGGACGCCTGGGACTCCAGATACCGCCTATGGACCGGGCACGGGACGACTTCCTCGCTGGGTACTACGGAATCCCTTTTGCCACGGCTCTCATTCTCAGGCATACGGCAGCAAACCGGGAACTTAGTAAGTCCTCAGGCCATCTGGTGCTCGCTCGGCGGTGCGGTAACGCCTCGCTGGGCCCGGGACCTGGGGGGACTCTCTGGAACCGATCCACGTATTTGCACTGAGGGGTGGGCGTCTCAGACGTTGCCAATGAAGCAGGGTCAGTGATGGAGCGGTAATAGCCTAGATTAGTGCCACATGCTGGATGCTCGGCCCGCTTGGCCTGCTGCAGCTTTAAAGGGACGTGACAGAGCGAGTGGGTCTGCTTTCTTTTGAGCGAGGAGCTCACCCGTCAGAGGCTGATGTCACACCCCCACACTCCTCTCGGTGGGGCCCAGGGGGCCAGGAGGCCGGGTGGGAGACAGACTCCAGATGCAACGCCTGCTGCTGCATTCTCTGTGAGCCTGAATCCCGCACCTGATTCCTGTGAGCCTGCATCCCTCACCTGGTACATGGAGGTGAGCCTGCATCCCTCACCTGGTACATGGAGGTGAGCCTGCATCCCGCACCTGATTCCTGTGAACCTGCATCCCTCACCTGGTACATGGCGGTGAGCCTGCATCCCGCACCTGATTCCTGTGAGCCTGCATCCCGCGCCTGATTCCTGTGGCCTGCATCCCACACCTGGTACATGGCGGTGAGCCTGCATCCCGCACCTGATTCCTGTGAGCCTGCATCCCGCACCTGATTCCTGTGAGCCTGCATCCCACACCTGGTACATGGCGGTGAGCCTGCATCCCGCACCTGGTACATGGCGGTGAGCCTGCATCCCGCACCTGGTACATGGCGGTGAGCCTGCATCCCGCACCTGGTACCTGTGAGCCTGCATCCCGCGCCTGATTCCTGTGAGCCTGCATCCCACACCTGGTACATGGAGGTGAGCCTGCATCCCGCACCTGATTCCTGTGAGCCTGCATCCCGCGCCTGATTCCTGTGAGCCTGCATCCCACACCTGGTACATGGAGGTGAGCCTGCATCCCGCACCTGATTCCTGTGAGCCTGCATCCCGCGCCTGATTCCTGTGAGCCTGCATCCCACACCTGGTACATGGCGGTGAGCCTGCATCCCTTACCCGGTACCTGTGAGCCTGCATCCCGTGCCTGATTCCTGTGAGCCTGCATCCCACACCTGGTACATGGCGGTGAGCCTGCATCCTGCACCTGAATCCTGTGAGCCTGCATCCCGCGCCTGATTCCTGTGAGCCTGCATCCCACACCTGGTACATGGCGGTGAGCCTGCATCCCTCACCTGGTACATGGCGGTGAGCCTGCATCCCGCACCTGGTACCTGTGAGCCTGCATCCCTCACCTGGTACATGGAGGTGAGCCTGCCTCCCGCACCTGATTCCTGTGAACCTGCATCCCTCACCTGGTACATGGCGGTGAGCCTGCATCCCGCACCTGATTCCTGTGAGCCTGCATCCCGCGCCTGATTCCTGTGAGCCTGCATCCCACACCTGGTACATGGCGGTGAGCCTGCATCCCGCACCTGGTACATGGCGGTGAGCCTGCATCCCGCACCTGGTACCTGTGAGCCTGCATCCCGCGCCTGATTCCTGTGAGCCTGCATCCCACACCTGGTACATGGCGGTGAGCCTGCATCCCGCACCTGATTCCTGTGAGCCTGCATCCCGTGCCTGATTCCTGTGAGCCTGCATCCCACACCTGGTACATGGCGGTGAGCCTGCATCCCACGCCTGATTCCTGTGAGCCTGCATCCCACACCTGGTACATGGCGGTGAGCCTGCATCCCGCACCTGGTACATGGCGGTGAGCCCACGTTCTCCGGGGGAAGATGCTCACCTGCTTATCTGCGTCGCCCGTTGCCATGGGAGACCCTCGCCTCACCCCAGCAAAGGGCCTGTATTTAGCACAAGCCGAAAATTCGAGTGTAAAGAACCAACGTTCATGTGAAGTCAATAAAATCGCATGTGCGTCTCCCACCGCGAGGCCTGCGGGGCTGTCCAGGGCTGCACTCGGGACTTGCACAGGAGCGGGTGAGGGGGTGGGGGCACCCGGGGACCTGCACCCCCTCCGGCCTCACAGCCGTGTCTCCCCAGCACTGGGCTGTGAGATGGCTTCCTAAAGCGGAAGGAAAGGCTCTGCAGGCCTCACAGGGATTTCGTGAAAGGATGAAACTCTGCGGGATGCCGACACAGCGCCCTGGAGCACAGAGCCTTCGGGGGAGGGGCCGCTGGTCTGTGACCCGGAGCAGCCACAGGGCAGGTCCCAGCCCTCTTCCCGGAGGGGCGGCCACTGGGCCTGGGGAGGGGAGGGCAGGCGGGCCCGGGACAGCAGGTCCTCCTCCGCGTGGAGATGCTGCCAGGAAGAGTCTGAAGCAGGTGAAAACCCACCAGCGGGACACACCGTCACGTATTCTTTGGCGCCACCTACCGCTCCCTTCCTGGACACTGAGGCTTTCTTAGAGGGATGTTGGGACAGACCCCACCGTACTTACTCTTTGAAGTTGAATCTTGGGGAAATCCCAAAGGATTATGCGTTTTTCTTCAGCTTTGGCATTACTCAGCTCTCCGGTCACCGTCCTGAAAACCTGCGTCTGCCTCTCGGGAGTCTGAGGGGGGCGGTCTGTTGAGGGGGGCGGTCTGTGCCCGAGGACGGACTCCGACAGCAGCAGGAGCCGTGAGAAACAGCCTGTGTCCTGGGGCCTTTCCTCTAACTCCTGCTCCTTCTACGGGAGGGATCATGACAGAACGCCCTCCTCTGTCGCAGTTACCAACAGCACAGGGTCGCGCCGCCTCCCTGCCTACTGTTCTGGTTCCCGTCGGAGCCAATAGACAGCAGTCAGGGGAGGGAGAGGGCAGGGCCCTTTGCAGCCACACGGGGACCAGGGGAAAGGGCGCAAGTCCCAAGAGCCGTAGTCCCTCCGCTCAGGGCAGATTCCAGGGCGTGAACATCGCAGCTGCCTCTCACCGGGCCAATCATCAGCTTCGCCACAAAAGGAAGTGCCGTGTGGGTGGAGGCTGAATGTTTGCTAAAAAAGTTAAGACGAAATTCCACAAACGTCTACTAAATATATTTCAAAACTGTGAATCTTTATATTACACGCCAAGTATAAATTGAGTTCTTTTTTAAAAAATACATCTTTATTGATGTCAGAGAGGAAGGGAGAGGGAAACATCAATGAGAGAATCCTTGATCAGCCGCCTCCTGCACGCGCCCCACTAGGGATTGAGCCCGAAACCCAGGCCTGTGCCCTGACCGGGAATCACGCCGTAACCAAGCAGCACAGGAGCCCTGGTCTGTTCGTCAGGACAGAGCCCGATGTTCCGAGGGCCCGGCCTCAGGGGAAGGGTCCAGGGCATTGAGACGTAACGTCCTTGGTCAGGACCTCGCTTCCCGGGTCTCCTTCAAGGTTCCTCTTCGTTTCTGCCTCGGCACTGCCGTCATTTCGGGTCAGGTCACCTGGGGGCTGATGGAGGATGCTTAGGGAGTCCTGGGCCCACCCCTCGTGACCACTCAGTGTCACACCCCTGGGGCCACACCGCGCTGGGAGCAAACCAGGGACCCGGGAAAGGGGTGACACGTGACGGCCCAGGCGTGGGGATCAGTCTGACGGTTTCACGTGGAGTTAACACTAATCACAGACACGCTGCGAGCCGCTTAGCTCAGCCTTGTCTGCTCACAGTTCAACTGGAGGCTCCGGGTCCAGGACACAGCCCACGGGTAGAATGTGTGCTACAGCGTGGGCGGCCGCTGTGTGTTGGTTTTTTATTTCAAATCCTTGTGTGTGACGTGAGTGACACTGTGCTGAAGGGCACCTGCTGTCAATAATCACCCAGGCACTCAGCAGCGGGTGGCACCGCGGGGGACTTCTCCCCACGGAGCGTGTGGAGAGGGGCCGAGACGTGTGGACTTAGCTTCATACCAGGGGCTTGTGAGGACTCGAGTGTCTGGTCTGGGCAGGGCCACTGTGCTGTCTCAAAGGCCCTGAAGCCCCCGGGGCCTCAGCGGTGGCCACGGCCTCGCTACTCCCTGCCGGTGGAGAAAGCCGGGCAGCGGCCCACGAAGGAGAACCCTGGCCCATCTACGCGGGCGCCTTCGTCCCACCAGCATCGCGCTGTAGCGACAGGGACTTTCAACGCACGCTGCGGCTGGGCCAGCTCCCGCTGGCTGCGCGACTCCTCCGAGAGGTGGCTCCAGAAAGGCCCACCTCCAGCCACCACCGGGCTGCGTGCCAGAGCCTCGCGGCCCACCTGTCCTGGTCAGAGCGTGTCCAGTTACACTCGTCTGTGTAACTGGTACTGACCCCCTCCCTGGTAAGGTGGGTGCTCGGTGGATTCCTTCCAAATACAATACCCACAAATTCACTTTATCTCTAGAATTCCCAAGAGAGAATCAGGGCGAGCCCCGGGACTGAGGGTAGAGCCTAAGACAGGAGGGCTGGGTCTCACTGGTGACTGAGAGAATATCCTGGATGCTATGCCTTGTGAGGGATTATTACTACACATCGTAAATCCGGCAGGAGCCCCAGGTCAAGTAACCAACTGGCAAAGACGACCTGAGTTGGAGCACAATCAGCTGTGACAAAACAGCGTCGCGATGAAAACCGTCTTTACAGACAACAGTGGCTGCTGGGACGGGCCTGCCACGCCAGCACTTAGTTCTCAGGAACGCGGCGGCGGGAAAGCTCAGTAACGCGGCGGGAAAGTTCCAGGAACCCAGCGGCTGCTGCTGCGCCTCTACTCCTCCTTCCTCCTCTTCCTCCTCTCCTTCACCTTCTGCTGCAGGGCCTTGAGGTCAGCCATCACAGTCAGCGTCTTCCGCACCCACATGACCTGAAAGCAGGAGTTTGGAGCGCTCACACTGGGGACACGTACAGAGGGAAGCAGGACGCGGCAGCGGTAAGTACTCACCACAATGATCATGGCGTTGAGGAGCAACGGCGCCGAGAACACCAGTGAAATGAACATCCCCCTCGAATCAAAATACTGGTATTTCGAAAATGACCTGTTTTAAAAAAATTTAAAAATCACTTGGCATAGCGAAACAATGTCTTAAATGCCGTTCCCTACTTAGTGTGAGGCTTCTGGAGGTCTTAGGTCACGAAGGCAGAATCCCCCCTCCCCCCCCCCAGTGAGGGCACCGGCCCGCGGGGCCTTCATGGTCAGACCCTGACGTCGAGGGGGAGGCGGAGCTGAGGCCCAGACACTGGACAAGGTGGTCCCGGGGGCGGGGGAGGCTTCAGCGTGCTCTCCACTCGACCCACGCTCACCCAGCTCCATCACCCACTTCCTTACTCTGCCGCTAACGGCACTTTCAACAGCCCCTGACCTCTCTCCCTCAAAGTCATGACCAGCACCACCCAATTGTCAGCTGGCACCACCAGCAAGAATCATAAGGAGCGCTCCTCAGCCTAAACCTGTCCGAGCGGAGGCTGCTGTGCTGCATGTGGGTGCTCTTTCCAAAAAGCAGAAGCCGGACAGCAACCCGCCCCGACTGGCTCACCTCCAGTTCATGGCGGCCACTTCATTGATGTACTCAGCACAATAGACCAAGGTCACTGCAAGAGAACCCACGTTAGAACCCGTGTGACTGACCTCGCGTCACTGTGGAGACGTCCTCTGCAGATGCATGTTCAGTGTAAACAACAGACAGCAAGAGAAATGGCATTTCTCCATCAGACACGATGTAAGAGTGATTATAACACTGAACGTCAGGACACCCTTCACCCAAAGGAAACCAGGTCCACACACGTCAGTCTCCACGTCTCAGTGAAACCGCTGAGCTGGTCAGCGACACGCAGCCACGAGAATCATCTTCTGCCCGAAAACCAAGAGCCGCCGCGCTGGCTACTGCCCAATTTCCTCTGTGCCCCAGGCACCGGGCAGCCAACGGGACGCTGGGCAGCAGGGCCTAGAGCCAGGGAGCCCGGCCCTCGGGATCCCTGTGAGCAGCAGCACTGGGGACCAAGCCAGGGCAGCAGGAACCCGGCCGCAGGGACGCTGATGTGTGCACGTGTCCTTCCCAGTTTGCACCCTCCCTGCCAGAGCGAGCAGCACGGTGCTCGCCCATGGGAAAAACCTGTAAAGAATCAGCCACTCACTAACCCCAACTCGTCTGTGTAACTGGTACTGACCCCCTCCCTGGTAAGGTGGGTGCTCGGTGGATTCCTTCCAAATACAATACCCACAAATTCACTTTATCTCTAGAATTCCCAAGAGAGAATCAGGGCGAGCCCGGGGACTGAGGGTAGAGCCTAAGACAGGAGGGCTGGGTCTCGGGACCACCACATGCCGAGAACACGGTGCACAGCACATCACGCAGCTCTGTCCGTTCCACTCACCGAGGCACAGGAAGTGCCCGACCTGCAGTTTATATCGCCGGGAGGACACACAGGTGAGCAGCAGGCAGAGCGCGTGGAAGACGACCAGGCCGAGGAGCCAGGGCTCCGTCCAGTCTGTCTGCTGCGGACACACCATCGGACACTGGTCAACATCAGCTCCCTCGGGGGCCAGGCCTCAGGTCTCCAGGGTCAGTGGGGAGTCCGTGGCCCCTCACTCCTGAGTAACTACTTTTGGGGCTACCGAGCAAAGCGTCCAGAGAGGCTGCGACCCCGGGCTCACAGAAGGGGGGGAGGGAAGGAAAGGAGGGAACCAGCAACCCTCCATGGCTACCAGGGCCCCCGGGACTGGAGAGGAATTCAGGGTCTAATGCTGGAGCACAGAGGGGGGCCTCCCCAACTCGCCCTTGGGTTTGTGACGCTGTCACACTATGAGGCGAGTGGAACCTAAGGGTCATTGTCCCCGGAGGGAGGAGGAAGTTAGTGTCTTGTTCAGATGCATTTGGTTACTCCCCCTCAGAACCCCTATTTCAAGCCCCTAAACTACTTGAGGCCTTGAGGAATCTGAGCCATCCCTACTGGCAAGACTCCATTTTCCTTCTGCCCTACACGCAGCCTGCCAACAGTGCTGCGAGCCCAGGTCTGCTCAGCTTCCCGGCGGGCAGGTCCTCCCCCCACAGTCAGAGGCCCCCTGTGCTCAGATCCACGCCCTGCCCTGACCCGGCCGCATGGGACTCAGAGCCCGAAGCTCAGGCCTAGTGTGGCCGCCCTCCCGCACGCCGGGCTGCGCAGGACCGTGCAGCCGGGGCAGGTAAGCTGGCCGCGAGCTATGTCCATCCACTCGCGTCCGAGGGTCCACAGCGAGGGACACGGGGAGGGCGGACGGGGCACACTTGCAGGAGGCAGGGAGCAGGGAGAGAGCAGCACCGCGCCACTGCCCCACCTCCCGGCCCGTCCCCAAGCTCCGCCCCACACTCCAGGCCCCGCCCTCACTGCGCAGGCCCCGCCCCGGAAGCTCCACACCCCCTACGCTCAGGCCCCGCCCCCAACGCCCGGGTCGGTGCCGTGGCGTTCACGGCGGACGATGGGAAGTCCGGGGCAGCTCCCGCTTTCAGCACCGAACTGGCGCCAAGTTACCGTGATGACGGCGGGAATGCTGTCGGGGAAGGAGGTGACTGAGAAGGCGGACGGCATCGTGCCCAGAAACACCCGCCCTCGCCACCGCCGTCAGGCTAATCCCGCCCGACTACCGGTAGGTGTGCCTCTGCCGTCGCCTCTCCCGGGGTCTCGTGTGTCGCGAGACCTGCGGTGTCGGAAGTGGGCGGGCGACCCTGTGAACGCGGCCCGAGCGCACATCTCGCGGTGTTTCGTGGTGATGACATGAATACCGGTACCAGCGGAGCCCGAAGAGCGTCACCGTCTGTCCCGAGTGCCCGCCCAACGGGACGCCGGGCGGGGGCGCCGGGCAGCGCGCAGAGCCGGCCCGAGCTTGCGGTGCCGCCAGGGCGACGGCTGACGGTCCTCGGCGGCCTCCCGGGGCGGCGGGCGGTGCTGCTGCCAGGGGCGGCCTGTGCTGGCCTCACGGAGCCTCCGTCCCGGTCTGAGGGCGCGGCAGCGGGCGCAGCGCAGGGCTGGGTGCTCGGGGTGCCCCGATGTGAAGTCCAGGGCAGGTTGCGGCGAAGCACTTAGAGCCCTGCGAGTTTAGGGTGCTTTTCCTGGGAGAAAGGGAGGTGGGTCGGGCTGCCCCCTCCGGCCCCCGGCCCCCCTCCCAGCTCTTCTCATCCCGCGTCCCCTCTTCCCGCCCAAACGCAGACACTGCGGTCCTCTGGTCTGACCGCCAGGCACCCGCTCTCCCCGGGGAAGGCTTTGATGGGATAAAGACGGGCGGGCGCAGTGGCCACGTGGTCTCCGGTGCAGAAAGCGCCCCCGGGTTCTCTCTGTTCGTGTGGCCTCCTGTTTGGTATTGTTTAGGGTTCCGACCGCTTCCTCCCCTGCCTCACGGCCTTCTCTGCCCTCTCGCTCTATCACCACGGCTGCCCCTTGGCGTTCAGTGTCCACCTAGTTTTCGATCATAGATTTTTTCCTTTTCCCAAAGTCAGGCACACAGTGTTTCCTGCACCTGGGTGGGAAGATCCAGAGATATCCAAAATGATCCCGCACGTGCAATCTATAATGTGTTTAACACAAAGCTGACATTCTTGTTCTCGTCCTACATCCGCCCTAGGAGGTGACACCACCCCTCCTGCAGGCGACCCCAGGCCCGGGGAGAGCCCGGGAGCGCCAGGGGGCAGTCAGGTGAGCGCCACGGGCGGCGGCTATGGGCTCACAGCTGGGCCGCAGTTTAACGGAGGCACCAGCAGGTGGCAGCACGCGGCCTGTACCAGGTCCCGCGCTGTGGGAACCGGTACACCTTTTCCTTGATGTTTGCAACAAAATGAGTTTTCATATATTCATACCTGTTGAACTGAGAGGTTTTAGTCAACACCATTTAATTTTAGGCAAGAAAATTGTACACCACGGAATAGCTAAATGTGTTATTTTGGGGGTTCTTTATTAGATTGCCTTTAAAAAAATTAAAATGTGCTTGTGAAAAACCCATAATCATGGGTAATAAAAGCTTTAGAGATAAAACCCAACAAATTTAATACCTCGTTTCCACTTCATTTTTTCAATATTCTGTCAGTGCAGCCCTAGCTGGTTTGGCTCAGTGGATAGAGCGTCAGCCTGTGAACCTGTGAACTGAAGGGTCCCAGGTTTGATTCCAGTCAAGGACACGTGCCTGGATTGCAGGCTTGATCCCCAGTAGGGGGCGTGCAGTAGGCAGCTGAACCATGATTCTGTCTCATCGCTTATGTTTCCCTCTCCCTCCCTCCCTCCTCTGAAACCAGTGAAAATCTATCAGTGCATCTCTGCCTTTGTGCTCACAGAGGAGTTTGTGACTGCATGGCCACACTGCACTGTGCCGATTTGGTGGGTTTATGGTTCTGCCTCTCTGATCTGAGCCTCTCCAGGGCATTAGTCATGTGTTATCTGTGCAAACGTTTGCAGTGTGAATGAACTGATGAGTCTGTCCTGACAGCTCAGTTAGTGACTAGTGAAGAGGATGTTGTGGGTTTTATCTATCCTATATAATAAAAGCCTAATATGCAAATTGTCCCCTGGACCGGGAGTTAATGCTCCCTATGATGTGCGCTGACCACCAGGGGGCGGCGTGGAACATGACAGGTGTTGGTGACGCAGCTCTGGCAGTGGCGGTGCTGCCGGTCCCAATGGGCCCCGAAGAGAGCGGGACCACAGTTGGATGGTGGAGCAGATGAGCGGGCAGCGCCAGGCCAAGGCGGATGCGAGCGGGGGCCCAATCGCCCCACTGATCGCCCCGCAGACAGTGATCGGTGGCAGCGGCAGGGGGCCCAGCCCCGACCAATCGCCCCACAGGCGGGATGGTGAAGCTGGTGAAAGGGTGGCACCAGGCCATGATGGGGTGCCAGGTGGGCTGTGGAACTGTGAGGCTGGGGGCAGGAGCTGGGGCCTGATCCCTGAAGGCCACCCTGAGGGACCCCACCCGTGCACGAATTCATGCATCAGGTCTCTAGTATATATATATATATATATATATATATATATATATATATATATATATATATATATATATATATTAAAACCCCAATGACTGGTCGCTATGACACGCATTGACCACCAGGGGGCAGACACTCAACACAGAAGCTGCTCTCTGGTGGCCAGTGTGCTCCCAGAGGGAGCACCGCTCAGCTGACCCATGGGTGCCAGACGCAGAGCCATGGCGTGAGCCGCTCCCAATCAGGACTGACTGGGTGCGAGCCCGCGGCAGGCACAGTGGGGCCAGGATGAGCAGGGGCTGGTTTCGGCCCAGTCCCCGCAGGCCATGCCAAGGGACCCCACCCGTGTCCGAATCCATTCACCAGGCCTCTAGTGTTTGTACAGAGACCCCGAGGACCACACATAATCAGATGCTGTGACTGCAACACTTTCTGTTAGTAGACAAAGGCCTTTCATGCAAAAGGAGAAAGAAGAGTTCAGGAAGCAAGTGTAGTCCCTGTCTTCTTCGGGGACTTTGAATCAGTAACCATGTTATCCATGGAAGAGTGAGCACAGGTGCTGAAGACAGCTCCCAGCACGTGTTTGGAAGGCGGGCTCTGGGACCAGGAATGGTGGGTGAGGGAAAACTGGATTTGAACATGAACGATTGCCCTCACAGCGGCGTGGCCTGGGGTTGGTTATTATGTTTTATTACCCAAGTCCTGGTTTACTGTGTGTGAAAGTGGCTGGTAATGCCTTTCTGATGGGTGGTTCTAGGGTTTGTGATAATAAGCCCTAGAGGCCGTGCATTGTGCGGAGGGAATGCTTTTGCTTAATGAATGGTAACTGTTACTGCTTCTGTAACGTCCCAACCCACCTCTCCCAGGCCCTCTTCTTCCCAATGCACAGACCACGCTCCTTCTGCTTCCCACTCCCCTGCACCGGCGAAGTGTGCGTCAGCACGTATGGCACCACAGCCTTTTACTTCCAGCTGGGGGTGTCAGCCCTTCTGCTCCTGCGCTGCTTTGCACATTGAATATTGCGTCTTGGAAAAGGTTTAAAGGCCAGAAACATTTTGTCTGAGAAGCTACAGCCGATTCAGGCCCAGTCAGTGTGGCTGTGCAATTCAGATTACTTTTCCTAATATGGGTGTTTCTGCTCTATTAAACCAGCTGTTTACACAAGTCTTTTCTGAAGCTGGAGGTTGCGTTTGCCTAATACGTAGATATTTCATGGAAGATGTAAATTTCTTGAGTTTTTAACTTGCCCGGTTCAGGTTTCTCTTTCTGTAAAGCAGTCAGACACGCCCAAGACATGGTTCTGTCTGAGGAAACAGTGTCTCACCTCTGTCCCACCGTAGAAAAAGCCCGCCTCCTCTTCAGGTGTGTTCCTGTTGTGTTTCTGTCGTGATTTTTTCACTACAAGCTGTTTACTGCGACGTACTAATTACCTTTACCAAGGTTGTCTAACGCTGAACATGGGCATGAGGTGAAGAAATTCTCCTGATTTAAGAACTACTCTGTCCAATAGAACTTACAAGAGCATATGTTTTATTTCCTTTTTCCTCTGTAAATTTACACCAACGTCGAGTTCATCATTTCAGGGTGTAACCATCCTAAGAATGTCTAACACAGCCGTGGAGAGTGTGTTTGTAGAAGAGGCTGCACAGGACTGGTTTGTGGAAGCGCTACTGCAGCAGCAGCTGCACCTCAGTTCTCCAGCTCCTGCCCAGGACGAGGCCGCCCTCCGTAGGCACCTCTGTTTATTTTAAGGGATCTGCACTTTTCTCTCTGATCTTTTATGTAATGGAATCCCAATTGTTTATACAGTGGTAGAGTTTCCTATTTCATTTCACGTACACACTTGCTTTTCACTGAGGTTTGTGTGGCTCTTTTAAACTCCCTCAGGCATAAAATCAAAGGCAATTCGGAATGTTGACAGGTGCTTAGAATAGGATCTTTCCTCTTGCCAGGCCCACTTCCCTAATATCGTTCTTATTTTTTGCCTTGGGAATCTATCCCAAGAAATAGTCATCATTGTATAAGGGTTTTTTTTCACTTGCCATCTTCTTCCTCCGTCAGAGAAACGCGGAGACAGCTTGTCTGGGCACTTGGCTCCCGTTGGCGCTGAGCAGGAGCACCTGGTCCCCAACGCCTCCGAAGCTGCACACTCGCCTCTCTAGCTGGTGAGGGGGGTTCGAGGCTGGAGAACAGTGACTGTGTTTGCAGTGATGTGACTCACAGACAGGGCCGTCCAGGGTCCGCGACAAGGAGCCATGGCGAAGGGTGTGCACAGATATGACTCATCTGCTTCAGTGCAATCGTAGGAGGAAAAGTAGATGCAGAAAACCAAGGACACATCTGTGTCAATCTTGGACCCATGTCATGATCTCAGAGCAGAGCAGCACATGAGTAGGAGAAAGCGGTGGCACAGCAGGTGCCCTGCATGCTGCTCCATCGGCTGACAGGCTGCTCCATCCGCTGACAGGCAGCTCCATCGGCTGACAGGCAGCTCCGTCGGCTGACAGGCAGCTCCGTCGGCTGACAGGCTGCTCCGTCGGCTGACAGGCAGCTCCATCGGCTGACCGGCAGCGTGCATGGAGGAAGGGCTGGAGAGCAGCCCCGAGTGCCTGTGAAGGTCTGCGCCTGTCCTGCCGAGGTCCCCACCCACATCACTGTTGGTGGTTGCACAGCTTCCGAGAGGGAAGGCGGAGAGAGCAGATTCCTGGGAGACCAGCCTGGACACAAGAGGGATGGGGCGATGAGATGGATGTGGAGGGACCATAACAGGACAGGAAGCGGGGAAAAAGCTATTGCACACGCACAGCCTTGTTGGAAGGACTTGCACTGGAGTTTCTTGGTACAACAAGATAAGGCACTGAAAAGACCTGCCTCCTAAAACCCCAGGTCCCCAGAGCCCACCTGTACTGGGTCCCAAGGACACCTGTGGTCCAGGTTGCTGAGTTCACTAAATGGCCCCATCAACCAGCAGGGCGCAAATAGGACGTTGCCCGCTGCCCGGTGCACAGCGTTGGGAATTTTTACCTCTAGAGAAAGGAATCTTACTTTTGCCATAGAAAATTTAGAATTATAAATATTAAAATTACAGATACGTTATAATTTTTATTCTTGAAGGAGAACTTAATTATCTAAACCCATAGTAACTTTTATTGAAAAATGGTCTCCAGTGTTCTAGTACATTTGAGATGTTCATGATAGTATTAATTATGAATTAGCTATGTTAAAGTTATTCATCTAAAAATATTTTATTCTGTGATGTTTAATCAACCAAGACACAGAAGGAATATCTGTGAAAAATACTATCCTTCATTTAAAAAATAAAGGAAACATTTTTCATTTTAAGGGCCATATATATATAGATATACATACATGTATATTAGTAATTAAAAACATATATGGACTCTTTCCTAAATATTTATTTGTATGACACCTCTGGAGTGATAAACATGTCCAGTGGCACACAGAATTAATGCACACGAATAAGTGTAAAGGATATTATGCTCACCGCGGTGTCTGTCTCTCTCAGCTGTCTCCTAACGTTCCTCGTTTCAGACCACAAGAGTTCTCTTCCTTTCCCGGGTTCCTGTGGAAAGTCACAAGAAAAGGCACTGGGCGCAGGAAACGTAATAATTGCTTTAGTTTACACAGTGTTTTGTGGCCTTTTTATTACTTTCTGTTTCCCTGAAAATGTTCCTTATATTGTGTAATATGCCACACTCTAGGTCAATTAAACTTACTGGGTTTATATTCAGCGTGCTTTGACTCCAGATCTCTTTATAGATGCTTTCCTTTGCATGTTCGGAAAGCTGTACTCCGTCTCTGCCTTCATTCCAAAGGACAGCCAGGAGTTAAGTTCAAAAACACTAACGCCCATCTTGAGTTTGTTTTCTGAGTTCTCTTCCTGGTCGGCCACTGACTTCTTTCCTCTTGCTAAAGTCATGGATCCCATGCAAACCTATGTTTTCAAGGGCTCCTGGGTTTTCGTAGAGAAGCTGAGAAATAAGTATAAAATTTAACCCATTGTATGCCACGAGCGTCTCTAGACACAAGCGACAGATCTTCCCCACACGCCACGCGCGTCTATAAAAAAAAACGTTTTCCCTAAGTAGCAGCCCTGACCAACTTTAAAGTCATTTTTCATGAGACTTTTCAGCGGAAAATACTCAAAAACACCCGAATTGTGAGTAATATGTTTATTTTCATAATGTTCATTGCAAATTGATTTTTTAAATTAAATTTGAAATAC
Organism: Corynorhinus townsendii; assembly: GCA_026230045.1. Lineage (NCBI taxonomy): Eukaryota > Metazoa > Chordata > Mammalia > Chiroptera > Vespertilionidae > Corynorhinus > Corynorhinus townsendii. Next base: position 170,144,183 of record JAPDVU010000007.1, on the reverse strand, counting down.
CGTGGCGCGTGGGGATGGTTTCCGTTTGGGACGTGTAGTTAACTGGTTCACAGACGTCACATTGGTTTGCTAAGTGGGAGCTGAAGTCGGGCTTTACGGAGCAGGAGACCCTGAGGTTTGGACACGGGCTTACATGGGTGTTGGGAGAGGTTTCATGTTCTCAGTTCAGAGTGGCCACGTCCTAAATAAAGAAGCCACACATCACAGACTCCTGGGTAGGGAGGCCAGCAGGACAGGCCGCGTGCTCCGCCTGCTCAGCCTCGTCCCCTCCATGCCGACCGACATCTGGGCTCATGTCACCTGACTGATGGAAAAAGGAATATGTTCTGTCAATGGTGGTGGGAACCCTGGCATATTTGAACTGGCCCCTTGCTATTTTTTAGACATGATGTCAACACACATTAAGTGCATTCCCTACATAATGGAATTTTCATGCAATACTTGTGGGTTCATGGGTTGAAGATGCATGTTTACAGAAAGTGACAGATCATCAATCCAAGAATCTTTTTTTTTTAATATATTGATTTTTTACAGAGAGGAAGGAAGTGGGAGAGAGAGCTAGAAACATCGATGAGAGAGAAACATCTATCAGCTGCCTCCTGCACACCCCCTACTGGGGATGTGCCCGCAACCCAGGTACATGCCCTTGACCAGAATCGAACCCGGGACCCTTCAGTCCGCAGGCCGACGCTCTATCCACTGAGCCAAACCGGTTTCGGCAATCCAAGAATCTTCAGGCGCGACTCGGCGGCAGGTGCAATGACAGCAATGCCTCAGGACTGGGCTCCTCGCCGCGACCTCGTCTGCCCGCGCTGACTGCACTGATGAACTCTCTTAAGGGCCCGCCTACGCCCGCTTCAGCAGCCACGGCCTCATCCAGCTGGAAGTGATGGTTCTTGACGCTATAATTATGCCCTTCGATCTTGCCTCTCATGAATAATGTTTAAATACATAAACAGATGTTCTATGCACACTGAGGATTTCTCTTCACAGGCAGGTAGAATCGGTGGGTTACACTCTATACAGCATAGCATTTTTTATTAGATTTTATACCAGGTATTTTAGAGAAGGTTCACAGCAAAATAGAGGGGGGTGTATAGAGATTTCTCATGTGGCCCCAGCTCCACACAGGCCCAGCCTCCCTCCCTCAGCATCTGCACCCAATGGGACATTGGTTACAACCGAGGAGCCTGCACTGACACCTCGTCACCCAGAGTCCACAGTGAGCGAGGGGTCACGGTCGGTGTTGCACATTCTGGGGTTTAGACAAATGTGTGATGACATCATTATAGCGTCACAAATGGTTTTCCTGCCCTCAACACCCTCTGTGCTCTGCCTGCCCCCCCTCCTCCCTTCACCCCTGCTAACCACTCATTTTTATTATCTCCATAGTTTTGCCTTTTCCAGAAAGGCACCTAGTTGGGATCACACTATGCAGCCTTTTCAAGTTTTTCTTTCATTAATCATATGTATTTAACGTTCATGTATGATGCCCAGCTGGTGTGGCTCAGTGGTTGACCATCGACCTATGAACCGAGGAGGTCACGGGTCGACTCCCAGGCAAAGACACATGCTGGGCCATAACGACGACAGTGATGCGAAGTTATGACAAGTCAGTGAGACGACGAGAGGTGCCCACTGTGACTGGTCCTCAGTGGACAAGTCCCCACATCCGTCTCCTCAGTCCGGCCTCCCAGCTGCTGTCCCCATCATGCCTTCACGTCCGGGCAGGTTCCCTCTCTTCACAGTTCTCTCTGCCCCACCCCACTCCTCCTCAGACACCCCGTGCTTTGCTGTGGCAGCTGGAGATGTGGACTTAACGGAGGGCGTGTGACACGGAGCAGCCCAGACCGCACACGTTCAAGCACAGTTTGGTCCCGCAGCCCCGTGAGCAGTGGGGACGTCACAGGAATGAAAACACAGCACATGTAGGAACAAGGTCACAGTGGAGCACGTTCTTAACACGAGCAGAAAGCCTGGCTCTGGAGGGTTATTTCTGAGACACTTAGAAATAGACATTATGAACTTTTAAGAGAATTGACATTAATCACAGGAAATTTTATGTTCTTTTTATATTTTTTCCCCAGATTGTCTTTCAGAGCACGCCCACCAGGTCACACAGCCCATCAGAGTGACTAGGGGTCAAAGGGCACGCCTTATAGTTTAGAAGACTATGGGGACCGTTGATGCAGTCCTGTCATTTCTGAATTACTTCTTAGGGCTTAATGGGTCATAATGGATGGCAGGAATGTGCGCTGGGATAACGGTAATTTTTCAGTAATTGCTCTTCCTTTTTAATGGGACGGATTTCTCAGCATTATTTCTTTTTTATTGAATTTACTGGGTGACATTGGTTAATAAAATTGTCAGCATTATTTCTGCCTAGAATTTCTATTCAAGGCCAACATGCAGAGAAATATATTAGTTGACGGTTGTAAAGGTTTCTAACTTTGAACATAAGATTTAATATTACCTGCATTTCAGAAACGCAGAAGGAATAATGATTGGCTAAGAGCAGTCACTACGGTGTGAGAGCTCACAGACATTCTTCTCTCTGTCTCTGGAGCTCCCCACCAGCAGTCACACGGGATATCCTCCCGCCCAGCGCCTCCACGCCCGCCTCCCCCCGCAGCCACTCCCTTCCCGGCCTGCTGAGCAGGCTCTGTGACTGGCTCCTGCCCGACCCTCTGGGCCACCCCATCCGCTTCCTCTAATCTGACGTGAGCACCATCGGATCGAACCGTCGGATCCTGGCCATTAGAAGTTAGCCATCAAAATACAAGAGTTGGTGTGCAGTTTGGGAAGGAAGAGATAAACTGTCTGCTCACAGCAGGTAAGCCTGTGTGTGTAGAAATGCCAAAGACTCAAGCACCATCTCCTGGGACTGACCTGGCTAAGCACGGGCTGCAGGGCTCACACTTAATGCACAAAAGCCATCACTTCCCTACACACAGCGGGGAACCACGGAAAATAACGACCCAGCGCCCTGGGCATAAGCAGGCAAACGGAGAAACGCCGAGGCCCGAGACTAAGAAATTACAAAACCAGTCAAGGAAAAGCACCTCCCTCGTGAAGAGTCGGAGAAGAGCTGACTGGATGCAGAGCTGGTCCGTGTTCCTGGGAGGCGACTCCGTATTGACCAGCTGTCTGTTCTCCCAACTTGACCTCACAATGCCCTTCTTTCTTTCTGGTCACCCTGGTGCGGTATTACATGCCATCTCCTCACATCCCCCGTCCTTACGCTCTCTCCTCCTGTCGGCTGCTGTCTTCTTCTCAAACTTCATGTTATAACAATCACCATGTTGTATTATTTTTGTTTCAAATAATTAACTTTTGAAGAATTCAAGAGAAAAAGGAAAAGTTGGTTTTACATACATATATCTGCTATTTCTGCTCGCCTTATCACTTCTTTCTGCTGTATTTTCTCTCCAGGCTGAACCTCCCTCAACATTTGTGGGTACGGGCCTGCTGGGAGCAAATTCCCTCCACTGTAATTCACCTTAAGCTCCGTTTACCCTTCATCTTTGAAAGATCGTTTTGCTAGATATATTTTTACATTGGTAGTCTTTTTTTCCAGTGCCGTTGGCTTTGTGACAAAACCTCATCCGGCAACCACCTCACCCCTCCCTCTTCGAGTGACCCTCTGCTTTTATCTGGCTTCCTTTTATCCTGGCTCTGCTGGATCTCGGGGCAGCTGTCTGTGTAATTAATACTGTTTGGGGCTGGCTGTGATTTCTTTTTAAAGAGATATATTTTTATTAATTTCAGAGAAGGAGGGAGAGAGAGAGAGAAACATCAGTGATGAGACAGTGTCATTGATTGGCTGCCTCCTGCACGGCCCCTACTGGGGATGGAGCCCGCAACCCAGGCATGTGCCCTTGACCGGAATCGAACCCAGGACCGTTCAGTCCACAGTCCACTGAGCCAGACCAGCGAGGGCTGGCTGTTACTCTGCATCTGCAGATTGCTGTTTGAGATAAATGGGGTTATTTTCTGCCAATATTTCTTCAAACGTATTTTCTGTCTCTCTCTTTTTTGTTGATGCTGTTTCCTTCCAATTACCCGTGAGTTTCCGTTTCTCCAGCCTGTTCCTTCCGCAGGTGATGGAGGCTTTGGTGTGTTTCTCACTGGGCCTCAGTCTGGTAAACATCAGGGCACTTCGGGTCATGTCGCACAAGCCCAGGAGGGTAAGAGTCGGGTCCCGAAGCCAACCTTCCTCTACCGTTAGAGTCCCCAAGTTCTCCCTCGTGTGGCCTCGTTCTCCTGGCTGTGATGAGACAACCCCCGCGTCACCCCAGAAACCCCACCACTCGGGCCCCAAACAATCAGCTGAAGGTCACGCGGCACATGCTCTGAGGTGGAGCCGCCCGAAGCTTCCAGACATTCCCCAGCAAGGGTTGTGCCAGAGGGAATGTACAGCTTCTTCATGACAGAGACGAACCCCATCAGTCTCTGCAGAGCCAGCGCTTGGGCTCAGCCATAAACGTGGTTTTCAACGCGATGAGACAGTTACGGCTGAGCAGGGACCCGAGGGAGGAACCCCCGTCCCGAGGCCCCCCGCTTGGCATTGGGCAGGAGCGGGAGGGAAATTTGGAACCTGAATCCAGAGCTGCCCAGGTTCACTGACGAGCGCGCTGCTTCCTTTTTAGAACATTAAAGCCGTGGCTCGTGGCCGGCCGTGCGGGCAGGAGTGCTGAGCTCTCAGCGTCACGGGCTTGAGCTTTGGAAGGAAAAACCTTCCGGAATGAGAAACAAGCGTTCCTCCGTGAAGAGGAGCCTCGGGATCGTCAGGAATGGAGCAGGGCCCTGGGTTATGAACATCCTGTCGGCTTTATCTCCACCGGAAAGCGCAGGACAGACCCGCTGCAGTGAGTTAGGAGATGAGACTTCCCGTGTGAAGACTTCTGTTGTCCTGTGAATCCTGCTGTCTCCCCACAGGCCGACCGCGTGTGTGACTGTGGGTGCGCCACGTGGGCGGGACGCGGAGCGGCTGTCTCCCCACCGGGACTCACAGGTGTGGGGTCCAGACCAGGGCCCCTCCCCCCGAGCGCCTGTGGCCTGGAGTTCGACTCTGACACCTGATGGAGCGAGGAGAACCCCGTTTCTCCACAAGGTCGGCATCGAAGGGCAGGTACACTTGTGGGTGGGCAGATGGACTGTACAGACATTTCAGATTGCTAGGCACACCGACCTCAGCCGCCCTGCAGAACATACACAGGAACAACTGTTTAAAGGGAAGAATGAGTCTGGCCCGTGTGGCTCAGGGCTGAGCATCAACCAATGAACAGGAAGTCATGATTCAGTTCCCATCAGGGCACAGGCCGGGTTGTGGGCTTGGTCCCCAGTAGGAGGCGTGCAGGAGGCAGCCGATCCACGATTCCCTCTCATCATTGACGTTTCTCTCTCTTCCTCTCTGAAATCAATAAAAATATTTTTTTAAAAAACACAAAACAATTACTGCTAAACGGCTTTTTTTTAAAATCTAACTTGTGATGAGTACATGTAATTTTGGAAGGCAAATAATGATGTGGTAGAAATACGTCCTTTACTATTGATAGTGAAAATACAAGTGACTAAATGAATACCTATTCTAATAGTTTTGCAAAAGGGGAGGATTTTTCACCGTCACTGCACGTGGCATCTCATGATGAAATGTAAGGAGGTTCTGGGGAGCTCCGGGTTAAACTCCTCCGGTCCCCTCACTCGAGTTTGCTGAAACTCGTTCACAAGGACCCACTCCATGCTGAAGTGCATTGATTCTGACAATCGTGAAATTCATTTTTCCTGGAAACCACCCCGAAGTTTACTTGATTCTGTCAATTTTCCATAAAAAATCAATCTGATTCGGCGTTCAATTTGTCTTCCTGTGGAGGATGCATATTTCAAAACAAACTCTGGCACGTCCTCTGTTCTATGAAACCACTTTGTGGGGAATTTGCACTGCAATCAGTGAATGTCTATTTTGGGCCACAACTTCTACCCACAGAAAACTATCGTCGATTCAACATGGCTCTTGAAAGCATTTTCAAAAGTTATATCTGGAAAAAAAGAATCTCATGAATATGAATAACCTCTTCTCCATTCCTGTAAAGATGTTATCTTTACAGATCAGAGGAGGAGCTGGCCGTGGGGCGTCTCATTAGAATGTCATTTGCTGGAAAGGGGGCCATCAGGGACGGAGCCTGCATTCTCCCCGGGCAGCGTGGGCACCTGGGATGAGCCTCCTGGCCAAGGTCTTGCTTATCCCACCCGACCTGTCAGAACAACTGACCAGGGCCTGCTGGTGTTGGGGGAGGGCTTTCGGCCCCATGGGCAACAGGGCCATGAGGTGGTGCTGCTGTCTTCCACCTGGAAGCAAACTGTCTCCTGGCACTCGGCTCCTCCGTGTGGGTGGGGTGTGTGGTCCGGATCGGTAGTTACAGATCCTTCTCCTGCAGATGGACTTGAGGAGTATTTTCAACGGCTCTTCGTCAGAACGTGTCCGTGCCTGCAGGGCATCTGAGCACAGAGCCTGGTTCCCGACTCGGAAATGCCACGTGTCCTTACGGGAAACGTACTCGGAAATGCCACGTGTCCTTAAGGTTCACACACAAAGGTCACAGGACCAGCTGCAGCCAGAGAGGGTCTGCTCAGCTCCACACATGGATACCCGGCACTTTCCACTGAAATTGTCGCTGGCCATGTACTGACCACGGAAGCCATACAAGGAACCCAGAGTCTCTGACGGCAGCTTGCTAGTACCTAGATATAGACATATAGATATAGATATAGATATAGATATAGATATAGATATAGATATAGATAGATAGTAGGTAGATTCATACAGATTGGTGGTAGGAGAGAGAGGTATAGTTAGATGATAGATAGTAGGTAGATATATACAGATTGATGGTAGATGATAGATACAGATGGTAGATATAGTTAGATGATAGATATAGTTAGATGATAGTAGGTAGACAGATATATACAGATTGATGACAGAGATAGATATAGATAGATGGTAGATATAGCTAGATGATAGATATAGTTAGATGATGGATAGTAGGCAGATATATACAGATTGATGACAGATGATAGATATAGATAGATGGTAGATATAGCTAGATGATAGATATAGTTAGATGATGGATAGTAGACAGATATATACAGATTGATGACAGATGATAGATATAGATAGATGGTAGATATAGCTAGATGATAGATATAGTTAGATGATAGTAGGTAGATAGATATATACAGATTGATGACAGATGATAGATATAGATAGATGGTAGATATAGCTAGATGATAGATATAGTTAGATGATGGATAGTAAGCAGATATATACAGATTGATGACAGAGATAGATGATAGATAGATGGTAGATATAGCTAGATGATAGATATAGTTAGATGATGGATAGTAGGCAGATATATACAGATTGATGACAGAGATAGATGATAGATAGATGGTAGATATAGCTAGATGATAGATATAGTTAGATGATGGATAGTAGACAGATATGTACAGATTGATGACAGATGATAGATATAGATAGATGGTAGATATAGCTAGATGATAGATATAGTTAGATGATGGATAGTAAGCAGATATATACAGATTGATGACAGAGATAGATGATAGATAGATGGTAGATATAGCTAGATGATAGATATAGTTAGATGATGGATAGTAGGCAGATATATACAGATTGATGACAGAGATAGATGATAGATATAGTTAGATGATGGACAGTAGGCAGATATATACAGATTGATGACAGATGATAGATATAGATAGATGGTAGATATAGCTAGATGATAGATATAGTTAGATGATGGATAGTAGGTAGATATATACAGATTGATGACAGATGATAGATATAGATAGATGGTAGATATAGCTAGATGATAGATATAGTTAGATGATGGATAGTAGGCAGATATATACAGATTGATGACAGAGATAGATGATAGATAGATAGATGGAATCAGACACAATGGGGCCTCGGTGTACCTGTGTATGCTGATATCCCATGTGTCTCCTGTATGTATGGGTGGGGGCAGTAGGGAGAGACGAGACAGGACTGAGGCTGGCGTCTGGCATCGTAGGGAAGGCTGGCGGGCAGGGCTGGGTGCTTCTGTCTTCAAGCAGAATTCTCCTCGGAATCGTCAGCCTTGGCTCTCAGCTGATCGGATGAGGCCCACCATGTTATGCAAGAAAATCTCTTGCACTCTCTCTGCTGATTGTAAATACTGGTCACCCTACACACACCTTCACAGCAACTCCCCCCCCCCCACGCCCCCGGCCCGAGCCCCTGCCTGGACAGCGGGTACTCGGCCCAGCGAGTGGATGCAAGGCTGACTGCAGGCTCCCACTCCGGTTCGTGGGCCAGGATGGTGCTGGCTCGGGGCTGGCTGACCAGTTGGCCTTACCTGGTGGCAGCAAAGGAGCGAGGGTTTGGTTTCTGACGTCAGTCCTGTGAGAGAAGGGTGGATGGGTTAGTTCCTCTTCTCATCTGTGCCACCTCCCCTCAGAGGGGCAGCTCTCGGAGGTGGGGACCTGCTTGCCTCTGTTTCTGTGTTGGCTCCACGTCTGAGCGTGAAAACGGAAGCCCCTGTCGACTGTGAGTCTGAGCCCGGTGATTGGAGAAAGCCCTGCCCGTCACCGTGGGCATTAATTAACCTACCCCGACTGCCGGGGAGCTGGCCTCCCGAAATCAAGGAGGCCTTTCTGACAGGTTTATAGACCACGCGGGTTTACAGAAACAGTATTCCCCAAACTCCAAGAAAATAAGAAAACTGAACTCCTAACACTTGAAATCTACCCGACGTACGAAAAAAAAACGCAGCCTTTTCGTAGAAAAACTTTTTTTTCTATAAGAAACCAAATTCAAACAAGGATAAACCTTGGGAAAATCCATCTGGCTTGATCTTTCGGGTGTTAAAAACCAGCGTGCGATGTGTTACCATTCGGGCAGGTCTGGTGAGCTTCAGTTTCCTGCGTTTCTCACACTGGTTTCCTGTTTGGAAAACTCAGCACATCTGCACCATCCTGAAGATTGTGAACACGTGTACTTACATTTTCAGCCACCTCACGTTTCTATGGGAACGGTAGTCCATGGGGCCTCGCGCAGCTGCTCAGGTTGTCACTAGAGGAAGGTGGTGGGTGGCGGGTGGCGTTGCTCTCCAGGCTGTGGAACAACAGCCTCCCGGACCTGGCCCTGTCAGAGCCGGCCTGGGAAGCACGCTGACAAGAAGCCATGCTTCCGAGGAACCCAGCGTATGGAGAGAAACACAGCTCAGCCCCTTCTGTCTCCCACATCCAAGGCAAGGAAAAAGCAGTTTGTTAAAGGTGGTCCTGACCATCAAGGTCGAGGTACGTTACCTGGAGAATGGGGAAAGCGAAATGGCCCGGCAATGCAGTGCCTGTGAACTTTGGATGTGACCATAGGGTTCAGGTCAGGGTTAGAAAGCTAGGAATGGGGTAGGCGGTCACAAATAACGCTCTTTCTTAAGTGACTAATAGGGTGAGTTTCTTTTTTTTCTCTGTAGTGAATTTCCAGTTTGGACACCAGGAAAGTATGTGGGATGCAAACACCGTCCTTTTGCAGCAGATACCACTGTAAAACCACCCACGCGTTTGGGGCTTTGGCTGTGACGGAAGAACCTACACTCGGCCCCTCCCCGCCCCAACAGGAGCAAGTGTGAGAGCCGGAAAGGGGAGAAGATGCTGGAGGGAGGGGACCCGTGTGAGCCTCGCCTCATCGTGCTTTTTATAAACGGCGGCACGTGGGCCAGCGCTGTCTGCAGCCTGCAGACCTGGGCGTCCCCAGCGGCCAGAGCAGCCGGGACTGGACGGACCGGCCATGGAGAAATGACACCGCAGCGAGGTGTGAGTCCTGTGTGTCTCTGCTCGTCCTCCTGGCACCACCAGTTGAAGGCAGTACCAGGAGGAACTGGGCCAGCCCAGAAGGGCAGACGACCGGATGGTTGGGGCGGGCTGTGAGGGTGAGGCCTGTGTTTGGGGCCAGCTGAGCCAAAGTCCAGTGCAGGCTCCTGTTTTGAGAGCTGATTAGAAACAGGGGGACTGAATAAAAGAGTAAAGAAAATTGAGGATTGCCCGGCCTGTGTGGCTCAGTGGTTGAGCATTGACCTATGAACTAGGAGGTCATGGTTCAATACCCAGTCAGGGCATGTGCCCGGGTTGCAAGCTCCATCCCCAGTGTAGGATGTTCAGGAGGCAGCCGATCCATGATTCTCTCCCATCATTGATGTTTCCTCTCTGAAATCAATAAAGCTATTTTTAAAAAGGAAATTGAGGATAATGGAGCCACTAATGGCAAAGGAGTCCGGGCAGTGGAAGACGGGAAGGGCGGGGGGGCGGGGAGCTTGGCGCTGGGATGAGGCTGTGAATGAAGGACTACGCCCAAACTTGCAATAATATGTGGTCCGTTAGTACAGAGGTAGACACTATAGATCCACATTCTTCTTCCCCACTGCTCTGTCTGCTAAGAGGAGCTGGAAGCCAGGCGGCTCCATTTAGCATTCAGATTCCAGGTGCTGGATACCATTCTCCACGAAGGAGACTTGGGGAGCAGCGAGAGGCTGGCTCTGAGAAAGGGCGGAACAAATAAAGCGTCTCGGGTGGAGAGTGAGGACCTCCTCGGAGGATGATGGGCGGGTGGAGGAGCTAGTAACAGACTGTAACCCCTCCAACACCATCCGGCCCCTGTGTTCCTGTCAACACGAATGAATGAATGAATGAATGAGCAACACAGGTGAAGTTATAAAATCATCCTTTGACAACCATCATCATAACTGAGTCACTAAGAGCCAGCGAAGGGTTATTTAAACACCCGCTTATTCCTTCCATTGGCTACCAGCCTCGCTCTGCACTCCGGGATCCGGAGGTGCCTGCCGGGCGGGGGCCTGTCCCTCACACTGCCTTCCCTGTCAATTACACCTCAAAGGTGGGAACCGGAAGCCGGTGGGGGTCCGAGAAAGGAGCTCTTTAATCCTCCGTTCGATGCACAGGCGTCTGCGGCGGCAGGCGTCCTCCGCCCTGGCTCCTGGCCTCGGAGGGTCACGGGGAGCGCTGTGTGCTTCGGGGAGCCAGCGGCGGGGGCAGACCCAGGCTTTGGGGACGGAGGGGAATAGGTGCTGCCGCTTTGTGACGGGAGGGTAGCCTGTGTCTCTGCTTCTTTCCTGAGCCTTACCCCCGCCAACGTCACTGACATGTAGGTTAGGACTTGAGTTACACAGCCTTGTCTACTGTCCTGAGAGTTTGGATCAGAGCAGAATGAAGGGGAACCAGCCCACAGCTGACTGCGCCTGCGCGAGCCCAGCAGCGGTCCCTAGGTTTGAGCTGACGCTGAGGGCGCGCGGGGTGGCGAGGAAAGGGGCTTCTGCTTCCCTCCACCCGCAGCCCCCAGGGTCCCGCGTGGGCTCGGGTGTAACGGGGACCCCCTGGGGTGGAGGTGAGGGCCTCCCCGGCCAAGAAGCAGCCAGGCTGGGACCGTCCAAAGTCGGGGAGAGCCCATGCACGCTTGCCGAGGACGGGGGAGCGCCCTAAAGTCAGCCCGGGAGGGGGCGCCGAGTCCAGCGGAGCTAGCCCACCGCCCACAGGCCTCCCGGCTCCCCGGACCAGGCCCTGTGCGCCGGCCTGCACCTGGGGAGCGCGCCCCTCCTCCCGGGACGGTGGGCGGAGTCGGGTGGGCGGGGCTAGGGCGGAGCTGACGGACGGGGGCGGAGTCGGGTGGGCGGGGCTAGGGGCGGGGCGGGAGCGGAGCTGGCGGGCGGGGCGCAGTGTTCTGGACCCCCTCCAGCCGCGAGCAGCCGAGCGGGAGCCGGAGCCGAGTGGGACGCGGACTTTGCGCCCGCGGGGCCGATGGGTGATCGCGCGGGGCTTCGGGCTGAGCTCGCCCGGCCCGGATCGCGGGCCCCGCCGCGTGGGCTGTGATGAGCGGCGGTAAACCCACCCCCCGGCCGCCTCCCGCGGGCCCCGATCCGCCTGCTGGTGCCTGTACAGGTGAGTGAGCCCTCCGCGCCCGCTTCGTTCTCCCCCTCGCCCCCACTCCGCGCCTCTCCTGACATGGGGCCCCTTTTTCTCCCCGCGCCCCCTCCTCAGCCCGCGCCCCCTCTTCACCTGAGCCTCCTCCTCACCTGAGCCTCCTCCTCACCTGAGCCTCCTCCTCACCTGAGCCTCCTCACCTGAGCCTCCTCCTCACCTGAGCCTCCTCCTCACCTGGAGCCCCCACCCCGCGCTCCTCCCTCCCGCACCCCGTCTCCTGCCCGTCCCCTCCCTGTCTCTGGGAGGCTGGAGCCGCCGGTCTCCGCAGGGATCCTGGGCGCCGTGGCACCCCCTCCGCCCCCAGGAAGCCCCGGGGAGACTGTGGGTTTGCGGTTTCACGTCCTGGAGGGCTGGTGCGAAGCGCGGGGCTTTGGCTTTGCGGACCTGGGGTCTGGGTTCGCCCCTGAGTCTCTGCGAGCGGCCCTGGGCCTCCGCCTGGCGGGCCGGGTGCGGAGGTGCCGCCTGGAGGGTCGCGGCGCCTTCCCAGCCAGAGCTCAGGGCGCTAACACCGGCCTCTGGGTCCCTTCTTGTCCGCCCCCCCCCCCCCCCCATTTTTAAATAACTGAACGTGAGTGGGGAAGAGCCGAGGTGCTGGCTCAGACACCATGAGAAGTGTTTGGAAACGGTCAAGTTGCCACCCACAGCCCTGCCCTGGAAGCAGTTAGAAAAGAGCTGAGTTCCTGGGTGCCGCTGTGGACTGACCGGCGGCCCCTGCCAACGCGGGGACCACCCCCACTCCCCCACCCCCGTGGGCCCGTGGGGTCCCTGAGTGACAGTGCGACCGGAGAAATGTTCAGACCTGGGCAGGAGGGAAGCTTTTATAAATGACTGTTTGTCATGATGCTTCCAACTGGGTGTGGAGCGCTCTCTCTCTCTCTCTCTCTCTCTCTCTCTCTCTCACACACACACACACACACACACACACACACACACACACACGGGCACAGGCAGAGCCTCTTCCATCCATTTCCCACTCTGCATCTTGCCACAAATCTTAACCGTGAGTCTCGTGTGAAGCCCGTGTCCGCGTCTTCAAGTGCGTGGCGGCGCGGGCCCAGCCGGGCAGGCGGGCTCACCGGGAAGCGGGCGCGTGTCGTGTCCTTGGAAGCAGCTGGCTGCCAGGGAGCAGAGCCCGCGGTCACGGTCACGGTCGCGGTCACGGTCACGGCGGCAGAAAGCCGGCCTTGGAGTTGGAAAGGCGGCCCTCCAGGCCAGGAAGTGCCCAGGAGCTCACGGCGCTCCGCACGGGTCCGGCTTGTGATCCTGCGATTGCAGCGGGTCCTGCTGCGGAATGGACGGCGGGTGAGCTGCCGGCAGTCACTCCAGCTTTTCACAAAGAAAGGACCCGCCGGGCCCCGCTAGGGACGCTCCGCGTGCGGCTGTGCATTCCGCGGGCGCCGCCAGGTGGCGCTGGTCGCCAGGCGGCTGCAGGATGGCGTTAGCGCTACTTCGGGTTTTTTTGTGTGTTTTTTTTAATTTTTCTTAATTTATTTTCTGTAGCCTGCAGTCTGTCTTTTTTCTTTTTAAAATATGTGTGTACGTGTTTAATTACTGGAAGGTTTGCGTATGTCTCATTTGTCTCCCATTGACCTTTCCCGGCCGCTGCCTCCCCCCGGCACATGCCCCGCCCCGCTGTCTGTGTTCACTGGTTATGCGTACATACGTGCGCACAAGTCCTTGGGTTGATCTCTTACTCCCGTTCCCCTCCCTTCCCTTCCCTCTGAAGTCTGACAGCCTGTTCCATGCTTCTCTGCCTCCGCATCTATTTTTGTTCTTCCGTTTATGTTGCTCGTCAGATTCCACCAGTGAGTGAGATCATGTGGTAGTTATCTTTCTCCGACTGGCTTATTTCGCTCAGCGCAACGCTCTCCGTCTCCGTCCGTGCTGTTGCAAATGGTGAGCGTTCTTTCCTTTTTACCGCAGCGTAGCATTCCGTTGTGCAGATGCACCACCGTTTGGAACCCACTCGTCTGCGGATGGCACTCGGGCTGTTTCCACGTCTGAGCTGTGGTGAATGGTGCCGCTGTGAGCACGGGAGAGCCTTGCTTGTCTGACACAACCTGAGTGACCTGTATGTGCAAGGACGGTTTGTCAGCATCGGACGCCAAGTATTAGAGTGACGACACAGAGCATGCGGAGAGCAAGAATGACTGTGTTTGCAGAATCACCAGGTGCTCAGTGGGCCGCCCTCGGACTCCAGTGGACGGGAAGGTTCAGGTTCCTACTGATTTCAGACGAATTGTCAGTAGCCTGTTCGCACACCTGTCTTTAAAAACATGGACTTCCGTAGCATACAGGCACAGCTTAAATAGCTGGTGGAAATGGCCCTGTCTATTGACGCCCTATGGACCTCTCGTAGGGCTGCTCATGTGTGCTTGAATGATTGGGGTCTAGACTCATTTTCTTTTGGTCACTATCCGTGACAGCATTGAATTTGCATAGTCATGTAATCATGTCAGTTAAGAAAGAGAACTTAGAGCTTCTAATTAGAAAAGTGATATAAAAGAAAGTTGTTTAAAACCCATTACATTTCTAGTCACAAATATTTTTTTCTGAAGTAAAAAATACAACACATTCTTTAGGATGACAGTTTGTTTGAAAAATGGGAATTTGGCCAAATTTAAATGTCTCTTGTTCGGTATAGGAATGTCTCCCCCCAACCCGCCCCCACTTTGGGTGGCTGTTCCCTATTCCACACTGTTGCTAAGTTAAGGGCGCTCATGTGCCCGGGTGCCTGGCCATCTCTGTGTCCTGCGGTGGAGCCCTGGTGGAGAACCGTCCCTGCAGGGCCCTGCCTCTATGTTGGATTTGTGCCGAGAGCGCATGTTCTGATTCTGACTGAGAGCCGCTTCCGTCCAAGAGGCTGGAAGCATCAAGGGCCTGAGGCAGGGTGTGCTGTCCCGGGGGAGGGCGTGCCAGGCCGTCCTCCCTGTGTGGTTGTAGGAGACACTCCCTGGCCTCTTGGGCCTCTTACTGTGTGGGTGCGTGGGAGCACGGAACCGCCTCAGGAGGCTGTCCGTTGGTCTTGTGCTTTGGGGACACGTTTCTCGTCCTTGCTGACTCGTCTTCGATTTCAGTGGTGGGATTTCTGGTGAAGACTGTGACATCACAAGCAATATTCCCTTGTTTTAAAGTGGGGAACAGCCCCAGCTGGTTTGGCTCAGTGGATAGAGTGTCGGCCTACAGACCGAAGGGTCCCGGGTTCGATTCTGGTCAAGGGCACG
Source organism: Corynorhinus townsendii (assembly GCA_026230045.1). NCBI lineage: Eukaryota > Metazoa > Chordata > Mammalia > Chiroptera > Vespertilionidae > Corynorhinus > Corynorhinus townsendii. Next base: position 170,128,908 of record JAPDVU010000007.1, on the reverse strand, counting down.
TACCTTGGTTGCAGGCTCCTCCCACGCCCGGGCCCTTGTCGGGCATGTGCAGGAGGCAACCAGTTGATGTGTCTCTCTCACATCAATGGTTCTCTCTCTTTCCCTCTCTCTTCCACTCTCCCTATAATCAATGGGAAAATATCCTGAGGGGAGGATTTAAAAAAATAAAAATAAAGTGGGGAGTGATCTGATCTTATCAGGAGATTTGTTTTCTAGTGAACATTTTCACACACACAGGAACAGAGCCGGGAGGCAGGTCCTGCCGGGAGCTGTGGCCAGGCCCTGTCTCCGCCTTGGGCGGCCCTGGGCAGCTCCCTCTCAGCCCATTACGCACCAAACGGGCAGTTAGAGCAGGGCCCTGTCCATGGTGTGATAGAGGCTTTACCCGAGATCGGGCCCAGCGGCTCCTTCAGGAGGGCCAGCTCTGACCTGCGGGTGGAAGGGGAGTAAAAGATGCTGTTTGTGTAATACGGTGTTAAATGTCAGACCTTTTCATTTTAACCTTTTAATAGAGTTCCTCCTACTTAAAAATTGTATTTAGTGTCTCTGTGAATCATGAAGCAGAATAATAAACCGGGTGCCGTGAACGCTCACCGAGGTCCGGTAATTAGACCGTTGCTGCCGGCTCATGAGCCTTCCAACGTCACCCCTGCACCCCGTCTCTGTCTGGCGCCCACATCTGGCACTTCTCCGCCTGATAACGTGGTGGCCTCACCCAGTGGATGTGCCCTGAAATGCAGCCTCTTCATTTTGAGTTCCAGGACATCCTGCCCTGGCCTCCCGGGAGGCAGTTTTCTGTGCTTGGATGTTTCTCAGATCCACAAAGGTTGTGTGTGGGCTTGACATATATATATTCTGCTACTGGTGTTTCTGTGAACGCACCACCTGGTGTTTGTGTGAACGCGCCACCTGGTGTTTGTGTGATTACACACCTGGTGTTTGTGTGAATGTGCCACCTGGTGTTTGTGTGAATGCGCCACCTGGTGTTTGTGTGAACGTACTCCTGGTGTTTGTGTGAATGCACACCTGGTGTTTGTGTGAATGCACCACCTGGTGTTTGTGTGAACGCGCCACCTGGAGTTTGTGTGATTGTGCCCCCTGGTGTTTGTGTGAATGCGCCACCTGGTGTTTGTGTGAATGCGCCACCTGGAGTTTGTGTGATTGCACACCTGGTGTTTGTGTGAATGTGCCACCTGGTGTTTGTGTGATTGTGCCCCCTGGTGTTTGTGTGAATGTGCCACCTGGAGTTTGTGTGATTGCACACCTGGTGTTTGTGTGAACGCACCACCTGGTGTTTGTGTGAACGCGCCACCTGGTGTTTGTGTGAACGCGCCACCTGGTGTTTGTGTGATTGCACACCTGGTGTTTGTGTGAATGTGCCACCTGGTGTTTGTGTGAACGCACCACCTGGGGTTTGTGTGAACGCACCACCTGGGGTTTGTGTGATTGTGCCCCCTGGTGTTTGTGTGAACGCGCCACCTGGTGTTTGTGTGAACGCATTAACTACATTTTACTTATTGGCCATCGATTGCCTATGGGACATTGGATATTTGCCTTCTGGTTGGGTTTGGGGATGGAAGTCGGGGCCACGTGATCTCGCTCACGAATGAACGCTATTGGCCATGGACACAGGTGGGGTGCCTGGGCGCTGACGCCTCTGCGTTTATTTCCAAACATTGAGGGCATCGCTGCCCAAGCATCCAGCCACTCCCCTGCCCGGCGGCCCCGCACATCCAGTCTCCCTGTCCCCACGCTGGGTATTGAGGACGAACATTTTGAAGTTCATGGGTGGTCAGTGGCTGTCCACAGGGGTCAGTTTCACGTCAACCAGAACGGACTGGTTGCCCTCTGTTCCCCGCGTTTCCCTTTGGCTCCTCCTCTTGGTGAGATGCAGGTCTCGCTTCTGATCCTTTACATGGGAGGGTGATCCCCTGGAGCTCCCCACCGGAGCTCGGCGTCAGTGTCCTCGGGTCGTGAGCCGAAGGCCTCTTCTCACCGGCCGCAGGTGTGGCTGCGTGCGTCTGCAGGGTCTTTTCATCCACAGAATTTCACGGGCAGCGCGACCCCTGTCTTCCCATCCCAGTTTGTGTTTTCAGGGTCTTTGTAGAGAAATCCTTTCTTACCCTAAATGCATGAAGATGTCTGCTTATATTTTCTCCCAGACATCCATAAAGTTTGTTTTTCCACTGAAACTCTCTAAAGCCTGAGAGAGAGATTCCCATAAGACGTGTGAGCGGCTGGGAGCAGATTAGTGGTCGTGGGTAACGGTTGTCCTAACCGTTCTGAGTGGCCTGTGATGTCGCCGCGACCACGGAACGTACCCCCTGGTCGTTGCTGAGACCTGGGCCTGTTGTCTGACAATATCGATACTGACATGACTTAGTTTCTGAGCGTTTAGGATGAATCTTTGTCATCCGTAGGCTCAGCTTCTCACCCCTTCCTAATTCACTATTTTTTCCATCCTTTCTCTGCTTGTGTTTTTCTTGTGATCAATTTTAAAGACCTGTGATTAGATCCCACACAAAGTATGATGGGGATTTTGAGTGTAATTGTGTGGAATTTAGATCTACTGGGAAGGGCACGCTCTTTCTCTTGCCGTGACTGGTGGCATTAACGCTCCCCTGGCATCTGCCCTCTTGTTCCTCAAGGACTCTCACCGGAATCAAAGCCATAGAAAGGAAATGACAGGCCAGTATCCCTGGTGAGCATAAATGCAAATATCATCCACAAAATACTATCATGCAGAGTTCAGCAATACTTTAAAAGGATCATGCACCACGGTCCCGTGGGATCTAGTCCCAGTATGCAAGGACGGTTCAATCTCCACAAAGCAATGGGATACAAAGTAACATTAAGGGGTAAAAACCATAGGATCATATCAGTAGACGCAGAAAAAGCATTTGACAAAGTAATTTCCTCTCCTATACTTTTCTTTGTGCAGGAAATGCTAAGAACGAACTCTCTGCTCACTGCATTGATTGCAAGGTTGCATTAGGGTGTCGTGTCACCATGGTCTTGCTCAGTCCTGTTAATAATGTCGTGTTTCCCCCAAAACAGTCCCTGCGCATTCCTCTCTTCCATTCTGTCGCCCGTGTCGGTATGTTCCTGGTCTGCATCTTCATTGGGTGTGGTGCCTGTGAGGCCTCGTGGGCCGCTCAGCAGGCCCGATTCTCAGCCCCCTGGGAGGAGTTGAAGAGGAGTCTAATCTGGTTTTTCCAGCCTCGTGATCTCAGTGTGAGGAATATAACAATAATCTGTCGTCAGGTCAGTTCATTTACTTTTACTAATTGTATTGCTGTAATATTAAAAAATTTATACAACTTAAATAATTTACTAGTAGCTAGTGAGCTAATTTCACAAAATTTATGCTTTAAAATAAACTAAGCATTTCCACAGAAAACTTGCTAAATTCAAGTAGAAAAATTATTTACATGTTTTCTGTGAAACGCTAAGATCACGCCCCATGGTGCTGAGATGTAGGTCCTAATTTAGCTGCAGAAAAACATTTTGGAACAGACCTTTTCCCTTGGTAATAATTAATATTGGATGACTAATTGCGCCTCTAAGTGCTGTTCTTTGGAGGAGAAAAAAACACACAAAGTATTTTAGTGAGAAACACGTTTGATTAAAAATTGATAGATATGATACTATTGGAGAACATATAAACATTGCTTTCCTAAGGTTCACTTTTATCTTTTTCAATATATTCTTATTAATTTTAGAGAAGAAGGGGGAAGGGGAGAGAAATAACCCATCGGCTGCCTCCTGCATAACCCCTACTGGGCATGACGAGGAATTGAACTGTCAACCTTCTGGGTAACTCTAGGTCCCCAAACAAAAGTAGCAAAGATAAGCAGCAAGGTTTGAGCCAGGTCTGTGTGAGTTAAACAGCCTTGTTCATGAAGGATATATGTCCTTTATATACATAATATTTATGCATTTCTATATAACTAGAGGCCCGGTGCATGGATTCGTGCACCGTGGGGTCCCTCGGCCTAGCCTGTGCCCTCTTGCAATCCGGGACCCTCGGGGGTGTCGCAAGCCTGGTGTACGGATTTGGCCCGATCCCCGCAGGCCAGGCCGAGGGACCCCACGGTGCGCAGATCCATGCACTGGGCCTCTAGTGTGCATGTAAGGTATTTGGTTGATCTCTTCCCACCCTCGCCTCTCCCGCCTTCCCTCTGAGATTCATCAGACTGTTCCATGTTTCCATGCCTGTGTACTGAGCGTCTGCCCCTGGTGGTCAGTGCGCATCATAGCAACCAAACCGTTGAACAGTTGCTTAGGCTTTTATATATAAACTAGAGGCCCGGTCATGACCAGTGCCGTCCCTAGGCCTGGCCGGCAATCGAAGTAGGAATGTTTGGCGTGGAAGGGAAGGTCCCAGTTGACCTCTGGGCCCTGGGCAGCACCTGGGCCCCTGGGCCCTCACGTGCCCACCTCCACCAGAGTCATCGGGCCCCCACCCAGCTCCCTCAGCACCTAGGAGCCGGGCAGCAGCCCCACCCCGCACCGCTGCTGCTGGTTGCCGTCTGCGGGGTGACCAAGCCCCTCTTGCACTCACCTTGGCCTGGTGCCTCCCGCTCGCCTGCTCCACCACCTGCCACGGTCCTGCTCTTGTCGGGGGCCCATTGGGGCCAGCAGCACCTCCACGCCACCCGCTGCCAGTGCTGTGTTGCTGACGCCCACCATGTTCTGCGCCACCCCCGGTGGTCAGTGCATGTCATAGCAAGTGGTCGAACCCCCAGTTGAGGGGACAATTTGCATATTAGGCTTTTATTATATAGGATTATATATACTTGTCATATATTTATTTTTTATTTACAACATGAGAGGCTCGATGCACAAAATTCAGGCAAGGGGCTCGACCCTCACAGCCCCGGCTTCGTCCGGAAGGTCATCCAGCTGTCTGGTCTCATTAGCATATTACGCTTTCATTATTATAGATTACACATATAAATACATGTTTATATGATAAGTATAAATATTTCATTGAGAGGCCGAGCGCATCCCGAGAGCAGAGCATGGGGCAGGGAGAGTGCGGGAGGGGTGGGCTGTGGGGTGTGGGGAACGGAGGGCCACAGCAGCCGGTGCCCGGCAGAGGGCTTCAGAGTCGCACTCCTGCGGTCACTGAGTCGGGCTCCGGTGGGTGGGTGTCCTGGGCCGAGTGCTGCTCCCAGGCAGCCGTGTTCGGACACCAGCCGGGAGATGCTGGCTCAGGGACGCACCCATCGAGTTCTCGTTTGGGGCAAACACCCATACGTGTCTCTTGAGAGTGTGATTGAGCGTGAAGCATGACGGCTCCGGAGGCGGGCAGGTGGGGTCCCCTCTAGAGACGGGGCCCCAGGGGGACTGCCGCCCCGCCGATCCCAGGCGCGTCAGTCCTTTAAGACGTGTGTCCACCGGAGAAGACCAGGCGTAGATAAAAGGCCGAGGGCCCCAGCGGGCTGTCTGGGCTGCGCAGGCGCCCTCGCACCCGGCCCATTTGTGGTCCGCGGTTCGGGCCCTGCCAGACCTTTGTTGTCTTTCAGGTGGATGGCTTTGGCCCTTGCCAGGGCTCAAGGTTCACCAGCGTTCCGGGCTCCTTGTTTACACTTTTCTGATGGCGAAGACAATGGGTGGCTTCCAACAAACAGCTTAAATGCCTCAGTAAATGGTTCCCAATGAATTATTACTAAGGATCCCCCAGGACAATCACTCCAAAATTTCTACTAGAGCAACGTTATTTTCTATAGGAATTGCCTTTCAGATTTTTATTAAATTAAAAATAGCTGTTGGTGAGAATTTCAAAGTTTTGAACTTAACTGCAGTAAATCTATGTAAGATCCTGAAAACGTGTCCGTGGCCTGACCACGTAAGATCCTGAATCATGTCAGTGGTCTGACCACGTAAGATCCTGACACGCTGCATGGTCTTACATGATCAGACTACTGACACGCTCCATGGTCTTATGTGATCAGACCACTGACACGCTGCACCGTCTTACATGGTCAGACCACTGACACGCTGCAATTCATATAAGACCATGGAGCGCGTCAGTGGTCTGACCACGTAAGATCCTGTCATGCTGCACTGTCTTACGTGGTCAGACCACTGACACGCTGCACCGTCTTACGTGGTCAGACCACTGACACGCTGCAATTCATATAAGACCATGGAGCATGTCAGTGGTCTGACCACGTAAGACGGTGCAGCGTGTCGGTGGTCTGAGCACGTATGACCGTGCAGCGTGTCGGTGGTCTGACCACGTAAGACCGTGCAGCGTGTCAGTGGTCTGAGCATGTAAGACCGTGCAGCGTGTCGGTGGTCTGAGCATGTAAGACCGTGCAGCGTGTCGGTGGTCTGAGCACGTAAGACCATGGAGCGTGTCGGTGGTCTGAGCACGTAAGACCGTGGAGCGTGTCGGTGGTCTGAGCACGTAAGTCCTGAAACGTGATTGTGGTCTGACCACGTAAAACCTGAAACGTGATTGTGGTCTGAGCGCAGTGCTCGCTGTCTTTCCCTGGTGACTGATGATTTTGAGGGGCTGCAGCGGCGGCCCAGGCCGGGGCCTGAGAGCTCGCTGCTCCTCTGCCCCCCCCCGGCACCCTGTTCTCGTCCTCCTCCAGGCCCCATGCCTTCGAGGTGCTGGCGCTCGGGGTCGCTCAGGGGCGCTGCAGTCTCCACGGCCCAGGAGAGCGCCGCCTGGCTGAGCGCTGTGGCCACGAACATCCGCCCCTGACGCTGCAGGGGGTGAGCCGGGACGCCACCGCCGTGGCGTTTCCTTTCGCCCACACAGATAGTTACGAGGTTCTCACTCATGACCGACCAGGAATGACTGCCTGTGACGTTAAACAGAAGGACGTGTACTTTTCCCTAACGTTTCAAATCTCTGATTTAAAAGGCTAAGACGAAGTCATAAGAGTGTCCTAGCTCAGTGGTCGGCAAACTGCGGCTCGCGAGCCACATGCGACTCTTTGGCCCCTTGAGTGTGGCTCTTCCACAAAATACCAAGGCCTGGGCGAGTCTATTTTGAAGAAGCGGTGTTAGAAGAATTTAAGTTTAAAAATGTGGCTCTCAGAAGAAATTTCCATTGTGGTCCCGTTGCTATTTGGCTCTGGTGACGAACGAGTTTGCTGAGCACTGGCCTAGCTCGAGAGTGTGGGTTAATCGGACATTTGGGTACTTCACGTGGTTCTCTCCTTCCCGTCCTCACACGTGCACAGGCAGTTTATTAGCCAGGCAGTTTATTAGCCAGGCATTAATTAGGCAGGCATTCATTAGGCAGGCATTCATTAGGCAGGCATTCATTAGGCAGGCATTCATTAGGCAGGCATTAATTAGCCAGGCAGTTCATTAGCCAGGCTGGAAACTCGGCACCAGTGTGCGGGCCGTCGTGACCGCCCCCCCAACAGGTGAAAATGGCCACCAAGTGCTGTTCTCCGAGTGACCAGGTGGGCTGGGTGTCTGCGCTAATCGCGTAACAAGTCTCCAAAAGTAGCCTCTCTCTGTGCCTGGCGTCTGATCTGGAAGCTTTGCTGGGAGACGTTGGGACACCTCAGTCTGAGGCGGGTCTGCTCCCATGGGCCGGGGTACCCGTGGTCTCTCCGTGGGCAGCTGCTTTGTAAGGAAAGGCGATTCAGCACTCACGTAGAGATGACTGTTTCGCTGGGCGGGTTCATGGTGGAGACGGGCCTGGGGAAGGGGAAACAGCTGCGGTTTTCTTAGGTCGCGCTGCCTTAGAGAGAGGAAACAGAGAGGCGTCGATTGGTTGCCTCCGCACGAGCCCCGACCAGGCCGGGCTGGCAGGACCCTTGGGTCCGCAGGCCGGCGCTCCATCCCCTGAGCCACACCAGCCAGGGCCGCAGTGCCGCCACCGGAAAGCTTCCTAAGGAAAGATCGGAGAGGGGGGCCGGTTTTGAATGTGACGGCCACTGCAGTGGCCAGCCCGAACCAGAGAAGACAGAATCAGAGGGAGGCAGGAAGGCGGGGATATGGACGCTCAGGCTCACAGCTGGTAGATGCTTGACCAAAGCATTGGTCATCCAAACTGGGGCGCTGCTTTCGGGGGCAGACACTAACCTCAGAGGGCAACGCGACAACAGGCGTGACGTTAGCGTCGTCCCCGGGAAACCAGAGCGTGTGCCCACCCAGCGAACAGCAGCAGCTCTGTGCCCGTCAAAGGAGCTTCTCCCCGCCGGCCGAGGGAAGGGGACGCGAAGGCCTCACCCACCAGTCGGAACAACAACAAAGAAACAGAAGCACCGGGCGGCTCGGGCAGCTCCGCTGCTCCGCGGAGGGAAGGCCAGCTGCTCGGCGCCTCGGACGGAGGCTGACTCGTTGTCTTGACGCGTCCCGTCCGCGTGCGGGGAAGCAAGAAGAGCCGTGAAGCTTCCTCCCATTTTATTAGTGAACTCCCCGTGGTCACCTGCAGCCAGAGGGCGGCTCTGACGCGGGAGCTTCAAAGTGTAGCTTTGGAGAGAATCGTCGGGAGGAGCGATGTGGTTTCCACAGCGGGCCGGAGATAGCGCGTGCCCCATGTGCTCGCGTGTTCAAGGCCTGGCGCCACGTGCCCTGCGGACAGACAGCCTCAGTGTCTGGTCTCGAGCTCACATGTCGGCAGCGGCTGCTGCTGCCCGTCAGCGTGAGGGGCCGGAGCCTGAGTCTGGCTTTGGGATGCTCGGCTGTTACACCCACTGCTCCCCAGAGTTTTCCCGAGAGGAAGCACGTCGGGGTCCCCTGGATGGGGCGCTGGGCCCTGGCCGTCTGTCTGTCCGGAGGTGGCTGGGACGCGGAAGAAAGGCGGACGCTCCACAGCGGGCCTTTGTGAGCAGCAAGAGGCCCACGGCACAGGCGCGGGCTCCACGCTCACACTCCCTGAGGCGCGGGTGTGCTGGGCTGCTGGTTAGGAAGGGGCAGTGTTTGCCCGTCTCCGGGTCCACGTCGCGTGGGGCGTGGGCAGGGGCCTCCACCTCCGCTCCCTGCGGTCTGCACGTTAAGACTGGCAGTCGTGTCTGAGCCTGGGGGAGCAGCGCCCCGTGACTGTTAACACTGTATTAGAGGGTGTTTCTCAAAACCAGCACCCTTTTCCAGTCCGAGACGCACCCGAGCAGCTGGCGGGGAGACGCGCTGCGCTCCACCCTGGACTTCGCCTCAGGACTCACCTGCTGCGACAGCAGGACGCCCGTGGGGTGCACAGGGGGCGGGGGCGGGGAGAGCGTGTGAGGTCCGTCCGTCCGTCCGTCCACGCCGGAAGATGGGAAGGCGGCAATCGGGTGAGCTGTCCCCTGCGCAGCGCAGAGAGGCCAGTGTCTGTCTATTTGTGTAGGTGACCCGACGTGGGAGTCGAGCTCCGGGTTCCCATCTCTGGTTCCCTCGTTCCCTTGCAGAGCCTCCCCTGGAGCTTTAGGTTCTCCCAGCTGCGGGGCGTCCGACCACGGGGAGGCCCGCCTCCAGCTGCTCCTCCAGCACCTCCTCACCCGACAGGTGGAGACGAAGGGAGGGACGCAGCTCCCTCTGCACCAGCTGCCCACCCCACAGCACAGAGACGGGTGAGAGCTTCCCCACCCACACACACACCTGCACACCCCCACACCCCTCCACCCCCCACTTCTACCCCCCACACGTACCTGCACACTCACACACACACCTGCACACACCCCACACCTGCACCCCCACACACACCTCCACCCCCCCACCTACACCCCCCCACACACACCTGCATGCACTCATCCACACATACCTGCATGCACACTTACACACACACCTGCACACACTCGCACACACATCTGGATGCACACACACACACCTGCACGCACTCACATACACTCACCTGCCTCCTTTCTGTGTCCTGGGGCCTGAGTGACCTGAGCTACGGAGGAGAGGCATGGTTGGCTGGTGGCCATGTGCTCCTGGTGCTCTCACCCACACGTTCCGCTCGGTCCTTCCTGCAGGAGCTGGAGTTCCCGGTCCTCACGGCCATCCTGCACTGTGTCCACGCCGTCCTCGCGGCCAAGGTTGCCTCCCTGGACCCCGGCTTTGCGGGCAGCCAGAGCCTCAGCAGGAAGCCCCTGGGCGGCAGCTGACGCGCTCAGTCAAGGACAAGAATTGAATTATTTCCTTAAGACACGAACCTCTGCTGCCCAGCATTGCAGCTCTGTGGTTCTCAACGAGCCTCCTCCGGTGTGACACCAATAGAGTCCTTCCCGTTCCCAGCCATGGGCATCCTTGTTAGAGGGCGGTCCCACAGGGCGGGCGCAGGCGGGCTGTGGCTGGGGCCCCGGCCTGTGACACGCCACATCCCTGCGTCCCTCTGGGCCCTGCGAGGGGTGAGCCCCCGCGCACCATGTCCCTCACTGGCGACATCCGGGTTTCCTTCCATGGAGTGACGGAGGACCGAGCCCCCGTCCCCCTTCCCGCTCCCCTCCTCTTCCCTCTCCTTGGAGAAGAAGTGCTTCCTGGGGTGAGGGGTCCCCTCCCTGCACCCAGGAGGAGGCGGAGCCAGGGGTGAGCTGGGCTGTGAGCAGCAGGACTATGGGGATGGGGGTCAATTTTCATATCAAACATGACAAATGAGTTACAAGGTCATTAAATAATGCATCATTTAAAGGCTAATTTTTTTTTTTTTGGTTAACCCTCACTGGAGAACATTTTTATTTTTTAAAAAATATATTTTTATTGATTTCAGAGAGGAAGGGAGAGGAAGGGAGAGAAACATCAATGAGGAGAATCATTGATTGACTGCCTCCTGCAGGCCCCTCCTTGAGGGATCGGCCCCATAATCCGGGCATGTGCCCTGATCAGGAATCGAACCCGGGATCCTTCAGTCCGCAGGCGGACACTCTATCCACTGAGCCACACCGGCCAGGGCTTTCCACTGATTTTAGAGAGAGTGGAAGGGAGAGGGAGACAGAAACATCGGTGGGAGAGACACTCATCCGCATGCGCCCAGCCAGGGCCTGGGCCGGGGAGGGGCCTGCAACCGAGGTGCGTGCCCTTGACCGGAATCGAACTCGAGACCCTTGGGTGCACAGGCTGGTGCTCTAGCCACGGAGCACCCCGGCCAGGGTCAAGGTTCATTTTCTCAATCTTCCCAGTTGGTGGATCAGCCTGCACTTTGGATCCTTGTTTCTCACGGAGCTTTTACCTCTAAGAAGCTCCGCTGTCTGCCTTGTTCCCCGAAGCACTGCCACGGATGCTTCTGCAGCCTCCCTAGGGTACGAGCTGCAGCCAGCGCGCGGTCAAGAGCATAAAACCATCCGGGGAGGGAGGGGTGAAGGGGGGTGCGGGGGGGGGGCTCCTGTGGGGAGGCCGCCTGCTACATACCTGGGTGCTGGTGCTGTTTCGAGGTGATCCTAGTTCCTGCAGGCCCCCCCCACCCCGTTTATCTATCACATCACATGTTTACCGCTAATGGTTTTATGGTTGAAAACATCCTCCTTTTGAGAAAATGTCTTACATCCATTTTATATATAAACCTCCCGTCTACATGTTAAGAGCGTCCGTGGACGGCTCTGACATGAATGGGGTATTTAAAGTGAACTCTATTTTTATTTTTTTAAATATATTTTTATTGATTTCAGAGAGGGAGGGAGAGGGAGATTGAGGTAGAAACATCCATGATGAGAGAGAATCGTGGATCACCTGCCTCCCGCACGCCCCGCACTGGGGATCGAGCTCAAAACCGGGACTCAGACCCAGGACCCCTCAGTCCGCAGGCCGGCGCTCTGTCCACGGAGCCACACCGGCCAGGCTCGAAGATGCACTGGCAGGAGGCAGTGACCGAATAGACAGTGCGGATTAGGCTGGGGAAAAGGGTGCGTATTTTCTTTGTACCCAACAGTAAGTGCAGACCACAGTAAGCCCTAAGAGGTCCCCGACCCCCACCCGGGGCGCCCTGGGGTGTGCTGAAGCCCAGTGGTGTCCAGGGTCCGCCCCCGGAAGAACGCGCCCCCTCGCCCGTCCCCCCCAGGACCTCGCTGGCGTCTGACCGGTCACGCCTTGCTGCTGTTGCTCACCTGCCCGGAGACTCGCAGTGAAGCCGCAGCCCCGGCTCTCAGCCCTGAAGGAGACGGTGTGACCTGAGCGGCGGGAGCACCAGCGTGAGGAGCCCGGGAAGAGCGGCTCCCCGGTGGTCGTGGGCTCAGTTCCGGTCCAACACGGCGGAGCCGCCTGCAGCCACGGGCGCACGCAGGGCCGGCCACGGGGGTGCCAGGTCAGCACACGTCTCCTGACGGTGGGCGTGAAGCGGCGGAGCGTGACTTCGCAGAAAGGTCCGTGGGCACCCGTGCGCTCCCCGCTTCAGTGCAAACACGACAAGGGGTGTCTCCACTGGGGCCTGGCTGACGCTATGTCTCTCCGAGACGCCTGCCTGACATTGGCTGACACCTCAGGGTCATCATTATGGCCTAGGGTGCTCCGTCTGTGTTCATGTGGCCACACCCACACATGACCACTCCCTCCTGCTGGTGCAGCCACACCCATGTTCACATGACCATGTTAATGTAAAAAACATTCAAACCTGTAAAGAATTTTTGTGCGTTTATTTGATCCAAACTGTCGACCATTGCCAGGAAGCGGGATCTCAACGGATTGGGATGATGCTCCAGAGAATGTCGGTTTTTCACCTATTTTTATAAATTACAATCACAGGAGGAGACATGAGTTAACTGAAATCCGTGGGTGATAGATTAGGGAGGCAGGAGGAAGTAAAGCTGGGAGGGGGGCAACCTCTGGGGCTGGATTAAAAAGTAAACTGATAGGTAGACACGCACTTCCTTTAGGTGAGTGCCGGAGAGTTAACAGTCAACAATAACAGTGAAGAGAGTGGTGGTCTCTGCAGGGCCAGGGCCTGTGCCCTGAGGGGTCTGGAAAAAGGAAAAGTACTGTGCCCTCCCAAGGATGTCGTCGTAGATGCAGAAAGACAACAGGCTCAGTTAAGGTTAAGAAGATGCCGGCCTAGGATGGGACAACACCCATCACTGCTTTTAGGTGACGTTTCACTAGTGATTTCAGACCACCCTCTGTGGTTACTGCAGGTCTCTGAGCTTGCAAAGCCACCACGCAGGCCTCCCCTGTGCTGCAGGTTAGGATGTGGCCCCTATGTGTCCGCGCAGCGTTCAGCCACTTACCTGAGAGCTCAGGTGACACCCCCAGCTGGGTCAGGACTGAGGACGGACGGACGGACTGTGTGTAGTTGGTAGAGTAGATGGCTGTGGAGAGCAGGCCTGCTCTCGGGGGGAACAGACAATGTCTCTGATGCGCTGGTTATTTCACGAAGAAACTGAAGTCACCTTTATGTATACTAACACCGCGTCCCAGCGTGCCAGCGTCTCCACTCGAGGCCCACAGCGTCTCAGCCCTGGTGCCACCTGCTGACACTGTAGGGTCCAGTCCGGCGAGTCCGGTCTGGAAGCCACGTCTCCCTTCCTCCCGACCTCGCGCTGCTCCCAGGGCCTTCACACACTCGCTCGTTCTGTTTTGCCCGGGATTTATAGCTGTTGTTTTAAATTGCTTTCTGTCCGCCCTGTTTATTATTTTTCTTTCTCACGCCCCCTCCCCTTGGGCAACCATCTCCACATCCACGAGCCTGTTTCTGTTTTGTTGCTTCATCGCTGTCTCGTTTTGTTTTTTAGATTCCACGTGTAAGGGAGATCATGTGGCATTTGTCTAGGTCCATCCGTGTTATTGAAGAGGGTAAGACTTCATTCTTTTTTATGGCTGTGTGATACCCCATTGTACCTAATACCACCTCTCTTTATATATATATATATATATATATATATATATATATATGTATTTTATTGATTTTTTACAGAGAGGAAGGGAGAGGGATAGAGAGTTAGAAACATCGATGAGAGAGAAACATCGCGATCAGCTGCCTCCTGCACACCTCCTACTGGGGATGTGCCTGCAACCAAGGTACATGGCCTTGACCAGAACCGAACCTGGGACCTTTCAGTCCGCAGGCCGACGCTCTATCCACTGAGCCACACCGGCCAGGCAGTACCACCTCTTTATCCACTCACCTATTGATGAACACCTGGGCTGCTTCCAGATCTTGGCTGTTGCAGCTGATGCTGCAATGAACGTAGGGGTGCATATAGCTTTTTGAACGGGAGTTCTCGTTGTCTTTGGATAAGTACCCAACAGTGGAATGACGTAGCGTATGGCACCTCCATACTGCTTTCCGCAGTGGCGGCGCCAAATGCACTCCCACCAGCAGGGCACAAGGGCTCCCTCTCTCCACATCCTCGCCGGCACTGCCGTCTGCTGGTTGTTGATGGCGGCCGTTCTGACAGGTGCGAGGCGGTGCCTCTGTGGTTTCCGTGTGCGGCTCTCTGGTGATGAGTGCCGCGGAGCATCTTTCCCTGTGTCTCTTGGCATCTGCGTGTCCTCCTTGGTGGTGTGTCGATTCAGTGCTCAGCCCATCTTTCTTCATGACGTGCAGATACAGGGCGACAAGTCACTTTTCTGAAACTTGCTGACCCTGGGTGGACAGTACTGAAGATACTAAATTCAAATAAGAATTTACTGAGCAGGGGAGGAGGGTGGATGGAGGTGGAAAAGGGTATAGGGGGATAAATGGTGATGGAAAAAGTAAAATAAGGAAAAGGTATATAGTTTACCTTTTTTTTAAAAGAAGAATTTACGGAGCAGGAATCCTGCGTGCCAGGGGCCGGCCTGGGTGTGGGACCTCAGGGCTGGACAGTTAAGCCCTGATCTGCGTTCAGTTAGGAGCCGATGACCAGCATCCTATCAAATGCCACCAGCGCCTCTCGGGGTTTGGAGTGCGGACTGCACACGGCGCTCCGGGAAGCTGCCAAAGGCGGATAGATCTGTGCTCACTCACCTGGGTCCCTGGTTTCTTGGAGGAGACGGAATGTTCTGGAACAGTGGTGGTATTACAAAAAGGAGAGGTGGTTGTTTTGTTTTGTTTTCTCATTTTGCAAGTGGATCAAACCAGCACAGAGAGTCACGGGTACTTGGCTTCAGTGAGCCTGTGAGTGGCTCTCGCGGTTGGAAGCCTCTGGAAGCTTCCAGGGCGTCTGACCGACTGCATGGATTTAGGGGTGTCGGCTCCCACGTGGCTCTTAGCTGTGCTCCTGCTAGTCACCCCGCCACGGGACTGTCACCCCCAGGAATGGACACCCCACCCGAGGGAGGCTTTGCCACCCCAGCACGCTCTGGCTGATGTTCTAGATGGACTCACTTTATTTTTGTAAAAATATATTTTATGACTTTTTTACAGAGAGGAAGAGAGAGAGAGATAGTCAGAAACATCGATGAGAGAGAAACATCGATCAGCTGCCTCCTGCACGCCCCCCACTGGGGATGTGCCCGCAACCCAGGTCCATGCCCTTGACTGGAATCGAACCCGGGACCCTTCCGTCCACAGGCCGACGCTCTATCCGCGGAGCCAAACCGGTTTTGGCCGGACTCACCTTAAACAAGTCTCCCAAGAGCTTTACTTCTACCACCAAGCTCACCGGCAGACATGGCGTTGTGTTAACTCAGAAACACCCACACCTGGGAAGCATTTGTATGAGTGTGTTTGTGCCAAACCGTCCACAGTTGCCAGGAAGCAGGACCTCAACGGACTGAGAACACCCCCGAGAACGGCAGTGTTTCACCTTGTCTTATAAATTACAACCAAAGGAGGAATCTAGGTCGGTTCCGTGAGATCCACGGGGACAGCTTAGGGAGGAGAAGAGCAGGGAACCTCTGGGAGTGGGTGAGGAGCACAATGACAGGCACTTTTAAAAATGTGTCTTTGTTGATTTCAGAGGAAGAGAGAGACAGAAACACCAACGATGAGAGAGAATCATGGATAGGCTGCCTCCTGCACGTCCCCTACTGGCGATCGAACCCACAACCCAGGCCTGTGCCCTGACCAGAATCGAACCCGGGACCCTTCAGTCCAGGCCAACACTCCATCCACTGAGCCACACCGGCCAGGGCGACTCCTTTTCTAATTACTCATGATGGAGTAGTGCAGGCCCAGTCTAAGGCCCCTCAGAGGAGGTCACTGCAGGTAACTAGCTCCCCAGCCCACTGATGGGAGGAATTTGGGGCCACGTTGGTCCACTCCAGGGGCAGCCTACGAACAAAACACTCGAGATGGCAAATGCTGGTCGCCGCTGCGGAGAAAGACAGCTACGCAACTTCCGTGTCCGCCCGGCGAGGTGTGCCGTCCCTGCCGTGGCCGCCTGGCCCAGCCCGGACCCACCTTCATGTTTATTTCCGTCCTTACGGCAGCCGACCCTCTTACGGTTAGAAAACTTACCTTTGAAATGTTGCTAAACATTGGCGGGGTGTCTCCTGGGTCACAGAAAATGCATGGAGCTGTAACCAGCAATTACTTAAAAACCAAAGATATTTGCCACTCCCTGTGCATGTGCCTGAGAAATTCTATTATGATGTGAGAATCCCCCCAAGCTGAGCAACGGAAATGTACTTTCCTTCCCATCTTGGGGAGACTGATGTGGACTCTCACTGTAGGGAGTTTATTCAGTTATTTCACCAGTGAGAACTGAATGAGCTCCACGCAGAGTTTTCTTCATGTCTTGGCAAATCAATCATTAATGACTAAGCCGAAAGTAGATATTTTTAAATGCCTTTTATCTTTTACCAAAAAAAAAAAAGAAAGAAAGAAAAAGAAAAAGTAAACAGACGGCTTTCTAATCATGTGCCCTTGTGGGGGAAATTCAAGCAACAGAAGCATCGTGTAGGGTGCCCTGCAGAGAGCCGAGGTGTCCTGTCAGCAGTGTTCTCTCTCCCTTTCTTTATCCTTCCCTCTCTCTCTCCACCCACCCATCTATCCACCTATCTGTCTGTCCATCCATAATCCACCATCCATTCACCTGCTCACCCACCCATCCGTCCACCCATCCATCCATCCGTTCTTCCATCTGTCCACCCACCCATCTACCCACTCATGCACCCTCCCATCCATCCATCCATCCTTCCATCCGTACACTCACCCATCTATCCACTCATCCATCCATCCATCCTTCCATCCGTCTACTCACCCATCTATCCATCTATCTGTCTGTCCATCCATAACCCACCATGCATTCACCTGCTCACCCACCCATCCGTCCACCCATCCATCCATCCATTCTTCCATCCGTCCACCTACCCATCTACCCACTCATCCATCCATCCATCCTTCCATCCGTCTACTCACCCATCTATCTGTCTATCTATCACCCACCATCCATTCACCTGCTCACCCACCCATCCATCCATCCGTTCTTCCATCCGTCCACCCACCCATCTACCCACTCATCCACCCTCCCACCCATCCATCCATCCATCCTTCCATCCATCCACCCACCCATCTATCCATCTATCTGTCCATCCATAACCCACCATCCATTCACCCACTCACCCACACATCTGTCCACTCATCCATCCATCCACCCACCCACTCATCCATCCTTCCATCCACCCATCCATCCATCCATCCATCCACCCGCCCTCCCATCTACCCACCCATCTACCCACCCACCCACCCTCCCATCTACCCACCCACCCACCCTCCCATCTACCCACCCACTTACAAACATGTTTGATTGCTGATATTTGCTAGGCTTTCCTTGGACAGAACAAGAAACAAAACCAACACATCTTGGAGGCTTCCTGCTGCTGTGTCAGCCAGAAGCCTGTCCTCTCCCCATCACTCCCTGCTCACGCTCTGCCCTGATTGTCTTCCTCGTCGGGTCAGATGGTCAGGCACCTGAGTCCGGGTTCCCGAGGCTCATGCCCGGGACCCTGAGGGGAGGCATATCACCTGCGAGGAAGTGACTTGGGTGCCTGCCTTCCTGAGTACATGGCACCTTCCGTAAACCCAGGAAGACCCCAGCCTCAGGTTTACACCTGTCCAGCACCGAGCTTGGCCCTGAAGAGGCATTCACTGAGCATGTGTCGAACCCAAGACTAAATCTACCTTGCTGAGCCATGGAAAACATGTCCCCTGGACTGTGTTCTAAATCAGGCCTTGGTTTTTAGACTCAACTGTCATCACAAAACCCCAAACTACCAGAAAGAGAACATGTATTCTCTCAAACTGAAATGTGCTCAAATCATTCAATACACAGTTTTGTTCTGTTTTGTTCCCTGGGGCCTTTGTCCCATGTCAACACGGACAAACACGCCCCGGAGAAGTCCCCGTCAGCACAGGCGTTTCCGGTCCCAGGGCCCACAGACCCAGCGCAGCCGGGCCGGGCCTTGTGGGGAAGCAGATGCCGGGCCCGACTGGAAGCCGTGGAATATTTGCTCCGAACGTTGAGAAGAGGCGTGTGACCCGGCCTTTCACACACGCCTGAGGGCAACCTGGGCTTCAGACGCCACGCCTGGGCCTGTCGCAGCGGGACAGCGGCGATGCCTGACGTGTGCGCTCCTCCAAACGCCAGGACACTCTAATTCCTGTTTCCAGCGGGCTTTGCTTCAACCCTCCCGTTTCCTCCTCCAGCTCATCCTCGCCACGTGGTCGCAGTACAGGCATCTCAGGAAGTCCTCAGGTGCTTCCTTCCTGTCTCACCGGACGCTGGTGCTCTCAGCACGTGAGACAGGAGGGAGGTCCTCGGGTCCGAGAGCGAGCCTGCGAGCGCCTGGCGTCCCTAACATGCCGTCCCCTCGCAGTTTACCTTCGCGAAAGGCAGTTTGCCTTGGTCCGACCCCCAGGTGGCGCCCTGAGGTGAACGGCCCGAATCTTTATAAGTGAGTGAGCCCTGGCTGGTGTTGCTCAGTGGATAGAGCCTCAGCGTGCGGACTGAAGGGTCCCAGGTTCGATTCCAGTCAAGGGCACGTGCCTCGGTTGCAGGCTCAATCCCCAGTGGGTTAGGGTTAGGGTCAGGTGTGCAGGAGGCAGCCGATCCATGATTCTCATCTTTGACTCTCTCCCTCTCCCTCTCCTCTCTGAAATCAATTAAAAAAAAAAGAGGCAGCGAACGAATGTGCAGAGTTGGGGCCGGGACCCCATTATTCCAGCGCTTTCTGTGGCCACTGCTGATGTTCTGAACCCGCTCGTGAGCGTGCAACCGGCTCCAGGGCCCAGTGGACCGCAGAGGGCCGTCACGGTCCAGCGGCACCACGCAGAGCCCGGCAGTCACAGGACATCCTGCTGCCACCTGACCATGGACCCGTGTCCCGTGTGCGGGGCGTGCACATGGGTGCCGTGTGTGAACGGAGGCTGCGTGTGTGCCTGGCTGTGGGCACTTGTCCTGAAGCAACAAGCTACTTACATCAGCAGACACGTCAGCGCTGATGCCAGGGTGTCCCGGTCACGGGCAGGAAGCCCCAGGTGGCCCCAGGACGGACACGGAAGGGGGGCTCGTGGGCTGTCACTCACTCTGGCTCAGCGGCGGGGCTGGTGGCAGGTCAGCGGGCAGGGCTCCGGGCTGCCGAGGGGGCTGAGGTGACATGCCCCTTCCCCAGACACCAGCTCGCGCCTCACTCCCCTCTGCAGCCTGGCCCTGGGAGCGTCGTCAGACCACGAGTTCCTGTTTTGTTGTTGTTTTTAAAGCAAATATTTTTTAAAATATATTTTTACTGATTTCTGAGAGGGAGAGAGAGATAGAAACATCAGTGATGGAAGAGAACCACTGATAGGCTGCCTCCTGCACGCCCCCCACTGAGGATGGAGCCTGCAACCCAGGCCTGTGCCCTGACCGGGAATCGAACAGTGACCTCCTGGTTCATAGGTCATCCTGGTTCATAAGTTAACGCTCAACCACTGAGCCACGCTGGCCAGGCTTAAATTGAGTTTTTATAGGAAAACGTTTGGGTAACATTCCCAGCATCTAATTCAGGTAAGAAGGGGCTCCTTCTCCACCCCTCCCTTCCCTCCCCACGGGGAGTCTGGCAGCGAGGTCTCCAGGACTGAGGCCTGGCTGGGACCTGGGGCAGTGCCCTCCGGCCCTGCCTGCTGCCCGGCTCTCTCCTCCCAACCTCAGTGCTGTCATTTCTAACCCAACCTCCCACCAGGGTGACCGATCCCAGGTGCCCCAGCTCCTCCAGAGGGGCCAGGATGTCCCTCCATCACAGACCCACTCAGTGTCGGCACCTGGGACCAGATATTCCCGTGACCAGAGTGGGCCCATTAAAAGGTCCAATTACAAGGAAAAAATCCAAGTTTTGATTATGGCTGATTTTTCACTGTTTATCAACAGTACAAGTGTAACCCCCTGGGCTTGGGGGAGGGGGAGGGGGCAGCTCCCTCCAAACTCGCTGTCCCCTGTGGAGGGACCTTGATGGTGACATTGTTATGCTGCCCAGCCTGTGGTCTGAGATTGGGGTCCTGTGGTCTGAGATTGGGGTCCTGTGGTCTGAGATTGGGGTCCTGTGGTCTGAGATTGGGGTCACACAGCCTGTGGTCTGAGATTGGGGTCACACAGCCTGTGGTCTGAGATTGGGGTCACACAGCCTGTGGTCTGAGATTGGGGCCCTGTGGTCTGAGATTGGGGCCCTGTGGTCTGAGATTGGGGTCACACAGCCTGTGGTCTGAGATTGGGGCCCTGTGGTCTGAGACTGGGGCCCTGTGGTCTGAGATTGGGGCCCTGTGGTCTGAGATTGGGGCCCTGTGGTCTGAGATTGGGGTCACACAGCCTGTGTCTGAGATTGGGGCCCTGTGGTCTGAGATTGGGGCCCTGTGGTCTGAGATTGGGGTCACACAGCCTGTGGTCTGAGATTGGGGCCCTGTGGTCTGAGATTGGGGTCACACAGCCTGTGGTCTGAGATTGGGGCCCTGTGGTCTGAGATTGGGGCCCTGTGGTCTGAGATTGGGGTCACACAGCCTGTGGTCTGAGATTGGGGCCCTGTGGTCTGAGACTGGGGCCCTCTGTGTCCTGTTTTAGAATTTCACCTCACCTCTCCCTCCGAAGGCAGCCTCCTTACGCTCCGCTAACTCCTGAAAAGGAGGGAAGGAGAGGAGGAGGGAGCGATTTCATAGGAAACCTGAGATGAGGTGGGGATGGGGTTAGGGTTAGGGTTAGCAGACAGCCTTCCCAGCGGGCGTCGCCGCCCAGGGAGGGGAGGCTGAGTCTGGGACACCGACCGAGGGGGTAACAGCCAGCGTGGCCGGGTCCTCAGCCTGGTGCCTGGGGCAGTCCATCAGCGGGCGGAGCGAGCGTCCTCTCCTCCATCAGCATCAACTCGGGAAGGCGAGAGAGGAGCCCGCAGGTGCTGTGGGCCGACTTCAGCTGGCTTCTCATCCTCAGTGCGTTTTCCTTTCTCTGACGCGTGGCCAGAGGCCCCGCCTCTCCGAGCCCAGGCGCCGCCGGACCTCTGGTCGCCCCAGGGACGGGTCACTGGAGCGCGGCCACTCGAGCGGGCACCGGAGCGCGGAGCCTGCTTATAGGGGTGCAGCCAGGCCCGAGCAGACACAGCCAGGCTCATGGTCCGGAACGGCGGCAGCCGGGAGCGCCGGTCCTCACGTTCGTCGTCGGGCTGGGAAGAGGAGAAGGTCAGGTTGTAAACGTGCTGCTTCCGTTTTCTGGGAGAAATGCGCCATGGGAACCTGTGCGGGGGCCCAGGGGAGGCTGGGGTCCGGGCCGATATGGGGCGCTCGCCGAGCCCCGCTGACTGCGGGCTTCCACGACCTCCAGCCTCTGCTCAGGGTCGGTCAGGTAGCTCCGGGCCCGACGCAGCCCATCCAGGAAGCGCCAGGAAGCCACGATGCGGAGGCCATGGGTGTGGGGCGCGGCGCGATGCATGCGGTCTGTGGTCCTGAGGTCACCCATGAGCAGGAGAGACAAGGCTGAGACAGTCGTGGGCCTCTAGGGGTTTTGTGATGGCCAAGGCCCTAACGGTCACGCTTCCCGCATGGGGCTGCTGTGGGGCGCAGATCGTCTTCTTCCCAGTGCTTCCTCCCAGGAACGTGACACAAGTGACGTCAGCATGCAACAAGGGCGGGTGTCCCCGCGCTGTGCCGACCGCAGCTGCCGCTCTGCCACGTCAGGTCCTGAGGGCACCTGCGGGGCTCAGCCCTGTGGGGGGCGGCGGTCTTCCGGCTCCCCGAGGGATTCGGGGTCCTCCGCAGCCACGCCAGCCTCTGGGAACCTGCCCCGGAGGGGCAGTAGCGTCAGCCGACAGAGGGAGGGCCGCATGACAAGTTGCCCCAAAAGGCGGCTCCTGGGC
This sequence comes from Corynorhinus townsendii, assembly GCA_026230045.1. Classification (NCBI taxonomy): domain Eukaryota; kingdom Metazoa; phylum Chordata; class Mammalia; order Chiroptera; family Vespertilionidae; genus Corynorhinus; species Corynorhinus townsendii. The sequence goes on along the minus strand of JAPDVU010000007.1, from coordinate 170,106,789 downwards.
CCCAGCCCTGACCGCGTGCCTCTCATCTGGTTGTAGAATGCGAGCGCCGGCCGCCCCGGGCGCCACGCTGGTGGTGGCCTGCAGCCTCCTGCTCTGCAGCCTCGTGCTCTTCCCCTTCCTGAGGGGCAAGGCCCGCTGGGGTAAGTGACGGATGGATGGTCTGAGGACCCGACAGAGTCCCCGCCCTCACTTCCAGAGCAGAAGGCGCTGGTGGCTCAGAGGCAGGTGCGAGACCCTCGGGTTCTGTCCCTTTCCCGAAAAAGAAGAGCCATTCTTGAGTGTAAGAATTAAAACACAGCTCCTTCTGGAAAAGAACCGATTTTCCCAGGAGTACACGACAGACATGTCCGTTTGCCTGCTCAGCTACTTGGAGCAGGAGTGTTTCTTCGGGAGCATCTGCTTGCTCCTTTGCCGTAAAGTCCTTCCATTAAGTAACTTGTGTGGTGCCCTTACACCACCAGACGTGGTGACGAAAGCAGAAAGTCCTGGCTGATGAAAGAAAATAAGATGCAGATGAACAGCAGGAAGCAGAGGCTTGGCCAGCAGGGAGAGGCGTGGCCTGCAGAGGGGAGGGTGGTCAGCAGGGAGAGGCAGGCATGGCCTGCAGAAGGGAGGCGTGGCCTGCGGGGAGAGGTGTGGCCTGCAGAGGGGAGGCGTGGCCTGCGGGGAGAGGTGTGGCCAGCAGGAAGCAGAGGCGTGGCCAGCAGGGAGAGGCGTGGCCTGCAGAGGGGAGGCGTGGCCTGAGGGGAGAGGTGTGGCCTGCAGAGGGGAGGCATGGCCTGCACTGAGAGGCGTGGCCTGCAGGGGGAGGCGTGGCCAGTAGGGAGAGGTGTGGCCTGCAGAGGGGAGGCGTGGCCTGAGGGGAGAGGTGTGGCCTGCAGGGGGAGGCGTGGCCTGAGGGGAGAGGTGTGGCCTGCAGAGGGGAGGCATGGCCTGCACTGAGAGGCGTGGCCTGCAGGGGGAGGCGTGGCCAGTAGGGAGGGGCGTAGCCTAGAAGGAAGAAGCGGGAAGGAGCCTTTGTTTAAAAAGGAAGAAGTTGGCAAATTCATTCCAGCTCCTTGGACTTTGTACCCTTCGCTGGAGCCTCGCACTGTAACCTAGAAATAGGTTTGCTACGTTGTTTCAGTGGGTCTGGACCATGTGCCCTGGGGCTCCCAACCAGCAGATGCTCAGTTCTCTAGCTCTGATGGCTGAAGCCAACACGGGCGCCACGGGTCGGGGTTCTGCCGAGGGCCGCGTCTTGGTCCACAGCCGCCAGGGGAGGCCCCGGGGTCTCTGCTGTCAGGGCCGGGACCCTGTGCATAGGCCCCCCCCTCCTCCCACCCTCAAACGGGGCGACAGGATGTTAACCTGTGAATGTGGACGACAGACCCCAGAGCATGGCACTTCCTGACCATTGCACGGACCAGAAGATAAAAAAAGGGGACTTCACTGGGAACTGCGGGTGCATCGGGGTGATTTATCTTGTGTTAGAAGCACAGTTCAGCCCTAGCCGGTGTGGCTCAGTGGATAGAGAGTCGGCCTGTGGACCCAAGGGTTCTGGGTTCGATTCCGGTCAAGGGCACGTGCCTCGATTGCAGGCTCCTCCCTGGCCAGGGCCCTGGTTGGAGCTGGTGTGGCGGACACCCAACCGATGTCTTTCTCTCACATTAGCATTTCTTTCTCTCCTGCTTTCTTCCACTCTCTCTGAAAATCAACGGAAAAAACCCTCCGGTGAGGATTAAAGAAAAAAGCACACGGTGAAAGAGGCCGATATTACCATGAATTTTCTGTATTGCTGGTTCAGGTAACAGCCTTTGTTTAAGAAGGAAAAAGTTGGCAAATTCATTCCAGACAAGGCGATAGAATCATAGCGGCCAGGCTGGTGAGAAAAAGGCACAGCCCACTGCACCCACGTGTGGCCAGAGCAGGGGGCCCCCTTCCTGGTGCCAGCACCGGTGCTCTGCCCGCGAGGAGCTGCCACAGGTTAAGGTGGGAAGACGGGCAGGGCCCAGGTGCAAGCAGCCAAAGCTGGCTCCACGGAGAGGCTGACTGGATGGTGGTGCTGGCCGTTGGTGCCGCGCTGAGGGTGGCACTGGTCCGCAGGGAAGTCCGAGGGCTCGCACGCGCTCAGCATTTTGGAGGAGAGCCGGCGCCTGGTGGACGCGGCCGTCTGCAGCAGGAGGGAGAGGTACGTCCGAGCCCACGAAGGGGACCGGCCCCGCCCGTGCTGCTGTGCCTGGCCCTGTGACACCTCTGCCTGTTTCCCAAGTTTAATCTCACCACCACCACCTCCAAAATGGGCCCCAGAGTCTCCGTTTTGCTATGTTCAGTCTCCCAGTCTTTCTCTAGCAAAAGAGCCAAGCACAGCCATCGCCCGACCGATGACCCATGACCGATACCGGCGTGGGGGTGGGGGTGGGGGTGGGGGGATTGGAAGTCCTGATGGGTGGGCGGCTTCTCTCCCAAGAATTTTAGGCACCAGCTGCGGAGGCAGGGTGACGGGTGCCACGGTCACCCTCCTGTGGTGGCTGCTGGGATAGAGCTGCAGCTCACCAGGGCTGTGGAACTAAATCTGCCCATGTTCGCTTCTCTTTTTTAAATTTTTTTCAGAGAGGAAGGGGGAGGGAGAGAAACATCCACGATGAGAGAGAATCATGGATCAGCTGCCTCCTGCACACCCCACACTGGGGGCCGAGCCACAGCCTGGGCCTGTGCCCCGACCGGGAATAGAACCGTGACCTTCTGCTTCCTAGGTCGACGCTCACCCACTGGGAACACCAGCTGGGCAGAAGCAGTGACTCTACATCTTCTCCCCTTTGTGCCGCAGAATCCTCCAGAGGAGAGAAATCATCTCTCCATCTCAGCGTCTGTCTTTTCCCAAACTCCCTGAGCCGACAAGCCGAGCTGTTTCCCGAGCAGCAGCGATCATGGAGGTGTCCGCACGGGCCAAGCACAGAAGGCTTCACCTGAGGCAGTCACAGCCTCCAACAGGTGAGCGGGCGCGCGGGGGTCCCGGCCCCCCGGGAGTGCCAGCCAGGAGCACACGCAGGTGCCGGGTCAGGGGTCTGTCTTGCTGCCTCCAGGAAGGCGTGACTCCTCACACACAGGACTAACCCAGCAGTTGGCAACACGTGATATTTTGGTTTTGTTCTTCTGAGGATCAACGATTGCTCTGCTATTGAAATTGGATTTGGAGCACCAGCTCGAAATTAATTTGCGAATCAACAGCAATAGAATTGGCCAAAGAAACCCCACAAAAATGAAAGAGCCTGTTTTCTGGGGTCCTGGCCTCAAACATTCACTGAAATCAGCAGGAAGGAGCAGGGAGGGTTTGTAGGTGGACATACCCATCTTGTCAGAGGACTTGGCCCGCCAGGATTTAGGCAGGGAGGGTAGCTACCAAGCGGTCGCCGTCCACTGAAGCATCATGTGGCTGGACACAGGCCTCAGCTGGGCCGTGTGCCACCGAAGACCAGTTGGGGTGCCCAGCAAGGTCAGGGTCACCCTGAGAACTGGCCTTCCCTGGCTCAGAGCTCTTGAGGACGGCTTTTCCGAAAGATGAGAAGAAACTAGAATGTAAAAGCCCGTCTTTGGGGATGCTCTCAGGGGCTGAGTGAGAGGATTATTACATGGGACCCAGGCCCCGGAGCACATGCAGGTGCCGGGTCAGGGGTCGCGGCCTCGCGGAGGGATTACGTGGGACCCAGGCCCCGGGAGCACACGCAGGTGCTGGGTCAGGGGTCGCGGCCTCACGGAGGGTTTGCTCCGACGTGGTTCCCAGATGCTCTGTCGGAGGAGCTGCTGAGCACCATTGCCAACGTGTCGGGGTGCCTGCCCCCCATGCAGCCCCCACAGTGTCCGGACACCTGCTTGGCCGACAAGTACCGGCTCATCACGGGCGCCTGCAACAACAGGTACCTCGTCCCGACCTCCTGCAGGCCGGATTGGGACCTGACCCTCCCGGCCTCCAACCTCCTGCAGGCTGGATTGAGACCTGACCCTCTGAGCTCCTGGGGCCTCTGGCCTCTGTCCTGGCCCCTCACCCACCTTTGCACATCATCTGGACGCCCGTCTGGCCGGTGCTCCCTCAAGGTCCTGTGTCCAAATGCAGGGCCTCTGGGACCCCACACCCTAGGGTGGGGGTGGGGAAAGGGTCACACAGGGTGACCAGGCACGCGGAGGAACGAGCAGAGTGCATGACAGGCGGGATCGGGCCTCAGCCTCGTGCTGTGGGCAGGCCCCACTCGCGGATCGTGGCTGAGACCGGGACCAGCAGGAGGACGTGCGGGTCCTCCCTGCGACGGGCACACAGCCAGGCCCCGCCCAGGAGAGGCCGGGACTCGGATGTAGACAAAGACCACCCTGGGGTGCTGAGAGGGGCAGAGAGCAAAGGTCCTGGACCACCACCTCGCTCCTGAACTTAGATGGGTCAGCAGGTCCACGACCCGGCTTCTAGCAGCATCTTCGCATGAAAGTCCCGTGTGAGGCAGGAACGGGTGCAGCGCCCCGGGCGGTGGTGGGCGCCTGAGGGACGAGACACCAGCAGTTGTCCAAATTGCATCTTTGCTGGAGCACCCCAAGTCTCTGTCCTGCAGGGAGGCCTTCCCTCCCCCACCCCCTGTGTGGCCCCAGTGTGAGGGGCACCTGAGCGGGAAGGGCTGTGGGAAGGTGGGAAGGTGTGTCCTGGGTTGAGGGAAGGGTGCACCTGGAACATGAGCGGATCCAGGTACAGGCGCCCCAGGAGGCCGCTCACTCTGAGGCCGGCTGCAGGCCGCACTGAGCAGGGTCGGGGGCACCTGCCCCAGGGCTTCCCTTGAGGATGGTTTGTTGTAGGTGGCTCTGCTGCCTCCCCCTTCTCCTCCCTCCCCTCCCCACTCACCGGGCACTTTTGTCTCCAGAGACCACCCCCGGTGGGGTGCCTCCAACACGGCCCTGGCCCGGTGGCTCCCGCCTGCATACGAAGACGGCATCAGCGAGCCCCGAGGCTGGAACCCCGACTTCTTATACAACGGGGTTCCCCTGCCCCCGGTCAGTGCCCCTGATGCTGTGTGACCCGTACTAGGGTTAGGCTCCATGACCTGTCCCTGAGCCAGGGTGGAGGTGGAGGTGGCAGGCTGTGTGTGGGTGTCTGTGGGATTCCCTCCACCCTCACCCCTGCGGGTGGGGGCCCCTTGCAGCTGAGGGACTGAGTCACCCGTAGGAGGGAACAGCAGGTAAGGTAAGGCCCGCCTGCTGTCTCCCTGGGGGGTGGGGGTGGGGGCGGGGCAGGGGCAAGCGCCTTGGTCACAGGGGAAGCCAGACACTTGCTGGTCAGGTGGCTGGCTCACCCCTGCGACATGAGGGTGCTTCCCCCAGACAGACCCCTGCTACGTCGCCCCCACCCGGATCCCTTTCTCTCCAGGTCCGGGAGGTGACTCGGCAGGTCCTGCAAGTTGCCAACGAGGCGGTGCGGGAGGACGGCCAGTACTCGGACCTGCTGGTGGCGTGGGGGCAGTACATCGCCCACGACATGGCCTTCACGCCGCAGGGCGCCAGCCAGGCCGCGCGCGGAGGCAGCGCCTGCCAGCCAGCCTGTGAGAACCGGGGCCCGTGCTTCCCCATCCAGGTACACATTGTCCTTGGGGCCGTGCTTCCCCATCCAGGTACCCGGTTTCCCCGGGGCCTGTGCTTCCCATCCAGGTACTCGATGTCCCCGGGGCCGTGCTTCCCCATCCAGGTACCGATGTCCCCGGGGCCTGCTTCCCCATCCAGGTACCGATGTCCCCGGGGCCGTGCTTCCCCATCCAGGTACCGGTGTCCCCGGGGCCTGCTTCCCCATCCAGGTACCGATGTCCCCGGGGCCTGCTTCCCATCCAGGTACACATTGTCCTTGGGGCCGTGCTTTCCCATCCAGGTACCCGGTTTCCCCGGGGCCCGTGCTTCCCATCCAGGTACCGATGTCCCCGGGGCCGTGCTTCCCCATCCAGGTACCGGTGTCCCCGGGGCCGTGCTTCCCCATCCAGGTACCGGTGTCCCCGGGGCCTGCTTCCCCATCCAGGTACCGGTTTCCCCGGGGCCCGTGCTCCCCATCCAGGTACCAGTTTCCCTGGGGCCTGCTTCCCATCCAGGTACCGGTGTCCCTGGGGCCCGTGCTCCCCATCCAGGTACATATTGTCCTTGGGGCCGTGCTCCCCATCCAGGTACCGGTTTCCCCGGGGCCCGTGCTTCCCATCCAGGTACACATTGTCCTCGGGGCTGTGCTCCCCATCCAGGTACCGTTCTCCCAGGGCTGTGAAAGGGGCGCTGAGACCCCGTGGTGATGGTGATGCGCCTCTCCGACAGCTCCCTGCCTCGGACGCCCAGGCCTCCGGCGCCACCTGCCTGCCCTTCTACCGGTCGTCGGCCGCCTGCGGCAGCGGGGCCCACGGTGCCCTGTTCGGCCACCTGTCCCCGGGGAACCCGCGGCAGCAGATGAACGGGCTGACCTCCTTCCTGGACGCGTCCACCGTGTACGGCAGCTCCCCGGCCGCAGAGCAGCAGCTGCGGAACTGGACCAGCGCGGAGGGGCTGCTCCGGGTCAACGAGCGCCACAGCGACGCCGGCCGCGCCCACCTGCCCTTCGTCCCGCCCCACGCGCCCCGGGCCTGTGCCCCCGAGCCCGGCGCCCCAGGCCGCGCGCCCTGCTTCCTGGCGGGGGACAGCCGTGCCAGCGAGGTCCCCGCCCTGACGGCCCTGCACACGCTGTGGCTGCGGGAGCACAACCGCCTGGCGGCCGCGCTCAAGGCCCTCAACCCGCACTGGAGCGCGGACACCGCCTACCAGGAGGCACGCAAGGTGGTGGGCGCCCTGCACCAGGTGCGCACAGGGCCCTCCCGGCGCCCCGACAGGGTGTGCAAAGCCGCGTGGGCGCCCCGAGTGAGTGCGCAAAGCCCTGTGGGTGCCCCACGCCAGGCTGACCCGCAGCTTCCTGAGGGCTGCCCGCCCCTGGTCTGCACTCTCATCCCCTCGGCGGGCTGACCTGGGACCAGGAGGCTGGCAGGAGCAGGTTCAGTGCGCCCGCTGGCTCCTGGCGCCCAGAGCCACAGGGTTTAAGTCAGCCCCAGGACACCTGGGCACCGGCTTTTGTCGTTTATACTTTGGATCGACGGAGAACACACAGAGAAAGACAGTCTGTGAGGTTGTGGAGTACAAGTTAGAGGAGTCCTTCCTCCCTCCCTCACGTGGGATTTTTGATGTGGAACCAGAGGATCGCTGTTGAGTTACGTGTTTAACTTGTCTGCCCTGCCCGCCTTCCACGCCTGGAATTCAAGACTCTCGAACCGTCCTCCTGCCAGCGGGTCTGTGTGCGTGTGGTGTGTATGTGGTATGTACACGTGTGGTGTGTATGTGGTGCGAGTAGGTATATGTGTGTGTTGTGTTGTGGGTGTGAATGGGGATGTGGGTGTGCATGCATGTGGTGTGTGTGTGTGTAGTGTGTGCGCATTGCATGTACACATGTGGTGTAGTATGTACACGTGTGGTGTGTATGTGGTGCGAGCATGTATATGTATGTGTTATGTTGTGGGTGTGAATAGGGATGTGGGTGTGCATACATGTGTGTACATGTGTGCATGTGGTGTGTGTGTATGGTATGTACATGTGTGGCGAGTGTGTGTACATGTGGTATGTGTAAGTGTGGGTATGCATGTGTGTAGGTGGTGTATGTGAATGTGAGAGTGTGTGGAGCATGCATGTGTGTGTGGTGAGCACACATGTATGTACGTTTGGTATGTGTACACATGGTGAATGGAATGGGTGCTGGAGTATCAGGAGGGCGCTCTCTCCCTCTCTTCCGCTCTGAAATCGATTTTAAGGAACTCGGCGGAAGAGGCATTTGCAGCTAAGGAAGAGGCCCGGGTCGGGGTGGGGCTAGCCGGCCTCCGGGGTCACCGGCTGGTCTGCGTCCTGAGCCCCGGTCGCCAGGGCCCTGAAGCGACCAGACTCGGTGTTCGCTGTGGGTGCGGGAGCTACTGCCGCGCCCTCGGGGGAGTGGGCACGAGGGGAGAAGGCGGTGTGGATGGAAAGTCAGTCACGTGTGTGAGAGGCGCCGCAGGCAGCAGCCCTCCGGCCAGTCAGTGCTGAGGCCCAAGGTGGCCGCCGCGACCTGTCCTGTCCTGTCCTGTCTGCCCCGGGGGAGAGGGGGCAGCGCTGACATGCCCCCAGGCACCATGCCGGAGCTCCGAGACTGTCGGACAGCGGGTGCTGCACCTGCTCACCTGTGTCCGTACTGGGCGGGTGGTCCCTCCCCGGCACCTCTGAGCCCAGCTGTGCCAGGGGGACCCCCCTTCCCTGGGTCGGACCGGCCCTGGGGCCTCCCGCCCCTCCCCTCCCCCTCCCCTCCCCTTCCCCTCTCTCCTCCTCCCCCTCAGAGGCTCCCTATCTCCTTTCCCCAGATCATCACCTTGAGGGATTATGTCCCCAAAATCCTGGGCCCCCAGGCTTTCGGGCAGCACGTGGGCCCCTACGCGGGCTATGACTCCGCCGTGGACCCCACCGTGTCCAACGTGTTCACCACGGCTGCCTTCCGCTTCGGCCACGCCACGGTCCACCCCTGGGTGTGGCGGCTGGACGCCCACTTCCGGGAACTCCTGCCCCCGCTGCTGCTGCGCGACGCCTTCTTCAGCCCCTGGAGGGTCCTTCACGAAGGTGCGGGCCCCTCCTCCCTCCCTCCCCATCTCTCTCCCTCTCTCTGTCTCTCTCTCTCCCTCCCTCCCTCCCTCTCTCTCCCTCCCCCTCTCTCTTCCCCTCCTTCCCTCCCTCCCTCCCTCCCTCCCTCCCCCTCTCTCTCCCTCTCTCTCTCCTCTCTTTCCCTCCCTCCCTCTCTCTCTCTCCCCCTCTCTCTTCCCCTCCCTCCTTCCCTCCCCCTCCCTCCCTCCTCTCTCCCTCCCCCTCCCTCTCTCTCTCTCAGAGACAGAGCCCACCGCAGCCCCTTCAGTGTCAGCATGCCCTGCCGTTCACATGGGTAGACCCTGCCAGTCATGGGTGTTTATGGAGGAAGCACATGTGCTTGGAGCTTTTATTTTTCTATTGAATTTTAAACATATTTTGATTGATTTCAGAGAGGCAGGGAGAGAGAAACATCAGTGATGAGAGAGAATCACTGATCGGCTGCCTCCTGCACACCCCCTCCTGGGGATCCAGCCCACAACCTGGGCCTGTGCCCTGACCGAGCCAACCATGACCCGGTTCTCAGGTCAATGCTCAACCCTGAGCCACGCCGGCCGGGCTGCTGGGAGGTTTGAAGGCTTACCTGTTCCTCAGAAACACCCGAGTCGGTCCCCTCAGGCATGGGGTCCGGGCGAGGGCCAGGCACCCACAGACGGCATTGAGAGAACTGGGAAGCTCCGGGGGCCGAGTCGCGGCCCCCAAGGACACGGGTTAGGGAAGCGTGCGGTTGAGGTCTGGCCGGGACACGGTGGCCTCGGGGTGTCTTGCAGGAGGTGTGGACCCCCTGGTGCGGGGCCTCCTGGCCAGACCGGCCAAGCTGCTGGCGCAGGGCCAGCTGGTGAGTGAGGAGCTGACGGAGAGGCTCTCGGTGCTGGCGCCCGTCGGGACCTTCGACCTGGCGTCGCTGAACCTGCAGCGGGGCCGGGACCATGGGCTGCCAGGTGAGCGCCTCGCCCCGCGGCCGGGCTGGGCCTGGGGGCGGACGAGAGGCCTGCTCCCCGAGTCGGGTCTGCAGTGGCCGTGTCTGCCAACCCGTGTCCACGTCCGGGCTTTCCGTTCTGACAGGTGCACGGCCTCTCCTGTTCTTCCGTGTTGTGTTGTGGCTTTCTGGGGCTGAAATGCATTCCTTGTTTTTATTTTTATGTTTTAAATATATATTTTTACTTCAGAGAGGAAGGGAGAGGGAGAGAGAAACATCAGTGAGGAGAGAGAATCATGAATCGGCTGCCTCCTATACGTCCCCTAATGGGGATCGAGCCCACAACCCAGGCCTGGGCCCTGACCTAAATCGAACCCGGGGCCCTTCAGTCCAGGCTGATGCTCTATCCACTGAGCCACACCAGCTAGGGCTATTTTTATTTATTTTGATTTTTATTATTTTTTCCCTTGGTACTATATTTCCTGTTTTAATATTTTTTTAATGTTACACTCTTTATCTTTTATTTTTATTTTAAAAAATCTTTATTGCTGAAAGTATTACACATGTCCCCCTTTCCCCCGCTGACCCTCCTGCCCGCCCTGCTCCCCGCCAGCCCTCACCCCTGTTGTCTGCGTCCATGGGTGACGCGTATTTGCATACAAGTTCTTTGGTGATCACTTCCCACTCACCCACCCACCCACCTTCCTCTCGTCTGTCCACAGAGGAGCTGCTCACTCCCTTAGACAACGGGACCCCTGGGCCTAGCGCCCGGGAGGGGAGAGCCCTGCGGGGGCGGGGTCAGGGAGGCTGGGGGTCCCGGGCCATCGCGGAGTCGGCGTCGGGCCTCCCAGGGCCGGCCTGCGCGACACACGTCACGGGGAGGTCGGGGTCCATGCCTCCTGCCCCCCATCCCCCTGCCCCCCCAGCCTGGGCTGTGCCTAACCCACTGGCCCAACCTCCCAGCTGTGGTGTGCCCGGCCCCTCTGCTCAGGCCGGGACCTGGGCTGTCCCACTGCACCCCTCACTCGGGTCCACGCTGGCCCCTCCCCCCTCAGCTGTCCCCTCTATACCACCTGCCCCTGCCCCCATGGCCCACCCCATGTCCCCATGGCCCACCCCGTGCCCCGTGCCCCATGGCCCACCCCGTGCCCCATGGCCCACCCCGTGCCCCCATGACCCACCCCGTGCCCTGTGCCCCGTGCCCCATGGCCCACCCCGTGCCCCCATGACCCACCCCGTGCCCCATGACCCACCCCGTGCCCCATGGCCTACCCCCTGCCCCCATGGCTCACCCCATGCCCTGTGCCCCGTGCCCCATGGCCCACCCCGTGCCCCCATGACCCACCCCGTGCCCCGTGCAGGGTACAACGCCTGGCGGGAATTCTGTGGGCTGCGCAGGCTGCACACCCGGGCTGACCTCAGCAGCGTCATCGCCAATGGCAGTGTTGCCGACCGGATCCTGCGCCTGTACCAGCACCCGGACAACGTGGACGTCTGGGTGGGCGGCCTGGCCGAGGACCTGCTGCCGGGCGCGCGGACCGGGCCCCTGTTCGCCTGCCTCATCGGGAGGCAGATGAAGGCCCTGAGGGACGGTGACCGGTAGGTGACGAGCCAGTCACGCCACGTCCGGTTCCCAGGAGGTCAGCCAGGCCGGGGGTCGGGACGTGGGGGCGGGGGGGGCACCGCTCAGCAGGCGTGTGGCCGGCAGGCTCGGTCCCCGTGACGCTGGTCATTTAACAATTGAGGTTCTCCCAGGAGAGCCCCTGGCTCCCCCATTCACGCCCAGCGGCAGCATCTCAAGCGGCCGACGCCCGGGGAGAAATGCCGGGACGTCCTCTCGCTCAGAGCCGTGCCGCCACAGCCCTGGGGGTCCCGGATGGGAGCACTGACCGGGCGGCCCCTCCGTCTGCTCCCTCCTGCGCAGGTTTTGGTGGGAACACGGCGGGGTGTTCACGGAGGCGCAGAGGCGGGAGCTGGGGACGCACTCCCTGTCGCGGGTCATCTGTGACAACACGGGCCTCCCCGGCGTGCCCGCCGACGCCTTCCGCGCTGCCACGTCCCCCCAGGACTTCACGCCGTGCGAGGGCGTCCCCGGCCTGAGCCTGGAGGCCTGGAGGGAGGCTCCCCCAGGTAACTGAGCCCCTGCCGCCTTGGTTGGGGCGCGGGCTCCAGCGCAGACGCGGCTTCCGATCAGCACGGTGGGAGAAAGCATAGGGAGACGGGCGTCCTCGTGGTGTCCCCATGGGAGGCAGGACGTCCCAGCCGGGGACCCCCCTCCCTAGGAGGACGCTGCCCGTGTGGCTGGGTCAGGGCCGAGGGGGCGGCAGTCACGGTCCCCGACCTCACAGGAGCCCAAGAACCCTGGTTGAGAAGCCGTCACTGACACATTTTTAAAAATATGTTTTAATTGATATCAGAGAGGAAGGGAGAGGGAGGGAGAGAGAGAAACATCAGTGATGAGAGAGAATCATGGATCGGCGGCTCCTGCACGCCCCCCACTGGGCATGGAGCCCACAGCCTGGGCCTGTGCCCCGTCCACGGGGAGAGACACAAGGGCACAGGGCGGAGGCGAGTGGGGACTCGAGGGCGGAGACTCCCGGAGAGGCGGCAGGTTTCCCACTGAGGGAAGAGAACCTGCAGCCTGGGGGGGCCGCGCAGTGCTTGGGAGGCCATGTGGGGGAGCCGTGTGGGGCTTGGGGGGGGGCTGTGCGGGGCCTGGGGGGGCCGTGTGGTGCCTGGGGGGCTGTGCGGGGCCTGGGGGGGCGTGTGGAGCCTGGGAGCGGCCCTCGGGAGGTGATGACAGCTGACTACCCTCTCCCTGGCCCAGAGGACGTGTGCGGCCCCCTGGAGCATGTGGCACACGGGGACTCCGTGCTGTGCGGCCCCCTGGAGCGTCGTGTGCTCGTGTTCTCCTGCCGGCGCGGGTTCCGGCTGCAGGGGCCCCAGCAGCTCGCCTGCTCCCGCCAGGGCTGGGCTGACCAGCCCCCCATGTGCCAAGGTCAGTTGCCCAGCAGGCGTCTTTCCGTGGCTCCGCCCCAACCGGCCCTCTCGGACTCGTGTTAAGACGAGCCTGTCCACTGGGAGGCGCTCTGGGCACGGGCATCCCCGCTCGCGTGGCTGAGAGTGACGGTCCTCTCCTGCCGACCTGGCCCGGGGACCCCTTTCCCGGATGAGGCGCCGGTGGCACATCAGGTGTCACGGGGGGAGGGGGGTGGCGCGGGCGGCCGGGCCAGCAGCCTCGGGACGGGGGAGGGGGCTGTGGTGAAGAAGCTGCAGTGCCAGTTGCTCTAGACTCGAAGCAGAAGTGTGTCCACAGGAAGAACCCGAGGACCAGGCGCCCCCGTGGCCCGCTGGCCCTGACGTGGCCGCTGCTGCCCGCTTCTCACCCGTTTGCCACCCCGTGGTGATGCCTGCAGCGCACCCTCCGGCAGCGAAAGTTAGCACACGGGAGGCTTCTGCGCGGTTCAGACTTAGTGCCCGCCTACAACCGAGGCGCTGTGCCCGCTGCCTGGCTCCATGTTGGCGGGACACAGAGGACAGGGTCAGAGTTAGGGTCAGGCTCAGGTCAGGCTCGGAGTCAGGCTCAGGTCAGGCTCAAGGTCAGACTCAGGGTCAGGCTCAGGTCAGGCTCGGGGTCAGGCTTGGGGTCAGACTCGGGGTCAGGCTCGGGGTTAGGTTCAGGGTCAGGCTCGGGGTCAGACTCAGGGTCAGGCTCAGGTCAGGCTCGGGGAGGGGGAAGGGGACTGTGGCCGGTCCTCAGCAGCGTCCTGACCTCCGTGCTCTGTGCAGACATTGATGAGTGTGAAGAGGAGTGGGGGCCACCCTGCCAGGCGCCCGCCCGCTGCAGGAACACCCAGGGCAGCTTCCGGTGTGAGTGCTCGGAGCCGTTCGCGCTGGGAGACGACGGGCGGACCTGTGTAGGTGAGCCCACCCCCTGTGGCCCCGAGTTACCCTGGGAGCTCAGCACGGTGTTTAATCGTGTACAGAACAGAGAGGGTGAGCGACTTGCTCAGAACCACACAGCCTGAGGCAGATCTAGGGTTCGTAATGTGGCCTCTAGCTCCTGTAAAAGAAAAACAGCGTGCAGATACACGTTACACGGAAAGACAGATTTATCTGCCTCCCGCATAGGGGAGGGGCCTCTGTGCAGGACGCAGCTTAACCTCAAGTCCAGCAAAGACCAGGGTGCACAGCCAGTGGCAGAGCGAGGGCGAAGGGAAGGCAGCAGAGGCACGGGGGACAGACTTGGGATCGAGGTCCGGCTCAGGTCAGGTCAGGGCTGGGGTCAGGTCAGGGTCGGGGTCACGGTCAGCTCAGGGTTAGGGTCAGGTCAGGCTCAGGTCATGTCAGGGCTGGGGTCAGGTCAGAGTGGGGGTCACGGTCAGCTCAGGGTCAGGGTCAGGCTCAGGTCAGGCTCAGGGTCAGGCACGCTGACATGGCCTGAGGCCCACGGGCTTGCTGACCGGCTGGCTCTCACCCAGACTCCGGGAGGCTCCCGAAGGCGTCCTTGGTGTCCATCGCGCTGGGCGCCCTGCTGGTCTGCGTCCTGGCAGCCGCCGCCTGGACGGTGATCTGCAGGTGGTAAGTCCCGTCTTCAGGGACCAGGAGCCCACGTCCTCCCCGTGGAGGCAGTGACCACGCGGCCAGTCCCCTCCTCGCCCGTCCCCTCTGCGCACGAGGACTCTCTCAAGTCTCTCTCGTCTGCCGCCTCGCTCCCCACTGTCCCCATTTTCTTCCGTCTCTGGCTCCTCTCCTCATTCCCCAAATTTCCTCTCCTCGCTCCCTTCTCTCCCCGTTCTCTCCATTTTCCTGGATTTCTGGCTTTTCTCTGCGTCTCTCCATTTTCTTCCATCTCTGGCTCCTCTCCCCGTTCTCTCCATTTTCCTGGATTTCTGGCTTTTCTCTGCGTCTTCTCCATTTTCTTCCGTCTCTGGCTCCTCTCCCCGTTCTCTCCATTTTCCTGGATTTCTGGCTTTTCTCTGCGTCTCTCCATTTTCTTCCGTCTCTCGTCTCGTCTCCTCATTCTCTTCGCTGTCTCCCTTTCGTTTTCGTTCCTCCCGTTCCCTCCTCTCTTGCTTCTGTCCTCCGTCTCCCCATTTTCTTGGCTCTCTTGATCGGGTCTCTCCTCTTTGTCTCAGTTCCCTGTCCCTCCTCTCCTCACTCTCCACGTTCCCTCGAGGCCCCGACAGTGACCACAGGGTGAGCGGCTCCGGGAGCCGCACCTGGAGGAGGACAGGGCCAGGTCTGCCGCTCGCCTTCCGCAGGCGCAGCTGGTCCCCTCCTCACCGGGGACTCTGTTTCTCGAAGGTCCTCGGTGACGGCGTCTCTGTCCCCACGTGGCGATGATCGTTCCTGGGAAGCCGGTCTGTGACCCCATGGGGACCTCTCGGCTGCGTTCACCGACCTCCCTCCGTCGCCGAGACTCGCCTGGCGTCTGCAGAGGAGCCACGGGGGTGAGGTGACCCGTCGGCTCGTCACCACCCGGCAGTAAGCGGGGGCTCCACGCTTGGGGTCCTTCCCACGGAGCCCTGTGCCGCCTCGGGACCGGGCCCTTCCGTGCGCGCCGCATGCCCTCTGCTCACGGGGAAGGTGTCTGCTCCTCTGTGTCTGTGGGTCTCGTCCCTGGGGCTGGGTTTCTGCCTCGGACGCCCTGCTAACAACAAGGAGCCGGCCTCGTCCCGGCCACGGGTCCCGGAATACCCACGTGCCGGGCTCGGGATCCTGACAGCGTGGAAACGGGCCCGTGCTGGCCCTCATGGGCTCACAGCTCCGTGCGCAGCCCCGGAGGTCACCCTGAAGGTCACGGTGCAGCCCTTGGTTGGTGGAGGGATCAGGGTCCCCCGTGGAGGGAGTTGGTGTCACAGCAAATTGAGTTCCAAGAGAGATGACCGCTGTGGGAACCGCTGGCCGCTCGGTGGACAGACGGTCCCTCAAAACCCCAATGTCCACGGGGCTGCCGTTCTCCTCACAAACCCATCTAGGACGCATGCACTGTCCAGGGCGAGGGCCAGGCCTCCTCCAGCCTTGGAGTCCCCTCCGGCGGCAAGGCTGGGGGTCCCCTGGACAGGACTGGCCTTTCCTTCATGACAAAGGCAGGCGGCGCCACCTGGTGGCCGATGTGGGGAGCGCAGGCATGGCCGTGGCGTCCTGACCCAGGGCCTTACCTTCTGCCCATCATTTCCCGCCCTGTCCACGACCTGTCGCCGCCTTGTCACTCAGCGGCCGGCCCTCCGGTCCGGCCGGGTCACGGCTGTCAGAGCCAGGACAGTCCTTCGTGATGAAAGAACACGTCGTCGTATACACAGAGTCAAACACGAGATTTAAGGAAAACAACGCTCAATCCGTAAGCATTTAAGCTGCTGGGTGATTTAGCTTTAACACACCTGTTGATGGATGTCCTGTCTCTCTGTGTTTTTTAGGTGCCTCTAGGGCCAAATCTGTCTTAACAGAGTCTTCTTTAAATCGCTTTGCATTTGTTTTTAATTTGGGGAAAGAACAGTCTGGCTCTGTGGCTGCAGTAACACAAATTGTGAAAAACAAAAATAAAGGCCTTATAAAAAATGGCATTACTCGCTTTTTCTCACCACAGTCATCCGGCAGCTCTCACGTCTGTTTGCATTTCACGGGGTCGCACCCTGTGGTGGAGAAAGAGCACTGTGAGAGCTTCACCCCTTTGGAAGGAAAAAGGCGATTTTGCAGGTTCTGTATCTCCACAGGCGACTTGGTCCTTTCGGTCGGCTTAGAGCAATGCCGAAGGTCAGGAGTGCTCACCCCGAGCCGCACGTCTGCCAGGGTGGCTCCCGAGCACACAGCACGGTGGAAAACACACGGTGCACACAACACAGTCTGCCTCCAATTAGGGCAAAACACCCACGCTTTGTGATGGAACACGGCATCGTCACGTCAGCTCACACGGAGAGGACAGGCGTGGGCCCCCACGGGGCAGAGCAGCGAGGGACGCGGGTCGGCGGTTCTCCAGGCATCACGTGCCCACACAGCAGGTGTGTCTTTGGGCTAAAAACCGAGCCGACACGGGAGCCCTCAGAACCAACCGGGCCCCACAGGGGGACACGGTGTCCCGAGTCCACGTCTCACGGGCCCTGTGGGCCTCAGAGAACCGCCGTGAGTCTCTAAAGGCAGAGCGTGCAGCGGCGTCCATTCATGTCATTCGCACGAAGGAAGTTTTCTCCCGGTGGCCACTCGGTGAGGGAACCGGAGAACCAGGCTCACGGGTCGGCGAGAGTGACCACTGTGGTCGCTCACCCCACGTCCACCTGGGACGCAGGCAGCTGCCCGGATGTTCACGCCTCGTACACACACGCATCGTGTTTGACACCTTTAGGATGTAGGTCACACTTCAGAAGTGGGAAAAGCCCGGCCAGTGGGACTCAGAGGTTTGGAGTTGACCTGTGAACCCGGAGCTCACGGTTCGATTCCCGGTCAGAGCACGGGCCAGGGTTATGGGCTCCATCGCCAGTGTGGAACGTGCAGGAGGCAGCCGATCCGTGACTCTCTTATCATTGATGTTTCTGTCTCTCCCTCTCCCTTTGTGAAAAAAAATAAATAAAAAAACCTTACCCTAGCCCTAACACTAAAATCTAACCCTAACCTTAACCCTAACCCTAAAAGCTAACCCTCACCTCAACACTGAAACCTAACCGTAACCCTAAAATCTACCCTATCCCTAAAAGCTAACCCTAACGCCAAAAGCTAACCCTAACCCTAACCCTAATAGCTAACCCTCACCTTAACACTGAAACCTAACTGTAACCCTAACCATAATGCCAAAACCTAACCCTAACCCTAACCATAACGCCAAAAGCTAACCCTTCACCGTTTTCACCCAACTATCAACCCCCTTCCCACCAGTCTGTCCTCTGTGCCTACGAGTTTGTTTTCACTTATTTTTTCCTTTGATCCACAGAATCCAGTGTATTCTCCCCTCACTCATTTCACTCCGTGTGCTACCCAGGTGCATCCTTGCTCCCAGATGTGAGGTGTCATGCTTTCCTGTTGCTGTCCTATTCCATGGTCCATGGGCTGGAGGCGGGAGTCAGCGGGAGGGTCGGCAGCTGTGGGACAGGCTGTGTGAGGGCCTGGAAGATGCAGAGGGGGCCCGGGGCCGGCCTCGCCCTCCCCCACACCCTCCCCCGGCTCCGAGACAGCCCCTCGAATACAGCAAACGGCACTTGGTGACAGCCACACACTTTTTAAAAAAATTTTTTTATTCTTTTTTAAGAAGGAAGGGAGGCGGGTGGGAGGGTCAGAGAAATCTTCCTAGAAAAGATGACCTCAGACTCCAGGCTTTTTAAAAAAATATTTTTATTTATTTCAGAGAGGGAGGGAGAGAGGGGAGAGAGAGGAGAGAGAGAGAGAGAGAGAGGAACATCAATGATGAGAGAATCATTGATCGGCTGCCTCCTGCATGTTCCCCACTGGAATCAAACCGTGACCTCCTGGTTCCTAGGTTGATGCTCACCCATGATCCACGCCAGGTGGACCAACCTCCATCCTCTGTGGGGGACCAGGCTGAGGGCTTGGTCCAGAGCACAGAGCCGGCCACTTCGCGGGTCCCGGGGGGCTGACGCGCGGCTGTGGCTCGTCCTGGTCCCCGAATCCTGGCCTCCGCACAGGACGCTCAGCATCCTGACAAGGCCGTGCTGAGCGCCGGGTAGTCGCACATCACCAAGGAAAGCGTTCATGGCTGTGCTAACGAGGCAGAAACACAATCCCACGTTTAATGTCTAGATTCAAAAGCACTCGAGCAACAAGCTCCATGAGCACCAACCGTGTGAGCTGGGGCAGCGGGGCCTTCCCACCCGCCCCCCCGTCCAGGGAGACCTGCCCGGCCACCAGGGAGGCTTGGAAAGAAACAGTCTGTCACTATTTACCCCCCAAAGTCTCTGTATATGTAGGAAATCTAACCATCCTTTTCAAAGCTATCAGGATTAGTAACCAAATGTATCAGGGCTTTTCGATATAAAGTCAACACCCAAAATTCAATTGCATTTCTATATACAAACCACACACAACTGGGAAGTACGTTTTTTTAAAAAGTGTTGCAACAACGTAACAGTAAGTCAGAAAAATGTGCAAAACCTTTAGAAAAGACTATAACAAAAGGCTAATATGCCAATTGTCCCCTCGGGAGTTCGACGCTCACTGTGACGTGTGCTGACCACCAGGGGGCGGCGCGGGACAAAGGCAGGCCCCGTCCTCCCCGTCCACCGGAAGGCTCGGTCGGCCAGGCCTAGGGGCCCTCCCCGTGCACCGAGCCTCAAGTAAACATGCAAAGAAGTAAAAAGTAAAGGCAGAAACAGGTCATGCGTGAACAGGTCATGCGTGTAAACGGGAGGATTAGAGTCGTTAAGAATGAACCCCAATTGAGGGCTTGGGGGCAGTGACCGCAGTGGCTCCTCGGCCGCCTGCAGGTGACCAAGGGGTCAGAGCCGCTTCCCGCCGTGGGGCCGCTTCTCAGAAGCGTGTGGCTCTGGAAGGCCCGGCTCTGTGTGCTCGTGGGATCCGTGAGGAAAGCATAGACGGCCAGGGACACCGGTGACGGAGCAGCTCTCTGGGTCGACTGACTCAGAGTGAGCTGCTGCGTTATGGCTGACTCAGGAGAGGGAGAGCGTGCCTCGGAGGGATGAGTCCCAGTCCCTCCCGTCCCTGGCGTTCAAACAGAGGCCACATGGCCTGCGGGTGCTCGCACACCTTCCACACCCTCAACGCCCCTGCCCTGCAGGCCACGGGGAGCTCTGCCTGCTGGGCTCGAGCAGATGCCAGACACGAGGGGTGGGTGGGTTCGCACGGCTGTGCTCAGCCAGCCTCCGGGTGCAGTGACCACCGGTGTGGCCATGGGCTGAGCCTGGCTCTGGCCTCACTTGGTATCTGCGACTCTTCTGTGGGTCCAGAGGCTTTCCTGGGGGTGAGCGAGTCCCCGCCTCCCGGGGAGCAGCTGCAGCGAAGGGACTAGGCCGCCCGTCGGCCCCCTGGCTCAATGCTGAGCGTCTCGGGGTCTCAGGGTAGCCTCGCTGTCCGCTCTTGCCTCCCGGCCCCAAGCTGACCCTGGCGCTGTGCTCAGCGGTGTTTGATCAGCCCCCCCGGCCACTCACTTCCCCACCCAACCCAGCCCCCCCGTTATCTGCAGACGCCCACTCCATGTGGCCCTGTGGCAACTGTCGAGCCCAGCCCCCTGGCTGCCCTGTGGCCCGGGGCAACGCCGCTGAGGCCGCAGCAGGAGCAGCCCTCGGGCTGAAGGGAAGCGACACAAGGCTTCATGACAGAGCACCGGGCAGGGGGGCCTGGCTTCCCAGGCCCAGGGCTGCCCGACCCTGAGGAATGGCTGGGAAGGTCACAGAGGTCATCTCTAGCAGCCTCGCCTGCGGACAAGGCGCTGTGGCCGTGGCTGCCGCCCATGGGCTGCCCCACCTGGCCAGTCGGTTTCCGCTTGGGGCCGAGGCGAGGAGCCTGGGCAGCTCGGGGAGGAACCCGCCCAGCAGCTCCGGGCTCCAGGCTGATCCTCAGCTCCAGCTACTCCCGCGGCCATGAACCACGAGACCCCGGGCTTCCAGGTGCAGGGCCTCCTCCTCCTACAGAGAAGTACCCATGGCAACCGGCCCTGGTGGAAGGTTCCAGAAGACTGCGATGGGACCGGACATCCTCTCCGGTTCCCGGACTCTGCGGTCACTAACCGTGGAGTGAAGGGCACACTTGGCCTTAACAGAGGAAGTCCGATTTCCCCGGACTCAGGCCCACCTGGAGGAAGCACCGGCCGGCGTCGGGAGACTCACCGGACGTGCCATGAAGGGCAGGGAGGACCAGCACACAGAGGAGGCTGGTGACCTAGGAATGAGTCACAGCGACTGCACATGACACACTGACGGACAAACGCTCGCAGTCACCGGCCTCCACGGAGAGGCTGGTCTGTCAGCCTCAGACCAGACGCCACGGAGCTGAGGGGCGGGGACACCGCAGGCCACGCTCAGATGGGCCAGGGACACGTGGCGAGCGTGGCGCCCCCTTCCCTTCCGTGTGTCTGCTCCGAATCTCAGACAAGAAGGGGTGCCGCTCCCCCAGTTAACTGTCGGGGCAGTGATTTCCGAAGCACAGACTCTCGAGAGTCCGGCGTGTCCTCCGCGGACAGCTGTGCGCTCAGCCGCCGCGGCCGTGTCCTGGTTTGTGCTGCACGTGAGGACAGGCGAGGAGCCCGGCGTGCGTGTGAGGACGCAGATGATGTAAGAAGCACGTGCCGTGCGGCTGGGACAGCCAGGCTTGTGTTTTATTTATTGTTGTTGTTAATCCTCACCCAGGACGTTTCTCCGCCGATTTTCAGAGAGAGAGGAAGACAGGGAAAGACAGAGAGGAACATCGATGTGAGAGAAACACACCGATTGGTTGCCTCCTGCACGCGCCCGACCAGGGCCGGGGAGGAGCCTGCAACTGAGGTCGTGTCCTTGACCAGAATCAAACCCGGACCCTTTCCTCTGCAGGTCGATGCTCTACCCACTGAGCCCACCGGCCAGGGCTGGGACATCCAGCCTTTTACAGGAGGGTCAGCGGCCACGAAACAGATCTGGTCTCGGCCCGACGGGTGTGGCTCAGTGGTTGAGCGTTGACCTACACACCATTCGGTTCCCGGTCAGGGCACAGGCCCGGGGTGCGGGCTCCATCCCCAGTGAGGGGCGTGCAGGAGGCAGCCGATGAGTGATTCTCTCCCATCGCTGATGTTTCTCTCTCCCCCGTTCTCTCTGGAATCAGTAAGATGATATTTTTAAAAACACGTTCTTGTTGGAAACGCACCTTGGAAGCGACATTCGCAGGAATCGGGTCCTGTGCCCAGATGTGGAGAAGGAAAGCGTGTGCGATGACGGTGAGGCGACCCCCCCCGCCCCCCTGGGAAAGCCCGACCACTGGGCGGACGTTCAGAGCCTGTCAGTCAGGGAAGCGGTGAGGCCGTGAGGCGGACGGGGGAGGAGGGGGAAGGGGGCCTTCTGAGCTGGGCTTCCTTCCACGGAGACCACTGGACAAGGTTGCCGGTGGGGGCCCCGTTCCAACCTGGGAGGGAGGACGTGGCCCCCTCAGGGCTGTTGGTCTCGATGATGCGAGCAGCTCAGGCTGTGACACGGGACACATGGAGGACGGGTCTCTGCAGGGATGGACACCACCCGGCCGGCGGGGCTCAGGGGTTGAGCGCTGACCTCTGAACCAGGCGGTCAGTTTGATTCCGGTCAGGGCACAGGCCCGGGTTGTGGGCTCGATCCCCAGTGGGGGGCATGCAGGAGGCAGCTGGTCCATGCTTCTCTCTCCTCGTGGATGTTTCTCTCTCCCTCCCCCTCCCTTCCTCTCTGAAATCAGTAAAAAAATATTCTTACAAAAAGAGAGAGGGGGAGGCCAACGAGACGGGATCCAGTGGGGACAGGCAGGCCCGTGGACAGGCTGCTGCCGACACCAGGCCCAGGTCAGGTCCGACCCTCTCCTGCCCTCCCCTGCAGGTGCCGGAGCCTTGGGGACCACGCCCCTCCCGTGAGCACAGGCTACACCTCAGACCTACTCAAGCCTCTGGCGGCTTTGGGGCTGCGACCGTGCCTGCTCTCCCCCCTCCACGACACCGGTCTCGTGGCTGCAGCGGGTCGGGAAGCGGCAAAACCAGAAGAAAACGTCCCATAAAACTCAGTTTGTGCCAACCGGGTGACTTCCTGGAAGTCTGTCAGGAAGTACGTTTCCCCCTGAATATCAAATACCTGGAAAACGTGCTTAAAATCTCTGCGGACACCGCCGCCTCTGCACCACGCTGACCCCGCGGGGCGCAGCCGCGAGCACGGCTCTACGGAAAGAAGACGCGTGCACCCTCCGCTGGAACACGTGGCCCGTTTATTCGAACGAAGGCGTCGTTACAGAGTGCAAACGTTCCTTTGGTATGAGCTGATTACAGGGACAGAGAAGGCACTTGCTGCCGCCAGTCAGGCAAGGGAATAAACACGGACACGTGGCTTCCCACCACGCGACCCCCGCGGCGCGCCCGCCCTGCCTTGGCGCCCCACGCACTGAGACCCCGCTTGGTCCCGCAGACACGCCACCTGCAGCCGCCGACTTCCCTGTGGGGCCGCCTCCTCCGGTTCACGTGCCTGCCGCCTCTGCCCGAAACCACAGGGAACCCCGAGGCGCCAGCACCCTCACGAATGGTCTGCCGCCGCCTGACACGGAGCACCTTACAGAACCACCCGCCTTCCACCTTCCGGTTCCAGACACGCGTCCCAGGTCCTGACTCGATCGGACTTGACATTTCAGAGGAAGCCCGTGACGTGACCTGAGCTACAGCGCCAGCTGTTCCCTGCCACTCCGCGACCCGCGGCTGAGGTCAAGCGGGCCGTTTAAAGCTTTACGCTCCCGCGTGGATATTCGCACACCAGCCCCGGGGACGTGGCAGCCTGCCGTCCGCCGTGGACCAGAACCAGCTCTGAAACTGCCCACTGCCTGCGGGACGCGGCGAGACTCGCTCCCACGCCGCACCGTGATTCGTGGCGGGCGCCGTGTCCCCGTGGGGAGGGCGGGCAGGTCCCTCCTCTGGATCCCACTCAGCGCCCGGAACCTGCGTGTTCAGGGACACGCATCTCAGAACTCAGATCTCTGCATTCAGGACAGAACGGGAGGTTTTGGTCAGTCAAGGCAAGCGCGGCCATGAGGTACGAGGTGCTTTCGCTGACCCTAAAGGCCTGCGGGGCAGCGGTGTCTGTGCCACATGGAGCACGAGACACTCGGTCGGCGTTCACATGCCTGCGCTTGGGCATCGGACGAGGGGCGGGCGTTGTCTCCGAGGCTCTCGTCGCCGAGTCAGGGAGGAGGGCTGGTCCCTCCGTGCAGCGGCCGGGAGCAGCCCGGGGAGCGTGAGCCCAGCGTGGCCACCGCGAAGGGGGTTTCCCTCCTGGCCGGCCGCCGGGCAGCAGGGTCAGAGGGAAGACAGGCCTGTTTCTCAGCGGCCGGCAGCCTCAGTCACGGGGACAGGAGTGGCGAAGCCGCAGGTGCGCGTGCGGAGCGGGGATCTGCCGTGAGGAGTTGCTGGTGCGCGTGGGCCATGGCAGAGGCCAGGGAAGGGGTCGGGGGTCCGGGGTCCGGGCCAGGAGCCTGTGCACCGGACATGCTCCCAAGAGACTGTTCCGCCTGCCAAACGCTGCCGTGCTCTTCAAAGGTGCATGCCTCCCGGCGGCGGGTGCACAGGCTCCGGCCCGGGCCAAGGGCGTGGCTCTCCGTCGGGGGCAGCGGTGGGAGGGGCAGCACTCTGGGAGCCTAACGACTTAACTGCGCGGTTTAATAGTAGCACCACTTTTTCATTAAAAAATTAAATAAAAACCTGAGAATCTAACGTGAAGTTAGGACTCGTGTCTGTCCACTGCGTGGTCTCCGGCTCTGTGGACGCTCCAGTCTGAGCCCCTGTACGGCTTCCGAGACGCCCCGCGTATGGCCGTGAGCCGGGCACGTCCTCGGCGCCCGCCAGTCCGCGCTCCCTGCACCGGCTGGTGACCTGGGGGACGCTTGCGGAGCTGGGAGGAGCGGCAGGGAGCTACGGCGGCGTTCCCGCGGGGTCCCTCCGGCAGACCGGACAGCAGGCACCATCGATTCTCACGGGGGCCGGGCAGTCGGCGGGCTGGCAGGCTTCCACGAAGCAGGTGATCTGCCCGTCCTGGAGGGAGATGGTGCCAGGCGGGTCAGTTCCTGGGACGACCCCCGAGCATCACACCCGCTTCCCGCCCATGTCCCAGCCTGTGCCCGGGTCTGACGGCTTCAGTCCTTCCTGCCCCGCAGTAGTCTTCCCAGAGCTTCCTGCCCGGCCCGGCTGCAGCCAGACCCCGGCCACGGGGGACGCCTAGCACCTGCCCACTGTCCCCGCAGGTGCGCACCCCCATGGCTGCCCAGGGAAGAGGGAGGAGACCCCACCGGTGAGCGGGGCCTCGCTGACCACCCGGCTGCCCAATGGGGGCTCAGGACTCTGCCGCGGAGTCCGTGGTCCAGGCCCCAGGTCCCCGAGACAGAGCCGTACTCACGCGGCATTCACAGACGGTGCACACGTCTCGCTTCCACCGGGCGCCATCCGTGTGGGGCTCGCCGTCCACATCGGTGCACTCGGCCGTGCTGAGCCGAGACTCAAGTTTCTTTATCTGCAAAGCCAGCGTGTGCACGGTCAGTCCACGGGAGTATGGCCCTCGCCCTGCCCGGCCCGGACACGGCGACTCGCGACGGGCAGGGAGGCAGGCACATCTCTTCAGGGTGTTGTGGGGCTCAAAGTGCTCCCTAGACAGCCAAAGGCTTTCCCAGAGCTGGGGCGGCCCTGCCTGCTTCGCCGCAGGGGGCGCCCACCCCCCAAATGTTAGTGGTTCCCAGAACGAAGCTTCTGGGCAAGTGTGAAGCCCCCTTGCACCCAAGTAGCCCAGCCTCAGACACTCTGGTCTCACAGGGAGAGGAGGAGGGGGACGTGGGGCCTACAGCCAGGCGGGCGCAGCTGTGTGCCCTGGGAAGCAGGCCATGCCCTGGGAACCTGGGGTCACCCCGAGGCCCTGCCCCGGAACCTGGGTCCCTCTGAGGGTCCTGATCACCGGGGACTGAGGGACTCGGTGTGGCCCAGCCCAGGACAAGCAGGAGAAGAGGCAGCAGGCAGTGAACCCCGGGCCCCAGGTAAGGGGCATTGCAGAGTTCACACCGGGGTCACAGAGATGAGTCTGCGGGGGACGTGAGCTAAAAAGGGGAGCGTGGCGGGGCAGCACCTGTGTCCGGAGGTCCGTGATGGTCTGCTGCATCTCCAGCACCAAGTCCCGGAAGTCGCTGGGCCCCAGGGCCTGGGGGTGCTCGGAGGAGGCAGCCGTGGCATTCCTGGGACGCTGGCTGGGCTTCCCGGCGCTGCAGGAGGGGAGACAGGAGGCGTCGCACACACTCACACCGCAGGCCCCAGGGCACCAGGGCTGTCTGGGCGGCTGGCAGGAAATCCCGCCCACGGCCAAGGCTGGCCCGCAGTGTGGACGGTCTGACCCTCGGGGACGCCGTACCTCAGTGTCTTCCCGGCTTCCGTGGGGGGCGCGCCCTCCCGATAGCTGAAGTCCAGGGACCGCCGGCCTCGGAAGTGGTAGGAGAAGGCGCTGAACTGCCCGCGGGTCCTGCAGTCTGGGGAGGGGGGAGGGTTAGGCCCTGCAGCTCCGACTTCAGGACTAAGTCAGAGCGTCCCGGTCTCTCGCTCGCCTGGGACGAATCCCGACCCTCACGGCCACGGGGCCTGGCGACCGCCCTGCTCCCCGCGGAGCGTCCGGCCCGGGCAGGGCTGCGTCTGGTCGAGAGAGGTCCGAGGAGGGAGGGGCCACGAAAAGACTGACCAGCGGTCAGACCAGGACGCCGCCGCGAGCAGTGGAACGGCAGGAAGGGAGCCGCGGCCCTGGACAGCAAACAGGGCTCTGTCCACACAGAAGCTCTCGGTTCTGAGCCTAAAACTTGAGCGAAAGATCGAGGAGCAGCACGGAGCCCACCGCTTCCTCAGCCGCCGAGGAAGGAACGCAGCATTTACGGAAAAGCCACGCACCGCCCAGCTGCCGTGGCTCAGGGTGGAGCGCCGACCTGTGAACTGGGCGGTGGGCTCCGTCCCACGTGGGGTGTGCAGGGGGAGCTGACCATGAGTCTGTCTCCTCACCGATGTTTCTCTCTCCCCCACCCCCTCTCTGACGTCAATAAAAATAGACTTTAAAAAGGAAACCTAGCACACAGACGCATGTGTACACACAAAAGAGCAACACGGAACACGAGGGAAAACCTGAACGGCTGATGAACCTGAAGGGACGCATGGAGATGCTGTCACACGAGCCGTCACGCTAAACACGACCCGTCACTGGAAATCCCCCACCGGGACTTTGTGTAGGGCCCACGGATGCCTCCGCACGGACACGCCTAACCCGCCAAGGTCGCAGCGTGCCTGCTCCCCGTCACCCCTCTGCCGGCACCGCTGTCCGTCAGCTCGTGTGCCGTGTCCCATCACGGGCGGAGTGCGCGGCGCTGACCACGTGGGCACGGGGTCTGGGGGTTAGTTACCTTCGCAGCAGTCCTGCCAGACCCGCAGGTCCACCCTGGGGATGTCGTCGCAGCTGCTGTAGCCGTGGGGGAACTCTGCCACCCGGAACACGTCCCTCTGCACACGCGTGATGTTGTCCGAGTTGTCGCACAGGATCCTGGCCAGCGATGTCTGCTTGATCTGCGTCAGCTGGGCCGGCGAGAACACCCCGGGGTTCTCGTACCACAGCCTGTGTCCCGGGGGGAGAGCGAGACGGAGAAACTCGGACTCAAACCACAGCGACCGAGCGCCGCGTCCTCTGCTCCGTTCCCAACAACGCAGACGCCCTGGTTTTAACCGGGGCCGCGTGACGGTGGACAACGGCTCACGCTTCCCGCTCCAAACAAAGCAAACGACCGAGTAAAGACCCGGAGGCGGGCACTGACCGGGCAGCCAGGCCCCTTGAGCAGCGGCGCACGGCCCGTGGCCCCAGCCGGACGGCTCGGCGACAGGAGGGACCGCCTGCCGCGCTAACTGACCACAGGACCGTGCAGCGCCTCGCGATCCCGCCAGGAGCTCCCGGGGGCGGACCCGGCAGACCGTCCACTTCGAGGGACAGAAACCTCTCGACAGCCACAGGGCGGGACGGTGGCGGAGTCGGGCTGGCCCTGTGGCGGGGCCGGCAGCCGGGCGTGGTCACGAACAAACAGCACAGCCTGGCTGGCGTGCTCGGTGGGTTGAGTGTCGTCCCGTGGACCAAGAGGTCCCGGGTTCGATTCCCAGTCAGGGCACAGGCCCGGGTGGCGGGCTCCCTCCCCAGCGTGGGGCGTGCAGGGGGCAGCTGGCCCAGGACTCTCTCTCATCACGGATGCTTCTCCCTCTCCCTCTCCCTTCCTCTGACGTCAGCAAAAAGAAGTCTATTAAAATCCCACACAACAGACAGACCAGGCGTGACGCCGCCTTCCCCCCCAGCCTCAGCGGGGACACAGGGCCGCTGCCCACGGTTCCGCTCTCCCGAGTCCCCAAGAGGTGCCCGAAGCCCGGCCTCTCCCCGCCGCCCCCGCGCTCACCTGTCCCCGTCCCGCAGGCGCTGGAACTGCGTGCTGAGCAGGCACATGAGCGTGGGCCCCAGGCGGCTGCCGGGCACCAGGTCCTCCACCATGAGGGCAGGGAACAGGTCGATGTTGAGCGGGGACCCGTATAACCTAGACGACACGTGAGGCCCTCAGTGCGCTGAACGGCTTATCTGGGAAAGGCCCTCTCCATCGTGCTTGTGCTTCACTCCGGCCGCCCCGTAACAGAGACGTCAAGCGCCTTTCTTTAAAGCCCTCGTCCTCATGCTAATCCCTCCTCCTCCTCGCCTATCCCTGTTTGTGTGGGGAATAATACAGTAATTGTCCGGCCGGCGTGGCTCAGTGGTGAGCGTCGACCTAGGACCCAGGAGGTCACGGTTCCATGCCCGGTCAGGGCACAGGCCCGGGTTGTGGGCTGGATCCCCCGTGTGGGGCGTGCAGGAGGCAGCCGACCCACGTGTCTCTCACACGGATGTTTCTCTCTGCCTCTCCCTCTCCCTTCCACTCTCTCTAAGTCAGTGGTTCTCAACCTTCCTGACGCCGCGACCCTTTCACACAGCTCCTCATGTGGTGGTGACCCCACCATAACATTATTTTCGTTGCTACTTCATAACCGTAATTTTCTGCTGTTACGAATCATAATGTAACTATCTGTGTTTTCCGATGGTCTTAGGCGACCCACAGGTTGAGAACCGCTAGCACCCTGGTTGCCTAAGACCATCGGAAAACACAGATATTTACGTTACGATTCGAATACGGTTATGAAGTAGCAACGAAAATAATGTTATGGTGGGGGTCACCACCACATGAGGCACTGTCTGCATTACAGGGTCGCGGCGTTAGGAAGGTTGAGAACCACTGCTCTAAACAAACCTATAGGAAAGTGTCCTTGTGCGAGGATTAACCAACAAACAAACAAACAAAAGGTGGAAGAACGTAAATAAATGAAAGTAAGAAAGCGACCCCGGCCTCCGTGCGCACTCACCGGCGCAGCTTCTCCCGGATCTCGGGGTCTTGGATCTCGTTCTTGAGGTCCTCGAAGGTGTGCGCGGCCGACAGGTTGCAGTAGACGCGGAAGTCGTGGTAGGGCGGGATGCCGTGGTCGCGGCCGCGCTGGATGTTGATGGCCGCCAGGTCCAGCGCCACCGTGTGCGCCATGGAGAAGAGGCGCTCCGTGAGCTCCGTGTTCAGCAGCTGTGAGGGCACCCGCATCTTGCCCGCCACGCCGAACAGGCCGCGCAGCAGCGGGTCGATGCCGCCCTCGTTCACGATGCGGAACGGCGAGAAGAAGGCCTTGTGCAGCGGCACGTGGCCCTGCGCGACGGGCTGGAAGGCCTCGTCCAGCCGGTAGAGCAGCGGGCGGATGAGCGTGTGGCCGAAGCGGAAGGCGGCCGTGGCGAAGGCGTTGAAGACGCCCGCGTTGACGCCGGGGTCGTAGCCGCGGTACTCGCCCAGCATCTTCACGCCCACCTCGCCCAGCACCTTGGGCAGCCAGTGCTGGTAGGTGATGTGCTGCATCTGCGCGCCCACGATCTTGCGGGCCTCGTGGTACAGCGTGTCGCCGTCCCAGTGCGGGTTCAGCGCCAGCAGCTCGGCGGCCACGCGGTTGTGCTCGCGGAACCAGAGCGTGTGCATGCTGGTGAGGCCCAGCTGCTCGTTGGCGCGGTGGTCGCCGGCCAGGAAGCAGGGGATGGGGCTCTCGCTCTCGTCGCGCATGCACTCGGTGGGCGGCCCCGCGGCGAAGGGCAGCAGCGGCTTCCCCGAGCGCTGCACGATGCCCTGGCGCAGCAGCCCGCGCTGGCTGGCCAGGTCGCGCACGGCGCGCGCCTCGTGCTCCGAGCTCCCGTACACGTTGGAGGCGTCGATGTAGGAGGTGAGCTGGTTGATCTGCTCGCGCGGGTACACGGAGTTCATGAGCAGCGAGGTCATGCCGCTGCCGCACACGGGGCTGGAGCGCACGAAGAACATGCAGCGCGCGCCGTTGCGCACGCGCGGGTCGTTGGGCGGGATGGCGAGCGAGAAGCAGGGCGGGTCGTTGCTGCAGGCGGAGCTGCAGTGCTGCCCGTCCGAGAAGCGCGCCTGGCTCAGCGCCACCACCGTGGAGTCCAGGTCGTGGTCCAGGAACTGGCCCCACTGCATGAGCATGTGCGTGAACTGCGCGTCCGGCGTGACGGCCTCCGTGCCGATGAGCGTGGTGGACACCAGGCGCGGCATGGGGAGCGCGTGCCCGTGGTAGAGCCGGCCCGGCGTCACGCCGCGCGGCGTGTTGAAGCCGTTCTCGTACACGGACTTGAGCAGGCGCTCGAAGGCCGTCAGCGAGGCGCCCCACATCGGGTGCTGCAGGTTGTTGCAGGTGCCGTCGTGCGTGCGGTACTTCTGGTGGAAGCACATGTCCGAGCAGTTGTTCACGCGCCGGTGCGCCGTGCAGCCCGACAGGTTGGCGATGAGGCTCAGGTACTGCGGGGAGACCAGGTCGTTGTAGTGGTAGCCTGCGGGGAAGGACGGGGCGGCTTGTGATCTGAGGCCCGCAGACCGACTCCGGGCCCGGTGCTTCCGGGAGGGGGTGGCCGCGGGGCACGCCCTCCCTGCCTCGCCCTGAGGGGTTCCCACCTCCACCACCCAGCATGCTCCAGGCCGAGGAACAGCTCCGCCCACCGGCACATATGCGGGGGCGCACACTCGGGCACGCAGGGACGGACGCTCAGGCACGCAGGGACACGCAGAGGCGCACGCTCGGGCATGAAGGCAAGTGCTAGGGCACGCAGGGGCACACGGGGGGCGCGCGCTCGGGCACGCAGGGGCACACGGGGGCGTGCGCTCGGACACGCAGGGGCGCGCGCTCCAGGCCAGCGGCATAGCTCCCCTCCCGAGCGCGCTCACAGCGGCACCTGGGCTCCCCACACTCGCCGGCACCGCCAGATCGGTCACCAGCGCATCCACTTTGAAGCCTCTCTTGGACCTAGGCCCAGTCGCATACATTTGACAGACTCCTTGTTGTAGGGGCGTGTTCGAAACCCCCATATAGATGCGGTGAGGAACCGGCGGTGAGGAAACCCCGCAGGCCGGGGAGAAGAAACCCACAGGCCGCGGTGAGGAAACCCCACAGGCCGAGCACTTCGCCAGGGATGGGACACCGGATCCAGCCACCCAGGGCCGCGCTCACCGGGACGGAAGGCTTGGGTGGGCGGCGCGCTTCCCTAGATCAGGGCGGGGACACCGCCATGCCTGCCTCGTTCCCAGTTCCTCCTGAACTCTCTACATTCTCCGTCCCGAACACTGAGCACCCCTGCCACCCACGTCACCTGGGCCCAAGGCGCCTCCCTGCGCAGCCCCTCTGTCTGCAGCGGTGGCCACGGGGTCAGCGGCAGCTCCGGGGCCGCCTCCCAGGCCGGCCCCACCGCAGGGACCAGGAGCCAAGCTGAGGGCGGGCACCAGCCAGCGCCGGGTGGAGGCAGACACAGCAGCCGTGAACTTGGAACCAGAGCGTCTGAACGTTCGCTGGTCGAACGCAGACCTGTCTACAGACGCAGGCAGCACGCCTGGGAAAGGAGACGGTCCACAGGAAGGCTGCAGACTGCCATCTCAGCCACGCCCTTCAGTCTAGTTCACTTTAGGAATAAAAACGACCTCAGCACGCAGACAACTGCATATGGGTGGAGACACGGAGAAAAAGTACGCGTCCAAGACTAAGGGATGGACAAGCGACCGCTTCGGGACGGGACAGGCCTGGAAGGCACTGTTATTGGGGAAAAGGCAGTGTATTCCCCACAAGGGATCCCTCCCAGGTCACAGAACAGACACAGGCAGGCCTGCAGGTCAACCCTCCGGTGGACACCTGTGTGAGCGTCCACGACAGCCAGGGTCACCTCTGCCTTCACACCGAGACGCACCCTCTCACCAGGGCACCTGGTCCCCAACTGCCACCTCCCTCCCGGATCACCCTACAGACCCCCTGCCCAGCCCCATCCCCGACAGTCGGCAGTGAGTGCAGGGCAGAGACTCTGCGCAGAATGGCCGGGTTCTGACGCTTCTCCAGGAGCTGGGAGCGGGGAGCGGAGGCCGGCGGTCGCCATAGAGACCAGTGGAGATGACCCTGAGGGGCCAGTGCCCTAGGATGGAGGAGCAGGAGGCATCTGCACACAGCTGGCCTCCAGGACACGGGGCTCAGACTGGTCCCAGACGCGGCAGGACGTCCCTCACCGCACACACGTGTCCTTAGGAACAGCGTTCAGTCCTGAGCAATGTTTCTGTCTGGATGGCAAAAGACGCCCATCAAAGACAAGGCAGAGACCACTGGGACGCCGGGAAGCAGAGGATCGGAACCACCTGGCGCCGCACTCCCGGGTCAGCTGCTTCCGGGACTGTCCCCAGCAGCACGTGGGCTCATGCACAACCCTGAGCACACAGCTGCTGGTGAGAGGATGCCATTGCACAATAACCGGTCACCACCGTCTCTAACGGCACCCCCACACTCCTGCCTGGCACTCCTGCCTGGCACAGGCAACCATCACTGCTGGGCAATGCCATGTGCCAGGGGCACAGTGACACGGTGGCAGTCACCCCATGCCACCCATCATCACCCAGGACAGAGGCTGGAGCTCCACACACACCCTTTCCAACAGCTGCAGGGACACAGCGCCACCTACACAGCAGTTGTCCTGCAAAGTCCTCCGGCAAACCTCCTTTGCCCGGGGACCTTGGGTCACAGCCAGCGGCAGGGACCGCCCAGCTCATCCCAGAGGGTCCCTGTTACCTGAGGTGGGACCTACAGGACCCTCCCCGTCACCCGACTGTGTCCTTCACAGACACGCGGCACAAGAACGCTGGAGCACGCCCCTCAGGAGGCATCGAGGTGGGGGTGTGACACCCGCTCCCCAGGAAGACGCAGGGAGGAGCCCGGGTACTGACTGGTTCCGTTGAGGTCGACCATGAGGCCGCCCTGCACGTGCTCCTGGATCAGCTGCAGCGTCCGCTCAAATATCTCGCCGGCGCGCGCCTGCTCCACGGTGTAGGGGTCCCTCGGGTAGCGGAACAGGGCCAGCAGGTCATTGGGGGAGCGTGGACGGCTGGCGCGGTCAGGCAGGAGGGAAGAGAGGACAGTCAGAGACAGAAGTCACGGCACCCACCGACAGAACTGCGGTTTAATGTTTCCGTAGCTACTGCTCTGGGGCGAGCCGTACCTGCCTGATCCCAGGCGGAAGGCAGCAGAAAAATAAAACCAAGAGAGACCAAACAAACAGTGCATCAGTTCCAGGGAGAAAGCAGCAACATTCGGCTTTAATTCAGACACAGAAAAACACCTCGGAACCGGCCAACATGAGCACACCCCCTAACGGCTTGTGAAACACGTTGTTTTTGCCAAAGCGTTCAGCTCGAGCCAAAAGGCCGCGCTGCCGTTTTTAAGAAATGTTTGACGTGTGAATCATGCTCCAGGCTCTACTTGGAAAGGACGTGCCTGTTATCTTAACCCCTGGGGAGCGGATGCCAACCTTGTGGATGGTTTTCAAGTGAAGTCTTCTCCCGATGAGGCCGCAGGTCACCCCGGACCAAAATGGCCCGAGTTTCCCCCTTGCTCTCCTCCCCAAGCTCAGGGAGGTGGGCCAGACCACGCCCTACCTGTCAAACAGGTGTGTCCGCGTGGAGTTTATGGCCCTGTCGACCGTTGCGATCGCCTCCACGATGGATGTGGCCACGAATGGGTCCCCGTTTCGGCTGACGTCAGGCACTAGGAGAACACGGAGCCGCTAGTTACCAGGGTCCTGGACGAGCTACTCAGCGTCTAGACGCTACATCATCGAGACAGACGCACACATCTCCGGGGGCTTTTGTTTCTCACACCAGAGCTTAACGCACTTCGTCACAAACGCGACTGGCAGCTGCTTTCAAACAGTATTGGAATTACAGACTTCTCATTTTGGAAGCCACGCCACACCTTCTAAACCAGGGGTGGAGAGTGTCCGGCCCACACCACAGGCTGCATGGGGCGCGAGAAAGCATTTGGTCTGGCCCTGCCAAGGCACCAGGGCTGAGTGAATTCAATGACAATTACAGCAGGCGAATGTTTAAGCTGACAATCTTGTATGGCCTGCGTGCGAACGACGTCACAAACGTCCAAATGGCCCTCGGCAGGAAGAAGTTCCCACCGCTGGCCTAGAACAGGGAAAACGTAGCCATCGTGTCAGACACTGGCCAGCTGGGAGGCATTCTTTAACCCCCGGAGCTCAGGGGACGGGCCGCTGCTTCGGGGATTCCGTGGAGGTTTATGCTGAAGGCGCTCGGGACGTCCCCTTGGGACCAGGCCTGGCCACACCCAGAGAGCGGCCCCGTCTGCTGAGCTCGGGGGAAGAATGGCAGTAACAGCACCCACGCCTGGCCAAACGGCGACCGACACGCTGTTGGATTTGAAGGGGTTCGGAGGACGGCTAAGCCCACCACCAAACCAAGGGCAGGGAGGCTCCGCCCAGTGAGTCAGACCCAGTGGCCTCGCCGGGCAGGAGGGAGGAGGGCTGGCGGCCTCTCTGCGAACCAGGAGTGCGGACACGTCACCTTCTAACACCCCACGAGCCCGGCCTCGTGCTGGGAGCCTGCGCCTTCCTCCCCCGACCTGAACCCACGCGGGTGGGGTGTCTGCCAGCCGCAGGAACCCGGGCCGGGCGACCTACCGCTCACGCTGAGCACCATGCTGACCGAGGCCTGCCCGATGGTGTTGCGCGCCACACACTCGTAGCGGCCGGCGTCTGCGGTGCCCACGTCGTGGATGGTCAGGAACCCCTCGGGGCTGATGTGAAACTTCCCACTTTCCGTCACCTGGACCCCATCCTGGAGCAAAGGGAGACGTCACAGGAATAAGACCGCGGAGCGGTACTGTCCGTTACACGTGCGAGGGGCCATCGCCAGGGCCTCACAGGTGGGAATGTCGGGAGGCCGAGGGCAGGTTTACCCAGTCGGAAAGAGGCGGTTAATCTGATTCGCCCAGCGCGGTTTCCATGGGATAAGCTGTCTGATGCGCCTGCCTCGGTCCAGGGAAGAGCGGACGAAGCCACAATCCTGGGATTTTCCAGGATGGGCCGGGGGGGGGGGGTGATGGTGGTGGGGGGAAGCAGCCCCGTGGGACAGACTGCAGGGAGGAGGCATGAACTCGGGCCCCTGGGAGGGAGAAGGGCTGGGCACTGCCTCCGGGGACAGCGCCGTCCCAGCCGAGAAAGGAAGCGAGGAGGACGGGCACACAATGCCCCCTGGTCCACCCCCCCGGGACCCCCGCGTTTAAGCACTTGATTGCACGTTTAAACTCTGTGCTGCGTTTTATGGGGTTCCATAACAACAACAGAAAAACAAGACCACAAAGAACCTCCCTGCTGACCGTGAGGCCGAGGTCTAAAGGGAGGTTTCTGCTGCTGTGCCGTGAGGCTGGGAGGAGGCCCCAGGCCGTCCGTCTCACTTGGCTTTATTACCGAGGACAGCAGCACATCATTCCCCTTGGGCCCACGGCGTGGAGGTTCCCCCGCCGTGGGGAGTCACCCGGCCGTGGGGAGTCACCCGGCCGTGGGGAGTCACCCCGCCGTGGGGAGTCACCCCGCCGTGGGGAGTCACCCGGCCGTGGGGAGTCACCCGGCCGTGAGGAGTCACCCCGCCGTGGGGAGTCACCCCGCCGTGGGGAGTCACCCCGCTGTGGGGAGTCACCCCGCTGTGGGGAGTCACCCCGCTGTGGGGAGTCACCCGGCCGTGAGGAGTCACCCCGCTGTGGGGAGTCACCCCGCCGTGGGGAGTCACCCCGCCGTGGGGAGTCACCCCGCAGGCCCCACCTGCCCCGCGCACCTGCCCGCCGCGGTACCTTGTTCCAGGTGATGGTGGGCTCGGGCTCGCCCTGCGAGCTGCACGGCAGCTGCACGTTGGAGCCCACCTCCGCCGTCTGGTCGCTGGGAACGCTGCTGAACACTGGGGTGACTGGAAGGCAAGGAGCACAGCTGACACCTCGAACCCCCCGCCCTCCCTCCGTCAGCACAGGCCCAGGGCACAGAACTCAGCTGGCCCCGTCACCTCCTGGGGTGTCTGCGCAGAGAGGAGGGGCTGGAGGGACCCAGTGTCCCCACCCACGAGCAGAATGCAAGCCAGACGGAGCTCCTGTCTGCCCAAGGCCCTGCACCCTAGCCCCCGAGACCCCGGTGAGCGAGAAGGAAGCGCGGGCGAACGGGAGCTTTGCTCACAGGGAGTGAGGCCTGGTGGCCGTTCAGGAGCTCCCACCCAACAGGCCGCCCAGAGTCCTGGCCGGTCAGGGCGAGTGGAGCAAACCCCGAAACCCAGAGCCAGCCGAGCCTTGGAGAAGGCCCGGGACCCCCCGTCTGCCCTGAGCCTTTCTAGAGACACCAGGCGACCAGGTCCTTCTGAGTGCAGAGAACACGGGGAGCCCTGAAATGCTCTAAGGGGGTGCAAACAGGAAACAGAACCGTGACTCCAGGACACGGTGGGGCCCGCAGACCCCGCGCTGGTGCAATAACCAGAAAAGGCTGCTCCGATGGACTTCCTCCGCGTGACACCATCAGCCAGGGAAAAGGGAGCGTTTACTGACAGGCCGGCCCCCTGGAGTACACCCCGTCTGCTGGCCGCCACATCCATGGGCAGGGTCCCCACCGCGCCGCCACACCCACCGGGCTGCATCCTGCGCCTACCTCGGGGCTGCACGGTCAGCTGGGCCACGACCCGCTGGGAGCCGATGATGTTGACGGCCTGGCACTCGTACTGGCCCTGGTCGTGGAGGGCGACAGCCGAGATGCGGAGTGTCCCCGAGGACAGCACCAGGTGCCGCCTGTCCACCGACAGCTGGCTCCCTGCCAGGATGAGGCGCCCGTCAGTCCAGGGGACACAGCGGGGGGGAGGGGGCGGCACATGAGTTACAGGTGGAGCAGGACTCAGAGAAGATCAAGGGCGTGCAGCCAGGCCAGGGGTAAACAGAACGCGCTCCGTTCCCAGGAGGGTCCCCGGAGCGGGCAGCCAGGATGGCAGGGGACTCGGGCGGCGTGCACACAAACTTGGTGCTGGGAAGAGGCTGGTCCCTGCTGCATGTGACAGCACAGACCTGGGCAGGGGCCTGGACCCCCGGGAAGGTCCTCGCACCTCACCCGAGAGCAGGGAGGCCCCGAGATCCCCTGGGAAGGGCCCCTCGGGGACAGAGGGACGGACGTGGCAGTCATCAGCTCGTTCTCAAGGTCACCCCACCTGGGCGGACACCAGCAGCGCGGCATCAGCCCTCCCTCCCCCACTCCCCAGTCAGCTGCCGTCAGCCCTGAGGAAACCCCGCCTCCTCAAGGCACGTGGCTGCCATCACCCCGGGGCCAGCGGGGGACCGAGGGCTGGGCCCCACCCGGAGAGAGAATCCACGTAACCAACACGCAACACAGGCCGGGGAAGCAGCGGAACTCGGGGACTAAACCGAGAGCAAAACTTTAAAAGACATGTGTAGTCCACTATTGGTTTTCCAGCAAGCTGGTCTGAGCAGTTACTACATTCCATTCAACCACAACTGGTGCGTATGAAAGGCCACCCCCCACGCCACGTCGGGGCCACCCATCGCTCAGCCCTGCTCGGAAGACGGGTTTGGGGGCCAGAGACAGAGATAACTGGCTTCGGAGCCGGTGTTCCGAGGGCGGGAGCTGGCGACAGGGTGGAGACCAGGCGTGCGCCCTACCTCCTTTCGTCCAGGCGATGACTGGCTGTGGGTACCCCTTGGCCTCGCACTGGAAGTCAACGGTCTGACCCTCGATCACAGCTCTGTCCTGCGGGGTCACGGTGAACTGAGGGAGGGCTGCCGGAGGCGAGACATGGGACACGCGTGAGAAGACAGCTTCCCGGAGGAGGCGGCAGACGGGGGAGGCCCCCGTGGGCGGCCCGCCCTGGGTGACAGGACGCCTGCTGCCAGCCTGGCCCGGCAGCCTGAGCTGGGAAGGCGACACTTGGGGTGAAAGTAGGGAAGCCCCGGGCAGGAGTTGGTCTGTTTTTATTGATTGAAAAAAATGTCACAACAGTGTGTCCAGTGTGAGTCCATTTCTAGAAAAGCATCGACCACAATGAAGGAAGTCGACGCCAAATGACCACAGTCCCCTGCGGGGAGAAGGTGCCGGAAGGTTAGCCTCACCTGCGGTTCCCGTGGAGGCAGGGACTGGGCGGAGAGGGGCGCTGGGAAAGAACTCGCTTCTCTCTCATTTCCGTTTCTATTTTGTCCGAAGGCTCCGCAAACGTCCCGCTTTGTCATTTACGTAAAAACGGACAGACAGGCTCAGGCCTGGCCGGGCTCAGTGGTTAGAGCGTCGGCTTGCGCACCCAAGGGTGACGGGTTCCCCCCTGGTCAAGGGCAGGCACCTCGGTGGCCGGTCCCCTGGCCCCGTGGGGTGCGTGTGGCAGGCAACCCATCGATGCGTCTCTCACATCGATGTTCCTCTCCCTCTCCCTCCCCCTGCCCTTCGCCCTTTCTAAAATCCACCCTTGGGTGAGGATTAACAACAACAACAGACACTAATAAATTCAGTATCGAGTCACGGAGTTTGGAAACGCTTAGCACGCATCTTAAAACTCCGGGCCGCCTCTGTCCGAGAATCAACCCTGGGAAGTTCCAAAATGTGTGAGGACTTCCTGATTAACACGCCTTTGCACACGTGTGCGCACAAGTAACAGCCAGGTGGAGGCGTGAGTGCAAAGGCGAACACGTAGGTGGTTCCGGGGACGGGGCCCCTCCCGCCGGGCATCAGGCGGAGGGCGCACCGGGCCCACGGGCAGGGCTGCGGGGCGAAGGGTGCCCGGGGCTCTCACCCTGGACGATGATGAAGGCCGTGGCGTGGATGCTGTCCAGGCTGTTGGATGCGAAGCAGGTGTACTCCCCGCTGTCCTCCTGCGCCACGTTCTGGATGTAGAGGCCGCCCGAGGGCGTGATGCTCACGCGGGGGTCCGCGGGCAGGGGCGAGCGGTCTCCGCGGGTCCAGGCGATCCTGGGCAGCGGGTGGCCCGTGGCGCTGCACTCCAGCGTGACGCTCTCCCCGACCAGCACCTCGGTGTTCTGCGGCTGGATTACAAAAGTGGGTCGAGCTGTCACGACGAAACACAATGAATTAATCCCTCGAGGTTGGCGTCAGCTGTTTGCGTGTTTGCAGTGTTCGTGCGACTCATTCTGCCCACTGGCCTCTAAGCTACGGTCACACAAACACGGTTTAACGCACATTTCCCGGCTTCCTTGTTGTTGTTTGTTAGAGAAACGCACAGACAGTAAGACGGCCCTGCCTTGGGTTGCGTGAGGCGGGGCCCGTGAGTAGGGGACGATGATTTCTCCCACGGGACAAGGCGGGAGAGCCCTTCTTTTGGCTTTTCCTGAATCCATGTCACTCTGGTTAAGCCTCTCTGTAGTCCCTCGTGGTATAAAACACTGTTTGCAAAGTGTAGTTAGAACATACAAAATAGTAAGTTAAAACTACACTGAGACAGCCCTAGCTGATTTGGCTCAGTGGCTAGAGTGTCAGCCTGTGGACTGAAGGTCCCGGGTTCGATTCCCAGTCAGGGCACATGCCCAGGTTGCAGGTTCAATCCCCAGGAGGGGGTGTGCAGGAGGCAGCCAATCAACAATTCTCTCTCATTATTGCTGTTTCTCTCTCTCCCTCCCTCTCCCTTCCTCTCTGAAATCAATAAAAAATATTTTTTAAAAACAACACGTACAAAAAAGGTCTCATTTAATTGCTGTGTTATTTCTTCCGACCGGCACCCTCGTCCAGGATCCCGGAATCCGACATTACTTCATCACTTGTTTACAAAGGTCGAGGCCACTCAGAGTCCTCATTGTCCTGCTCTGAACGTTCACGCCGGACGCGGATGTGTTTACTGACGAGCCGAGTGGCCCTTCTGAAAAAAGTTCCCAAGTTTCTGAATTGAACCAGCACCTGGCCCAGTGGTTCTGGATAAAGGGATAGGGGCCTGTGACAGCAAAAGATTCGGGGGACAAACCCTAAATGTTCCCGAAAGGGACCCGGCTAGGTGGATGGTGTTACAGCCCTCGGTGACTCCCGGAGGCTTAGGAGCCAGGCTGTCATCACCACCACAAATTGGCACCCGAGCCCCACGGTGTGGCTCATGGGTGAGCCCGGCAGGGCACACGCCCCGGTTTCAGGCTCCATCCCCAGCAGGGGGCGTGCAGGAGGCAGCCAGTGGGTGATTCTCATCACTGATGTCTCCCCCTTCCTCTCGGAGATCAACACGAAGACTGAAACTGTCAGCACAGTCTGGGACACGTCTGCAAAGGACCAGGAGCACGTGTTTCGGGCTTTGCAGGCTCTGCTGCTGCTCAGCTGTGCCCCGCAGCAGAGCGCGGCCACAGACGACGCGTGGAAGGAGGAGTGTGGTTATGTTGCAGGAAAATGTCATCTACAGCCACGGAAATCAGAATCTCCCGCAATTACTACGGGTCCTAAAACGCCACGGGTCCTAAAACGCTTAGGTTTCCCAGCCCTGTAAGAACGTAAGCCATTCCCAGTTCCCAGAGTTTAAGGAGACTAGGCGGCTGGCCCCATCGCGCCCTTGGACAGCTGGCTGCCTCAGGCCCATTCCCTCCGCCGGGGCCTCGCCCCGGGGCACGGGGGCCTGACTGACAGGCTCAGAGTCGCACCCCAGATAAGGCTACTGCTCCCGGGGAAGGAACAATCTCCTAGACCCGTGGTGGGCAAACTGTGGCTGGCGAGCCACATGCGGCTCTTCAGCCCCTTGAGTGTGGCTCTTCCACAAAATACCACGGCCTGGGCGAGTCTACTTTGGAGAAGTGGCGTTAGAAGAAGTTTACGTTTAAAAATGTGGCTCTCCAAAGAAATTTCAGTTGTTGTCCTGCTGGTATTTGGCTCTGGTGACGAAGGAGTTTGCCAACCACTGGCCCCAGATGGTAAACACTCGGGTCTCGGCAGCCGGCTGTCTAAACGAGCCCCTTACTGACACTGCTACTCTCCTCTGCTCTGAGACACGTTCCTGCAGCAATGCCCCCGTTGTTCACTGTGCAGTGGGTTCCCGTTCCTCACACCTGCAGCCCCCGCTCCTGGGCCCGGAGCCCCAGCGGTTCCCATAGCAGGTGCCGCGGGGCGCCCTGTGACTTGTTACGTGTGGGCGTGGTGTGGTTCCCATAGCGGGTGCCGCGGGGCGCCCTGTGACTTGTTACGTGTGGGCGTGGTGTGGTTCCCATAGCGGGTGCCGCGGGGCGCCCTGTGACTTGTTACGTGTGGGCGTGGTGTGACAGGGCTTTGACGGAGGCAGGGCATCCCTTTGAGTTGAAATCCGATACCAGGAATTCTCATTCACAAGAAAGGAGACCACACGCTGGGTTGTGGCAAACACCAGACCCCGTTCAAAGACCCGAGGCTCCAAACAAACCCTCAGCATCCACTGGCACTGCTGGACCGGGGCCGTGGCCGGCAACACCAAGCACCAGGGAACCCCAGGCTGGCTGAGGGGGAAGCTCAGGTGGCGGCCGGCGGCCAGCGCCCCGGAGGCAGTTACGGACGCAGCCGTCCTGGCGGGTGGGGGCCAGTGCAGACCACAGGGCACCCACAGGGCACCCAGCGGCTGGACCGTCCTCCCAGGCCAGTCCTCCTCCCACCCAAGCTCTCTCTCAGGTTAAACAGGAGGACGAGGGCAGGGCACTCAGACCGACCGAGGCCACAGCGGTGCCTCGCTGACAAGACCGTCTTTTTAAATCGGTGCCAACACCTTCGACCTGGGAATTTTACACAAAAATCCAGATTTCAGCTCCTTTTTCAATAACCAAACCCAACACTACGGAGACCTCCCTGCCCACAGGGAACACAGGGCCGCTGCCCCTCGGGACCAGGGCGACTAGGAGGGTCAGAGGTGACATCTCTCCGGCGCCCACGGACACCGCCGCAGCACTGCCTGCTCGGCTCCCACTGCGTGTCCATCCGGGACGAGGGACGACGTGGGCCAGGGCCAAGGTCATGACTCCCCGGGGACCGCGCCCACGGCAGGGGCTTGGGCCAGACACAGGAGGCCGTTCCCACGGCAACGGCCGGGGTGCAGGAGGGAGGGGGGCGTGGACGCCGACCCTGGGCGGAACCCCCACGAGCAAGACCGTCACGTACCTGGAGACCCAAAGTACCTGAGGGTCACCCCCTGCGTCTTGGCCTCGCCGGCCGCGTTCTTGGCCATGCACTGGTACACGCCCTGGTCCGTCTCCCGCGTGTCCTGGATCATCAGTGTCCCATCGTCCAGCAGGTTTAGGCGGGAATCTGCCTTCATGCTCAGCTCGTTGCTGCAAGGACAGGTCTGTGAGCTCAGGCTCCGCCCCAGCCTCAGGCCGTCCCAGTGTACGCTGCGTCCCTGGGCCCCAGCGCACCCGAGGGTGTGTGTGGGGGGGCGGGGGGGCCTGCCTCCAGGAACTTCCCAACAGCCTGACCTAGGGGTGTTTCTGGGAAAAGCGCCTGCCCGGCTGCCGCGCTAATGAGCCACCGTCATCAGGCACATGCGCTTGCCGAGAAGCAAACCTTTCAGAGCAGACGGTCCCTGAGGGAGTAAGAATGCAACCAACACCTGCTTCCCTTTGCTTCTGGACGACGGGCAGGAGTGCTCCTCTCCTACAGCTCACCACGGCTGGGCTGACGGGACAGAGCCCTGCTGCGGGGCACCTCCCTGTGCTGGGCATGCAGGGCCCTGGCCCTGCCCCCCCACTCTCCCACCTGCCCCACCCCTCTCTCCCCCCTACTTGCCCCCCCTCTCTCCCCGCCCCCTCTCTACTCCCCCTAGGCCCCACAAGTGGGATCCTGACTGATGTGCTCGTTCCCTCCCATGAGCACTTGACCCAGCAGGTGAGGCAGGCGCTCAGGGGTGGTGGTGGGGGTGGGGGTGGTGGGTGAGGCACGGGCGGCCCAGATGTCCAGCAGGGGCTCGGGTTCCACAGGCCATGACTGGCTCAGCCATTTCAACTTTTCAGTCAGATGTTCATTTATAGACTAGAAGCCCGGTGCACGAAATTTGTGCATGGCGGGGGAGGGTGTGTGTCCCTCAGCCCAGCCTTCACCCTCTCCAATCTGGGACACCCCTCTCACAATCCAGGACTGCTGGCTCCCAACTGC
Source organism: Corynorhinus townsendii (assembly GCA_026230045.1). NCBI lineage: Eukaryota > Metazoa > Chordata > Mammalia > Chiroptera > Vespertilionidae > Corynorhinus > Corynorhinus townsendii. The sequence goes on along the minus strand of JAPDVU010000007.1, from coordinate 170,064,009 downwards.
TCACCTGCCTGCCTTCCTGATTGCCCCTAACTACTTCTGCCTGCCAGCCTGATCACCCCCTAACCACTCCCCTGCCAGCCTGATTGATGCCTAATTGCTCCTCTGCCAGCCTGTTTGCCCCTAACTGTCCTCCCTTGCCAGCCTGTTTGCCCCTAACTGCCCTCCCATGCCAGCCTGTTTGCCCCTAACTGCCTTCCCCTGTAGGCCTGGTCCCCCCAACTGCCCTCCTCTGCTGGCCTGGTCACCCCTAACTGCTCCCCTGCCAGCCTGATTGTCCCTAACTGCCCTCCCCTGCAGGCCTGGTCACCCCCAACTGCCCTCCCCTGCAGGCCTGGTCACCCCCAACTGCCCTTCCCTGAAGGCCTGGGTCCCCCCTAACTGCCCTCCCCTTCAGGCCTGGTCCCCCCTAACTGCCCTCCCCTTCAGGCCTGGTGCCCCCCAACTGCCCTCCCCTGCAGGCCTGGTCACCCCCAACTGCCTTCCCCTTCAGGCCTGGTCACCCCTAACTGTCCTCCCCTGCTGGCCTGGTCCCCCCCCAACTGCCTTCCCCTTCAGGCCTGGTCACCCCTAACTGTCCTCCCCTGCTGGCCTGGTCCCCCCCACAACTGCCCTCCCCTGCAGGCCAGGTCCCCACCTCCCCAACAGCTCTCCCTTGCAGGCCTGGGTCCCCCTAACTGCCCTCCCCTTCAGGCCTGGTGCCCCCCAACTGCCCTCCCCTGCAGGCCTGATCACCCCCTAACCACTCCACTGCCGGCCTGATGGACATCTAACTGCTTCCTGGCTGGCCCGATTGTCCCTAACTGCCCTCCCCTGCAGGCCTGGGTCACCCCTAACTGCCCTCCCCTGCAGGCCTGGGTCACCCCTAACTGCCCTCCCGTGCTGGCCATCTTGTGGTGGCCATCTTGTGTCCACATGGGGGCAGGATCTTCGACCACATGGGGCAGCCATCTTGTGTGTTGGAGTGACGGTCAGTCTGCACATCACTCTTCTATCACATAGGGTGTGAAGGGCTTGAGCCAATGGGTTCCCCTCCACCTTCTATTTATTTACTTGTTTGCTTGTTTAACACTTCCGTCGATTTCCGAGAGGAAGGGGGAGAAGCAGAAACGTTAGTGACGGGAGTTCTCTGTACCCGTGCCCCCGGCCTGCAGGATGGGTGACTGCAGCGGCCTCCGGAGCGCCCAACCAGCACCCCTTACTTGTTCCGCAGCCAGATGATCTCGGGCTTGGGGTTGCCCTCGGCTCTGCAGGTGAAGAAGACGGTGTTCCCCGAGGTGACGTCGGCGTCCCGGGGCTCTGACGTGATCCGGGGCCTTTCTGCGCGACAAGGAGACGGGGCGCTGGTCCACCCGCAGCGGGAACAGCCCTCCAAGCCCGTCACGCCAGAGCCAGCCTCGGGCCCAGCGGCGTCTCGGCCCGACATTCCCACCCGCGTGCGGTGGGTCCTCCGGGGGCGTCCCTGCGGCGCCTCCTAACGCCACCCTCACCCGCCGAGGGGGCCGCAGGGCGTCGGGCTCCTCCCGGGAGCCCACCCGCGTTCCCGGGAGTAAAGAGAGGAAGCGATGCCCGTCCTGCAGCCGTCCCGGAGCGCACGATTCCCAGCGGGGCAGGCGCCAGGCCCAGCGCTCGGCACGCGCATGGTCGCCTTTCACACAGGAAAAGCAACGCGCTGCTTCGGGGAGCCGAGAAACTCGATTCAGCACCGAAAAGGGGCTGAAATTAAAGGGCAGGCTGGGCTCCTCGGCATTCGCGAGGAAGACTGTCCTGCAATCTGATGCGGTTCTGCTTTTCCCTGGCTACTGGTGAGGCGCTCAGCCTCGCAGGGGTGAGGTCACCGCCCAGGGCGCGGTGCAGAGCGCTCAGCTACCCCCCCCTCCCCCCGCCCTGCCCCGCCCCCCTCCCCCCCCCCCCCCCCCCCCGCCCCGCAGTCCACCCAGGGGCCTCTCCACCCAGGCCTGCAAGGGAGCAACAAGGGGGCGGCAGTGCGCTTCACTCTGCTGCTTTTCCCAGGGACCGCCGAGTAAAATGCGAGTTTTTAACAAATGCCTTTAGCCCGGCGGGTGTGGCTCAGCAGTTGAGTGTCGACCTATGAACCAGGAGGTCACGGGTTCGATTCCCGGTCAGGGCACATGCCCAGGTTGCTGGCTGGGTCCCCAGGAGGGGGCTTGCAGGAGGCAGCTGATCCATATTTCTCTCACTGATGTTTCTCTCTCTCTTCCTCTCTCTAAAATCAATAAAAAATATTTTTAAATAAAGTTTATAAAAAAGAAATACCTTCTTACAGACACTACAGAGCAGGGCTTTGCACGGAGGCTCCTCCTCAGGCCCCACCAAGACTTGACTTTGGGGACCGGCCGGGGACAGCGGAAGCCAGGGCCGTGCACACCCACACCCACGGGGCTCACTCACCACAGTCCAGCTCTTCCGGGGTGATGGTGGCCACCGACCGGCCCTGGATGCGTCTGGGGTACTCGCAGGTGGCCGCTGCCTGCGCGTTCCCCGACCGGGCGTAGGCCTTCAGCAGGTCCGCCAGCCACAGGATCTCACAGTCGCAGTGAAGCGCGTTGGAGTCCAGCCGCCTGTGGGAAGGGGCAGTGACTCCCGGCCCTGCACCCTCCGTCACAGGCACTGTCATCACGTTGCCTCGCTGCACCCTTAACCATCCCAAGGTCGGGGTTCATTTCTTCCTTGTTTTTTAAATCGTGCACATTCTGCAGTGAAGTCCTACTTTGTAAAGGGTTGTCTCCCTTATTCTTTCTGTGAATCTTCACCTGATGTTTTCCCCTCGAGTTTTTTAGAGAGTGGAAGGGAAACATCGATGTGAGAGATACATATCGATTGGCTGCCTCCTGCACGCACCCCAACCGGGGCCGGAGCCTGCAACCGAGGGACGTGCCCTTGACCGGAATCAAACCCAGGACACTCCAGTCCGCAGGCCGACGTTCTATCCACTGAGCCAGACCGGCTGGGGCTGGGGTTTGTTTCTGAATCCAGCTCAAAAAGCACAAATCTCAGAGATGAGTTTTCCTGAAAGGTGCTGCCTGGCACGCGGGGCGGGGGTTCCCTCCACCGGGGAATGTCCACTGCGTGTGCGACACAGCCCACAGGTGAGACGTTGCTGCTACAGACAGGGGTGCCACCACGTGACACGGCTGCTGGTTACCTAACACGTGTGGGGAATGGACGGGAGGGGCTCATCATGAAACCCACTCAGGCGGGTGCGGCGCGGCTCACCGAGGCGGCTCTCGGGGGCCCGGAGCTAAGGTGTGGGGTAACCTCACCATTCTGGTCCCCCTGGACCCCCCGAGCCCTAGCCGGTCTGGCTCAGTGGATAGAACATCGGCCTGTGGACTAGAGTCATGCCACCCCCCCCCCCCCCCACCACCTGTCTTTCCCTGGACGCAGGCTCTGCGGGGAACCGTGGGCAGAACTGGTCCTCTGCCTGGACGGTCATTTCTCTGATGACCCCCATGGTGGAAGGTGCTGGCTCCCCAGGAGGACACACAAAAGGGCCGGGGGATCTGCAGTTAGGGGTGAGATGCTGCCCAGCAGGCAGGCAGAGACCTCGAGCTCGGTCCCCCATCAGGACACCACTCCCCTGTGCTTGGGCCCTCAGGTGGGGAGGCTGCGGGGATCAGAGGGCACGAACATGCTGAGCCACGTGCCCGGCTCCCTCGGACCCGGCGGCCCCTCGGAATGGCAGGTCCTCTGCATGTGGGACAGGCCGGGGCAGAGGGGTGGACCAGCTGGAGAGGGGCAAGGGATGGAAGCCCGCCAAGTCTGTGCTCCCCTCCTGCTCATGTATGCCGGTGTGTCTCCGTGCACATGTGCCTGTGTGCGTGTCTGTGCGTGCACGTGTGCAGGCATGCATGTGTGAGCGTGCAACGTTAGGTCTCAAAGGTCACACAGAGTTCTGGGGTGAGAACGGGCCTCAAACTCTAGGCGTTCATAGACCGAGCGAAGTCGGGGAGCAAACAGGGCCGGGAAGAGAGGATGAAGCTGGCAGGACTAGCTCCGTCTGAAACGGGCCGGGGAGAGAGGATGAAGCTGGCAGGACTAGCTCCGTCTGAAACGGGCCGGGAAGAGAGGATGAAGCTGGCAGGACTAGCTCCGTCTGAAACGGGCCGGGGAGAGAGCACGTTCGTTCTTCCCGCCGTGGACCGGCCCGCCTGCCTGCCTGTCTGGGCCGCGGCCGGCCTCTGGCTCTCTCCTACTTGTCTTTCCCCGGGCAGCAGGCAGCCTGCCCGCCTGTCTGGGCCGCGGCCGGCCTCTGCCTCTCTCCTACTTGTCCTTCCCCGGGCAGCACGCAGCCTGCCTGCCTGTCTGGGCCGCGGCCGGCCTCTGGCTCTCTCCTACTTGTCCTTCCCCGGGCAGCACGCAGCCTGCCTCCCCCTAGGATGTGAGTTTTACTTTGGCTGGTGCCTGCTTTATCCTAAAGGAAAAAGTAATGACTGGTGATGAAAGTCCGTCTCATTTCTTCAGTGCGGTCCACTGTCCTGAAGTGCTAATGCCCGGAAACACGGCCTTCAAACCGAAAGGAAAGACACGTGTCGACTCGTCTACTCTTCTCCTCAGGACGGCCGCTCCCTGCGTCTATTACAAGAAGTGACTCGGGACGAAGGCTGCCTCGGAGGCCGGAGGAACGGGCAACCTCGGTCCGCCTAGCGTGTACGGACGAGAACGCCGGGAGGCAGGCATGGGCCACGGAGGAGGGGCCCCGCACAGACCGACTTCATTTCCCGGGGGAAACACGCAGCATGAATTAAAATCAAGGTGAGGGCCTTGAAATGGCTTTTGAAATGCCTTCTCCCCCTGCCCACTCAAGAGAGAGCCGACTGCCACACACCCTGGGCCTTCTAACGGGTGGAATCTGTCCCCTGAGGAGGTCCCGTCTCCCAAGCTGCACCAGACGGAGACTCACACCTCACCCACCCAGGACGGAGGACCGGGCGTGGGGAGCGCAGAGAAGACAGCACAACTTACAGTCTCTTCATGGATTCCAAGTGGTTAAACGTCCCCGGGACCAAATGGGCAATTCGGTTGTTGTGTAAAAACCTGTTGAGAGAGACGAGAACTGCTTTTAAAAATACATCTGAGTGTACAGAGAAGGTCACAAGCAGTCGAATAAATCTGCTTTTTAAATCACGATGACTGCGTCTGTGCAACGCTAACGAAATGAAGAGTCCAGAACAGAGGTCAGCTGTCTTCCCGTCATACCCACGTAAAGAGAAGACGGTTAGTCCTGCTTCGGAACTGCTGGACGGACTATACCAAGAGCATCTCAGGTGCTTTAACAGAGAATGGCCTCAAGGCCATCACAGCAGAGAGCTGAGCCCATGGCCCCGCCCCTTCTGGCCCCGCCCCTGCCCTATCAAGCCCCTCCCCCTTCCTGGCTGGCCTGGTTCCACCCCCACCCTCCCATCAAGCCCCGCCCCCTGGCCCAGAGGGTCAGTCAGGACAGCAGGCACTCACAGCCTTTCCAGCTTGGGCAGGTGCTGAAAGGACTCGGGGTCCAGGGTTTCTATCTGGTTGAAGTGCAGGTATCTAGGGAAGTCAACAAAGAAAAGCAATTTTAATTAGATTTTCAGCTGAAATTTGTTTTCTAAAGTCATTCCACATTCATACGTCAACAGATGGTTCTAGAAAGGCTCAATACACCTGCAAACTGGGGCTGACTCTGTATGAGAACGCACAGGGACACTGGTCAGACACCCCGGCCGCGTTCCTGTCACGCCTGGGAATGGAGGGGGGTAACGCACTCTCACAATAGCTGGACCTTTCAGACACGAGTGTGTGAACACCGTCACTCAAACGTGCCACTTACACGTGGATTCGGGGGAGGGAGCAACGTGAAGGCGACACGTCAGCTACAGAAGCTACTGGGGAACCGGAAAGAAACGGCCCCAGTCAGTGAGATAATGCGCTTCCTCGAGTGTCTCCGGATTAATGACAGGGAGCACCCAGAGGCCGCAGTCTTCGCATGTAAGATGTCTCCTTCTGATTTTCCTGAACACCGCTTTCCTCACTTTGAAAAGTGGGGGGTTGTCTTTCCCGAAGTCAAACCCTTCTGGGTGCTTCTGCCGGAGGCCCTCCTGGCCACACGGCAAGGGGGTCCCCCTGCCCCAGGCGCCCTCCCCACCGGGCACACGTTTTCAACGCCAGGTCCTTCCCGGACTCTTGGCCAGGCAGCCGTGACGACACGGCACCCGCGGTCCTGGGCCTGTGTCGTGAGCACAAACAGAGGGAAGTTTCTCAGAACTCAGCCTCCATTGTCAGAGACTCCTTCCCCAGATCACTAACTCCAGGGTCACCACCTCCCCTGCCCGCGCCCTGTCCTGCACAGCTCCCCAGGACAGCTCCCAGGACAGCTCCCCAGGACAGCTCCCAGGACACCTCAGACCAGGGACTGAGTCTGTCAGGAGCGTGAGGTGGGCCACACGGGACCTGCAGACCTCAGGCCTCCAGGGCCAGAGCCAGGTCACCGCCCCTCCTCTCGCCTCTGTCACAGGGCAGCGCCTGCAGGAACCCGAAGCCAACTAGAACCTCCCACAGCCAGCTCTGGCTCGGCTGGGTAAGTGCTTCTTGGGCCACACGAGCCCGTGTGTGGTTCCAGGGAGCCCAGCCCAGCTCCGGCCCGAGGGCTCGGACCCGCTGGCCGCACACGCAGCTGCCACGGCCCACAGCTGCCTCCTGTCCCGGGAGTAAAGCTGACAACACAGAGCTCCGGGAACAGCTTCAGCTCAGGGGCCAAACAGGACCGGCCAAGCCAACTGGACACACTGCCTTTCCCAGGAATTCTCCTCAAAACGGAGCTGCTGACCGCGCAGCCACATGGGAATTCCGGAGAGCCGGAACTTCCGCGTGCACGAACCAGAAACACGTGCAAACAGTGTGTGCTCCCCACAGCAGTGACATCACCTTGGATTCACAAACAGGAAACGGGACGATGACAGCAGCTCCCGGTCCGCACGGCCCCACCCTTATCCCAGAAGGACCTCTACGCGCGAACCCATCTGCACGTCTGTCTCTCCTTCACACCGGGGGCACCGGGGTCCGGGGTCGGTCAGTCTCACGGTCCGTATCCCAGTGACGGGCACAGGGCCAGGGCCGGGCGGGCAGTCACGTGGCCACAGGAGGCCAGCGCGCGGGTCCTGGCATGCACGTGCCCCCATGCCCACACGCACAGCATGCGTCATGCACACAGCACGGGCGGGAGCCCCCTGAGAAGCAGAGGGCACATGCGAGCCACTTACAGTTGTTCTAAGGAGGAAAGTCCCTGAAAGGCTTGCCTGTCAATCGCCTGGATCTCATTCTTGTACAGATAGCTGAAACAAGAAAGGAGCGTTAGCGGCTTCGGCGCCCGCACGGGGACTGCGGACTCGGCGGGCGGGCGGGCGCAGGGGACACCACCCAGGTTCACGGGAAATCAGTGAATCGGGGGCGCTGGTCCACCCACACCAGCCTCTTCAGAAAAGTTACAGGCGGTGTGGCTCCGGGGTGGAGCGTTGACCTATGAACCAGGAGGTCAGGGTTCGAGTCCCGGTCAGGGCGCAGGCCCAGGTTGCGGGCTCCATCCCCAGGGTGGGGGGTGCAGGAGGCAGCCGATCCGTGATTCTCTCCCTTCATTGATGTTTCTCTCTCCCTCTCCCTTCCTCTCTGAAATCCATAAAAAAAATATTTTTTAAAGCCTTTGGCTCGGGAAGGACGAACCGCGTGGGGTCTGTCCACCTGTGTCGGCAGGACTGGCTCAGCCCTCCTGCTCTGTGGCTGGACCTCGGGGAGCCCCAGAGCATCATGGGAACTGGGGGAGTCCCGGGCTCAGACTCCTGCCCCGGGCGCTCCCCCAGCGCTAGGCCGGCAGGGCAGGGACCACACAGCCCCATCCTGCATGCTGACCTTCCCGCGGGTCCCGGGACCGGGTTCCCTCCCACCCACCCACTCCGCCTCACAAGTGACATCTCCCCGGAAGCTGCGATGTTGCGCTCTGCTTCCAAAACAACGTGTCTAACTGCCTTTCAATGGGCACCGTGGGGTGCAGGCCCGCTAAACAGACCCTGCGCTGCTACCTGCAACGCTCTGTCTCCCTGTGGGGATCTGCCGCCGTGGCCTCGCCTCGAACCACAAGCCTCCCCACACACCGCCAGAACGCCGGCCCGCGGCAGCCCGTGCCCACAGCAGGGGCCGGGGCCCGAGGTTCCTGGGCCAGGCCGCGTGGGTCGGACCCTGGCTGCCGCCTGCTAGCTGCGTGGGCCTCCTGCCTCAGTTTCCTCCCCGAGAAGCAGAGAGAACGGCCGTGCCTGTCAGGGTCACGACAAGTAATAAACAGGCGTGAAGCGGGCACATAGCCCAGCGGGCGGCCGCCGGGGTCGGTGCGCATTTCGCTCCCGGAGGAGGGAAGTTCTGGGCCGCTTCTTCAGAACAAAATGAACACCACGCGACCCCGCTTTGCGTGCACTTTACAAAAGCAAGAGATGGCGCGGCCGGCGTGGCTCAGCGGCTGAGCGTTGACCTACGAACCAGGAGGTCACGGTCAGGGCCCAGGCCCAGGGTGCAGGCTGATCCCCAGAGTGGGGTGTGCAGGGGGCAGCCAATCAGGGATTCTCTCTCATCACTGATGTTTCTCTCTCTCTTTCCCTCTCCCTCTCTGAAATCAATACAAATAAATATTTTTAAAGAAAGCGAGAGTAAGGAATCCTGGGAAGGCGCGCGTAAACACGTGGACCGGGCCTGCTCCTTGGTTAGAGCACTGGCCCACACACTGAAGGGCCGGGGGTACCGGGCTGCAGGTTCGATCCCTGGCCTGGATCGAGGCACCTGTGGGAGGCAACCAACCAATGTGTCTCTCACATCGGTGTTTCTCTCCCCCTCCCCCTCCCGCCATCCCTTCCACTCTCTAAAATGAGTGAACTGTATCCTCCCGTGAGGATTAACAACAACAAACAAGACAGACAGACAGACAGGAAACACCTGGACCGAACTAGCACGTGCCAACGCAGGCCAGGAGAGACACCGGACCTCGCTGGTTTTCACAGGACCCCTCCTAAGAACCAAAGGCAAACGCGTCTCCGAGTGAACGCCGCCGCCAGGAAGAACGAAGGCGCAAAGGTTCTGCTTCCCAGAAGTCCCTGGGGTCCCAGCAGACGGGCATCCGCACCTGCGGACACACACCTTGGCACTGACTGGCCACGGCAGAAGCCGCCATACGCTGCAGCGCCGTCTCGGGCCCTGAGGCCAGTTCCACGGCCCCTCCCTCGGTGCCGGTGCCCACCGGACGCGCTCCGTGGGGGCCCGGGGCCCGGGGCCCGGGAAGGAGGCTGGGCCTGGGAGCGGTGGGCAGCAGAGTCCCCGGGACCCCGTCCGCCACGGCTCATGGCTCATCCGGCTCATGGCCTCCCCCCACCAGGGCCCCGCCGGGCCCCACTCCCGGCGCACGGGGACGACAGGGGAGAAGCTGGGCAGGAGCCTGAGGGGGCGGTCAGGGGACACTTGGGAAGAGATGCAAGTGAGAAGCGAGTGTCCCCAACTCCTTCACAACAAATACATTTGCAAAGTAAGCCACACATTGCTCCGAAGGAGTTGAAACTAAACGCAAATGAAAACACGCCACGCACACTGTGGGTGTAACAGAGCAGACGCACCAGCGAAAACGACAAAAATAAACCGAGGCCTGCCCCCATTTAAAACGAGCCATGAGGCTTGGTGACGTTCACGCAGAATGAAGAAGAGCTGACACACCACGCCAAAAGGGACGGAGAAACTCGCCACACTTCCAAGTATCTTCGCTGAAGAAACGCATTTTAATAAACAGAGTGCCAGGTGGCTCTGTGGTTAAGAACCGCTGACGTCTGAAGTCAACAGTATCCTAGCCCGGCCTCGTGGCTCAGCGGCTGAGCGACGACCTGGGAACCAGGAGGTCAGGGTTCGATTCCCGGTCAGGGCACACGCCCGGGTTACGGGCTCGATCCCAGTGTGGGGCGTGCAGGAGGCAGCCGGTCAGTGATTCTCTCATCATTGACATTTCTCTCTCTCTCTCCCTCTCCCTTCCTCTCTGAAATAAAAAAAAATATTTTTTAAAGATCATCCTTAAAAAAAAACCGCAACACACCGATTCTAACATGTACATCAACACCAACAACATGAGTTAAACATCGACATAACTTAAAGGTGCTCAGATTCACGTGTAACATAACCCCCCCCCCAAAAAAAGGAGACTTGGTTTTTCTTTGTTACAGTTTCACAGCCCCCGAGGCAGGAAACCGGTGCTTCCCCCGAGGCCCAATCCCAAACTGCAAAACCCACGTGGGCAGGCCGGTGGTCCCACCCGGTAAATTAGCTGCAATCTATTTCCCAATCTACCTGCGCAGCAAGGAGAGGTGAAGGCACCTGGAGGCAGGCGGGGACGAAACGGAGCCGCGTTCCCAAGGGCTCAGGCGCCTGGCGGAAAGCCACTCCGTTCCGAAAGCTCCCGTTTTACAGCCCAGAGGGCGGCAGCGCCCGTCCCGGTGGTGGCCCGACTCTGTCCAGGGTGCTTTTCCGAGGCCCCGCATCTTACTTTCACTCAACCCACTGCGTTTGAGGCTTCGTAGCCAAACCCCAAGTTAACAGCCCTCCACCCCTAGGACAAGGCAGTCACCCGCCCCCCTCACCCCGCCCATTTCAGTCTCCTTCTGAAATGAGCTCTGAAAGTGGCGTTTGTACGAGAATCCACACGGGACAAGCGGCGCTCCGGACCGAACAGTCCCACCGCGCGCGACCGACGCTTCGGAGCAAAGAGCTGGCGGCTCGACTTACAGGTACTTCAGGCTCTCCAGGTCCTCAAAGGCCCCGCCGGGGATGCTCTTGATCTGGTTGTTATTGAGGAGCCTGAGAAGGGAGGTTTCCGTCAGGATTCAAAACGCACGCTCCCACGCGCCAGGAGGACGCCCACAGCCTTGGGAGAGCTAGCTCGTGGGTTTGCACTTGGCCAGGACCGCGGCCACGTGGGAACACGGGCCCTGCCACGCGCCGCCAAGGCAGGTGTGCGAGGACCACAGGTGTGCAAGGTGTGAGGACCATGGGTGTGCGAGGACAACAGGTGTGCGAGGATCACAGGTGTGCGAGGACAGGTGTGTAAGGACCGCAGGTGTGCAAGGTGTGAGGACCGCAGGTGTGTGAGGACAGGTGTGTGAGGACCTCGGGTGTGTGCTGTTCCCTCCGGCCCCGGGTGGGTGCGGGGACTTACAAGGTGTTCAGGTTCTTCAGCCTCCGGAAGGCTCCGGGCTGGATCTCCCGGATTCTGTTAAAACGAAGATCCCTGTGAGGAGGGAAAAGAGACACATTGAGAGACGCTGCGGCCACCGCCACGTGCTCCTTGGTGAACATTCAGTTCTGAAACAGCGAGGAAGGGCGCTGGCCAGCGGTTAGGCCGCCAGCCTGCACGTCGGAGGGCTGCGGGTTCGATTCCCAGCCAAGCACTTGGGTTGCAGGTTGGATCCCTGGGCTCGGCTGGGGCACATCCAGGAGGCAGCCAATCGATGGATGATTCTCTCTGTCTTCCCTCCCTCCTAAGGGACACCCAGTGGCAGGTGAGGGTTAAAGAAACAGAACAAAACAAACGTGAGAGAGCCCTTAGGAAACGAGCCACCCAGCTCATTCCTCAGATGAGTCCCTTCCTCACAGGGCTCTGTCCCCGAGTGGCCGGCCGAGTGACAAGGTCACCTTACAGGAGTTTAAGCCATTATCCTGGGGAGATGAAATGACACCCCCACCGCCCCCCCCTCCATCCGCCTCGGCTGGTTAACCCCCTGGAAACCTGATGTCACAGTTTTGGGGTAATGAACACAGGCTCGCCCGCAGCTGCTCAGTCTGTGCACCTGAGCACCCCCCCGCCCCCCACCCCCCCAACCCCCCAGGCTCCTGCACCTGAGCAGCCCCTCGAGGCTCCTGCACCTGAGCAAACACTCAGGCTCCTGCACCTGAGCGAACACTCAGGCTCCTGCACCTGAGCGAACACTCAGGCTCCTGCACCTGAGCGAACACTCAGGCCTCGCTCCAGGACTGTTCTGAGCTGGAGCCCTTGCTGGGGCTGACGGTTACAGTGCTTCCTCAGTGAGCGTCTCGGAACCACAGAGCCCACTCAGCACCGAGTGGGGAAGAGACGGTAATGCCTGGTCTCCACCTGCCCTTCCTCACAGGTGTTTGGAGGTATGTGGGTCCTGTGCCTGGAGAGACCAGCGGTCGGCTTTTCCGGGACAAAGGAAAGCCCTGAACTGCCCGGGACGGACCGGAGCGCATGACGTGTGGACACCGAGACGGAGCGGCCTCTGGTCCAGCCGCACGGAACACGGGAGCTTGCAGGGCCCTCCCCGGGCAGAGCGACGGGCTCAGACGCTGGCCCTCAAGCGCCCAGACAGAGGCCCGCACGGCTGTCTGTTCCCCTCCTCCAACGTGAACTAACGTTAAAATTTTAACAAGTACGGACGTCTTTGCAAACGCACAGAAAGGCCCCTTTCTTCTTCAGTCTGAGATCAATTAAAGTTCCTCTCTCCTATGTCCAACCCCATCCCACAGTCCAGTGGAGACCATTACGGGTTCGACGGTGGCCCCAGATTCTCACCCTGCGGTCCCACCCCCGGCCCAGCACGTGCCTTATTCGGAGACAGTCCTGAGCGAGCGGATCGAGTCCCAATGAGGTCACCAGAGCGGGCGCCAACCCAACTCCCATCCTCGCAGAGGGGACCTGGAGGTGCCCGTGGACACGCACCCAGACACAGGAATGGCCGGCGACCACCAGAGGCCGGGGGATGGGCGGGAGCCTTCCTCGCGGCCTGAGGGCCCAGCCCTGCCGACGCCCGGACCTCGGACATCCAGTGTCCAGCGCCGCGAGGCGGTACATTTCTGTGTGCGTGAGGCTGACACGGCCCTGGGGCAGCGTCTGGTCCGAACCATGGATGCGTTTGCCTTAGGACGTGTCCTGCTCGGGGAGGCGGTATTTCTGAGCACACGTAGCCATCGTGCGAGATGCAGGCGTGGCTGCCATTTACCATGTGGTAACAGGCTCCTCCGACCCGTGTCTGCGTCACGGGCCCCGGAGGCCTTGGCGGAACATGCTCTGGGCACTTGCTCCCGGGGGGTCCAGGTCCGGGGAAGGGGTGCCCTCTCTGCCTCCCCCTCCCCTCCCCCAGCACCCTCGCCGTCTGCTTGTGTGATGATACCCGGGAACACGCTCTATCCCTGTGCTGACACGTGTGTCTTCAGACACACGCGTGTGTATCATATCGGGAGCCGTGGGGGTGGCCCCACTGGGGAGGCACTGACATCAGAGCCCAACGGGCAGCCTCCTCGCAGGAACTCGAGCCCATTACCGGGACGGGGCTTCAGACAACCCCTCCCCCCGGGCTCCTGCACCTGGCGCTTTACGGGTTACGGGCCTGCATCTGGGGGAGACCCGTGCAGCTCTCCCCCAGGGGCAGCGCAGCGCAGGAAGCAAGAGGCCGTGTGACCCCCACCGTGGGGCACCGGGTGCCTGTGAGCCCAGGAGGTAGAGGCTGCGTGACCCCCCCCCCCCCCAGAGAGACAGCTGAGGGTCTGAAGATGCCATGGACAGGAAACCAGCAGTCCTTCCACAGGTGAGCCCCAGACTCACAGTCAGGCCTGCAGAGGGCAGGGCTGCTTGTCTCCTGAGTGAGCTCCCGCCCTGTAGGAAGTGTCAGGAACGTGTGTTCATGTCATCACGGTGACAGTTCTCCTAAGCACGTGTTTTCAGGGGGTCCCTGATGTGCAGCAACATCATCTCCTGGGAACGTGTTAGAAACAAAATCTGAGCCCCACCCCCACATCTTCAGAGTCAGACACCCTGGGGGCAGGGCTGGGGATCGTTGGAATCCTCTCTGCCGATGAAGCCGGGCGACACCCACTGCTCGTCAGGAACCTGGGGAGGCGGCCCTGTGTGCCCGTGGGACTGCATGTGTGTGAGAGTGTGTGGACAGAGGGAGGCGTGGGCACACGCACACACCCGTGAGCAGACACGGACGGCAGGCACTCCTCCCGCTGCTCTCCCTCGCATCCACCCTCAGCCCCTTCGCAGGACTGACGGGTTAATGCCAACCTCGGGCCTCTCCTTTTAGAGCCGACTGTCCAGTCGGCCGGCGGCGCGGCTCAGGGGGGGAGCGTCCACCTGGGAGCCGGGAGATCACGACTGAGTCCCGGTCAGGGCACAGGCCCGGGTGGCGGGCTCGATCCCCAGTGAGGGGCGTGCCGGAGGCAGCGATCGGTGGTTCTCTCTCAGCAGTGACGTTTCTCTCTCTCTCTCTCTCTCCTTTTCCCTTCCTTTCTGAAATCAATAAAAAAATTTAAATAAATAAAACCCAGTGTGCAATTTAATTCCCACCTTTTCTTTACTTTTAAAACGATGGCTCGTGTGCCTGGCAGACCCCGCCCCCAACACACACACACTCTCACACACACACACACACACAGAACAAGGCCTCGGGGAGCCACTGCTTCCCACTCCACACAGTGCCTGGCTCAGCAACGAACAACGGAGTCACTATTTTACAACCTAATAACCACTTCCACCAGCAACACTAACGGAAAGGAAACTGCCCTAAGTGCCATAATTAACAAGCATTTTGGAGACTGTCCTCCAGCTTGTCCCCACGCCCCATGCCCCCTCCTGGGGCCGAGGGGCTCAGGGCCGAGTGTGGGGACAGGGCGGCCACAGCCGTCCTCTGCACCTGCCCGTCGGCCCCCAGCCGTGCTCCCGCCACCTCGGCCAACAGCCAGCGAGCGAGCGAGCGCGCGCGCGCGCGCTGAGGCGTCCCTCCAAGGAGCAGGCCGTGATGAGGCCCGGGGGTCGAGTCTGACTCTAGAAAGCTCCAGGAAAGCGCCACTGGGATAGTGAGCGCCCGTGGACGGAGCGTAACCGAGAGAGAGCCCAGCGGAAACCTTCCTCTGCAGCGCGGGCGGGGCCCCAGGAGCCCTGCGCTGGGGAGGCCATCTGCCCCAAATGCAGGCCCGTAACCCGTAAAGCGCCAACGACGGCGGTGGCACTCGGTGCAGAGGAACCAGCGGTGCCAGGCCCCGGCAACCACAGAGCTCTCGGCCAACACCGTGGTGCCCGTCACGAGGAGCCCGTGGGCGGCAGGACCCAGCGCCGGGGCCTCGCCGGCGGACGGGGCGACCACGACCACGTCTGGATGCAGCAGCAGCTGCTCTGAGAGGCCCGGCAGCACAGGCAGTCCCTCGGGACGCCTAGAAATCACCATTTTAGGGCAAGACCACGGTGAAGGCCACGTTCCCCTCCACTTTGTCTGGCCGGGGAAGTGACCACGGAGATGCGGGGCAGGGGCGGTGCTGGGGGGGACAGGCTGGGGTGCATCTGGGGGCTGGTGCTGGGGGGAGGGCTGGAGGGGGGACAGGAATCCCTGAGGAGGAAGCTACTCGGGCCAGACCGGGGACCTGCCTGCTGTCGCCCCTCTGCCAGGGGCCGACCGGAAAGGGGCAGCCTGGGCTCCAGAGCCAGTGGAGCAGCGGGTGCGCTGGCTTCGTGCTGGCGGGATTAGCTCTCTGGACGCGTCCCTCCAGCACAGCTGCTGACCGGCAGGGCGGGAGGGGGGAGGGAGCCCACGGGGCGCACACAGCCTGCAGCCACCCTGGGCCCTGAGCCAGATTCCCAGAGCCAGTCTGCAAACCAGAACCCGGCCTGGCCGGCGTGGCTCCGTGGTTGTGCGTTGACCTATGAACCGGGAGGTCACAGCTCAATTCTGGGTCAGGGCGCAGGCCCAGGTCGCAGGCTCCACTCCCGGGGGGCGTGCCGGAGGCAGCCGATCCATGATCCTCTCATCATTGATGTTTCTCTCCCTTCCTCTCTGAAGTCAATAAAAAATATCTATTAAAAACAACAGCAAAACCCAGGACCTGGCCTGTGCGTATTTTACGTTAAAAAGCCTGGCGGGGGCTGGATGGCAGGGAGCTTTCGGGGTGCTCACGCTTCCATCACTGCAACAGCCCCACCAGCAAAAAAAAAAAAAAAAAAGCTGGGAAGAGGGTGGTGTTGGGATGAAGCGTCCAAGTTCAGGGTTCGACTCCATGTCGAAGCCACGTGCAGTGCGGGCCGGACGGCGGCCGTGGGGAGTGAGCCGACGCAGGGATCCGAGTTCCCGCCCACTCTCCAGGGCGCTGGCCTCTGGGTCCCTTTCACAACACGACTGGGCGAAGGTTCATTAACAGGAACAGTCGCCAGAGGGACGAAGGCGACCCTGGCCGCGGGGGCCGAGCTCATCCGGCTAAGCCTTCAACGGGGCCGGCTTTCGGGGGGCCGTCGGCTCCTGCCTCTTCCTGGAGGGGCACGCTTTCACGCATCTCCCCGCTGAAGACTCAGGATGGTGTGTCCACAGGCATGACGCTGCGCAGCACGCCCTGCTCCCACGACAGGTGGGGAGCAGCAACCAGTCGCTGTCCTGGGACCAGAGGCCGCGGTCCTCCCGGCCCGGGTCTGCCAGGGCTCCGACTCCAGGGCTGTGCCCCTGCCAACGGCGCGTCTCAGGTGCCGCCCCCGATCTCAGTCTTTGTCCTCATACTTTGCCTTTGTAGCCTGGGGGCCCCGTGAGGACTGGGGGGCCCAGGAGGACTGGGGAACTTGGTGGCCCCGTGAGGACTGGGGGAGTCCCCTGTGGACTGGGGAACTTGGTGGCCCCGTGAGGACTGGGTGGCCCCCTGTGGACTGGGGAACTTGGTGGCCCCATGAGGACTGGGTGGCCCTGTGAGGACTGGGGAACTTGGTGGCCCCATGAGGACTGGGTGATCCCCTGTGGACTGGGGGGCCCTGTGAGGACTGGGGAACTTGGTGGCCCCATGAGGACTGGGTGGCCCCCTGTGGACTGGGGAACTTGGTGGCCCCGTGTGGACTGGGTGGCCCATGAGGACTGGGTGGCCCCGTGAGGACTGGGGAACTTGGTGGCCCCGTGAGGACTGGGTGGCCCCCTGTGGACTGGGGAACTTGGTGGCCCCATGAGGACTGGGTGGCCCCCTGTGGACTGGGGGGCCCCGTGTGGCTGCTCCCTGCCCCCCACCGGAAGCAGCAGGACTTGCAGGGAATCGCAGAGGCAGCGAACTCCACCCGCCGGTCCCGGCGCGCCCTCCTGCCCTGGACCTTGGGGACCCTGGTCTGCGCCAGGATGGTGGACGCTCAGGCACCTATCGCCCCGCGTGGGACAGCCACAGGCCGCTTTATCCAAGTCTCTCAAATCACAAAGCCAAGTGCAGGTCAGCAAAGAGAAGGAAGCAGGCAGGGTCCGCTGAGGAGCACGTGTCTCCGTCAGAGGCCTGGCCGACCGGGCACAGGGGCCGGGGAGGGACGGTGACGGCCCCTCCACGTCACCCGGATGCGGCCAGAGCCCCACCCAGCAGCCGCCCGGGGCCCTTTGGGGACACGGGCAGGTCCAGCTGTGATCACGCACGAGGCCATCTTTCCAGGATCCGCCTCAGCCAACAGCTACGCTCTCCCTTTCAAGGGTGGAGCCGCCAGCATCGGGGCAGGAGGCGGCGCGGCCCACCGGGTGCAGAGGGGCGGGTGTCGCTCCGGACACCGCGGAGAAGGGCCAGCAGAGTGAAAAGGTCTCGGATGTCACAGCCGAGGAGCTGCCACAAAAGCTCCTTCCCCGGCTTGCTAACGACCAGTCACAACGCGGCCACACGCTGGACACCTGCTCCACACACTGCTTCTTCCGGCGACATCGTGGGAACCAGGGGGCACATGGCTGCCGGCGTGGAGCCTCAGGGACCGGGCTCCCCACCTGCGCTCAGGGGGCAGGGAGACGGGGACAGGCGGGCGGGGGCCTCTGCTGGATGCCCCCAAGTGCACTCTCTCAGGAAGTGGTAACCAGACAGGCCCCAGGGACAGGGCCCGATGGACAAGGCCTGGATGGACAGGGCCCAATGTACAGGGCCGGATGGACAGGGCCCAATGGACAGGGCCTGGATGGACAGGGCCCAATGGACAGGGCCTGGATGGACAGAGCTGGATGGACAGGACCCGATGGACAGGACCCAATGGACAGGGCCTGGATGGACAGAGCTGGATGGACAGGACCTGGATGGACAGGGCCGGATGGACAGGGCCTGGATGGACAGGGTCTGGATGGACAGAGCCGGGTAGTCAGGCCCCAGTGGTCAGGGCAAAACCAGGAGTGAACCCCGTGTCTGTGTGAACCCAGGGCCCAAACAGGGTCCCTCTGGGTCACGAGGCGACGCCCGGCCCACGCAGCGGCCAGCTTCCTGCCCGTGTACCATCACCCAGAACCCCACACGGGCCGTGGGACGAGGCACCGGCCTGGCACTGCGATGACCTGCCCCCTACTCTGGTGTCGCCTCCCTCCTGGATTTGAGCACCATGACCCCAGGGCCCCGCCGCTCACCCAGGCAGAGTGGGGTCCATCTGCTCCCCCTTCCAGCACCCACACCCTCCCAGCTCCACCCCCCGCCCGGACAGAGGCCAGCCCGTCCCCACGGCTGGCAGGAAGGTCTCCGTGGCTGCCACCAGGTCCCGTCACAGCCAAACCTCTGCCGAGGGTGGCTCAGCGGGGTGAGGGGCGAGTGCGGCTCAGAAAGCTGCGCCCTCAGGGAACGTTCCTCACCTCCAACCATTTGAAGGTGGACTGGCCCGGCCAGTGTGGCTCAGTGGTTGAGCACCGACCTATGAACCAGGAGGTCACAGTTTGGTTACTGGTCAGGGCACAGGCCCGGGTTGTGGGCTCTTGCAGGAGGCAGCCGATCCGTGATTCTCTCTCATCACTGATGTGTCTCTCTCTCCCGCTCCCCTTTCCTCTCTGAGATCAATGAAAATATATTAAAAAAAGGAATGTCTGATGCAGACGGAGCTCGAGGGCCAGATACACCAGAGCGGCCACAGCGGCCCGGCCCGGCCCGGCGTCTGCACCAGGGAGCTGAGGGAGGCGCTGGGTGCTGGCGGGCACCGAGCTTGCCCCGCTGTCCTGGAGGGGGTCCCCCATTCCCTGACGGTAAGTTTCAGAGACACCGCGTTCCAGGCCACGTGAGCCGTCCCGTGACGCGCCCCCCCCACCCCCGCCTCCGCATGGACATCGGCCGATACTCCAGGACGTGGACCCTCTGGGGAAACCCAGGCTCCTTCCGCGGAGGCTCAAACACCAAGTCAGCACTTTCCTGCTTCCAGGCAAAAAGGGGCACCGGGATTCAAACCAGATTTTCCCAATGAGTGTCCTCCGTCCCAGAGGCCCCTGTGCAGGTCGACCCGAGGACACAGGGACGGAGGCCCCTCTGGTCTCGGGGACACACAGGCAGGAGCAGAGACCATAGCACGGACATGCATGAAACCGCTCTTCCAATGAGCGTGTCGGTGCAGCACAGCAGCCTCGTCTAATGAGAAACAGCCGGTGCCGGGCGGGTGGGTCAGAGCCTGTGGCCACGGCGCAGCCGCGGGAACCAGGAACGAGCTGCCCACAGAGCTGCCCGCGGCGCAGGCCCCAGGATGGATGTGCGGCCCCACAGGCTAGGCCTCGCCGATGCACTGACAGTCCCGTCCCCCGTCCTCAGTCCAGTGCCAGGGCCTGGAGGCCACAGGCCACAGTGTAAGCAGCCCAGGTCGGAGGTGGGACAGCCCTGGTGCTGGGCCGAGGCTGCGGACACACAGCTGGGCCCTGGCCTCCCACCTGAGCAGGCCCAGAGGGCTCCTGCCATCCAAGGGCCTCTGTCCTCCGCACCGGCCGCCACTCCCATGACCCTGGTCACACTCCACATGGTCCCCTCGGCCAGAGTGGTCCGAGGAGGCTCAGGGCAGTGACAGAGGCAGATCTGGTATTTAACAAAAAATACTTTTATTGCTTTCAGAGAGGGGAGAGAGAGAGAGAGAGAGAGAGAGAGGGAGAGAGAGAGAAACATCAATGATGAGAGAGACTCATGGATCGGCTGCCACCTGCAGGCCCCACACTGGGGATCGAGCCTGCAACCTGGGCCTGTGCCCTCCTGGTACCCAGGTCGATGCTCAGCCACTGACCACGCCGGCCGGCGACCTAACAGGGCCTTTCCCTGCAAACCCGAGCGGAGGCATCCCTCCTGCACCGCCCACTGAGGAGATGCGGGGCAGAGCTGACAGGGGCCTGCGGGGGGGGGGGGGGGGGCTCCTGTCCTGCCCCCGACAGGCTGACACCAGCTGCCCAGCAAGAAGCCTGCCGGGTCCACAGCACAGCTGCCTGCTCTCAAGGCCCCTCTGTTCTCACCCTGAGG
This sequence comes from Corynorhinus townsendii, assembly GCA_026230045.1. Lineage (NCBI taxonomy): Eukaryota > Metazoa > Chordata > Mammalia > Chiroptera > Vespertilionidae > Corynorhinus > Corynorhinus townsendii. The sequence goes on along the minus strand of JAPDVU010000007.1, from coordinate 170,043,768 downwards.
CCTGGGGCCGTCGGATTCCAGGGCCTCGGCCGGATTCCAGCCCGGTGACCACACAGACAAAGGCTTCACGCCACACCCAGGGTCGCAGCCAACTCCTGCTGGAGACCAGCTCCGACAGCGGCCCCCGAATCTGCCCAGTGGGTGAAACGCGGACGTGGTGGCCGCCCTGTTGACAAGGGAAATCCCCAAAAGGCAGAGTCTCCTGTTCGGGGGGGAGGGGGGGGTGCGGGGCGGGGGAGCACTCCCGGGAAACCGGGCCCACAGGTCAGGCCGAGCCAGTGACCGGCAGTGACAGAGGCATGTGCCCGAGGGCTGGCGGGCGCCTCAGAGAGGGACCCAGACTCCATCAGACCCTCCCTACAAAGAGCAGAACCGAGGCCCCGGCAGCCACCGATCCAGGGGCGCAGGGCAGCACCCACAAAGCTGACCCCCCTGCATCTCAGGCCAGAGCCCACATACAGGGCGGCACCCAGACCAGAAAGTGAGGAGTCCTAGGACCTGTGACCTGTTATCTTTTTAAATAAATAAAATAGGGAGAGAGCAGCAGATTTTAAAGCCTATGGACCCCGACTCACACAAAACCATGCGCACACGCACGCACACACACACGTGTGCACACAGGACTGGGGGAAGGTGACACTTAGGCAGGATGTCAGATGAGATTAACACGTTACAACTTCAGATGCAACCCTGCGGCTCTTTTTGGAAACCAGAGTCTAGGCCGAGCTGCTCCCTGCACCTTCCCGGTCACAGATGCGTAGATGGAGGGGAGGAGGGGGAGCTGACCGTGAGTGGCCGGCCACATGTGGACTGGCTGCCCTTGGTGAGCCCATCCAGACCCAACGGCTGTGCCTGGAGGGACAAGGCCACGGGGCAGTCACCAGGATCGCCGCAGGCAGGGCCCTGGAGAAGAGAACGGGGGAGAGTGGGAGGGAGGAAGGGAGAGAGACCGATACGATGGACGGCTTTAAGGACCGCCACATGCCTGTGGGCTGGAGGGGCAGGGAGAGCTGCTGAGCCCGGAGGTTCTGAGGGCACAGTTCTCTCCGCACACGGAGGCCGGCCCTGTTCGGAGCCCTTCACCTGAGTGGACGAGACCCACCCGTGGATGCTCACCTGCTTGACTCAAAGGACTGATTTCAACATGGAGCCCCCCGCCTCCTGCCCCGCCCCCTGCAAACCACCTTCTCAGAAACCTCTACAATAACATTTGACCAAGCATCTGGGGACTGTGTCCCAGCGACGTCGACATTAAATTAACCGTCACGGACACCAGGCATGCGGGGATGTGGACTAGTTGGTAGAACGCAGTGGCCGGCAACCTCGTTAGTCCACAGAGACAAATATCAGCAGGACAACAATGGACATTTCTGAGAGCCACATTTTTTCAACTTAAACGTCTTCTAACGCCACTTCTTCAACATAGACTCGCCCAGGCCGTGGTGTTTTGTGGAAGAGCCGCACTCCAGGGGCCAAAGAGCCGCACGTGGCTCGCGAGCCGCCGTTTGCCGACCACGGGTCTAACAAGTATTATAATTTGCACGGAACGGGTTAACTGAGGGGCAGAGCATGTCCTGGCGTCCAGCGAAATGGAGGGATAAATCACGTTCCCCCACTGGGCAGGCATCCAGGCCCCGGCCAGCCGGCAGGCACATTCCTGCACAAAAAGCAAGCCCAGGGCTGATTCCAGGCTGATTTTGTTTAGTGGCTTTCTAAAGGCCGCACATCCTCGTGTTTAATTCCGCAGGAAATGGGTCATCAAACAGAATCAACAAATATTGACACCAAACAGATACCCAAGAGAGGGGCCAGGGGCCCAGGAGTCCTGGCCCGAGGGCCAGTTCCAGGAGGAGGGGGAGGCTGGGTGGGGAGCTTTCGGGGGAGCTCGGGGAGCGCCTGTGGGTCAGACACTGTCACGCACAGAGAGGTGTGGCCGGCGATCAGCTCGGCCAAGTAAGAACCATTCCACCCCGTGAGGGATTCGGTGCGTCTCTGTGAGCCACGCCATTGACAGTCGCCGGGAAGCAGGATCTCAGCGTGGGAGGCAGGAGCTCCAGAGAAAGCTTGGGACCTTGTTTTATAAGTTACACCGGAAGGAGGAGCCGGGGGTGGGTTCCATGAAACCGTGGGCGCTGGATTAGGGAGGCGGGAGAAAGCAGAGGGGAACCTCTGGGATTGGACAAGAAGTAAAATGATAGACATGCCCTTCTCTTACTCAGGTGGGAGCAGGAGAGCGGACCATCAACAATGAACAGGGTGACAGCGACAATGAGAGGGTCGTGGTCTCCGCCCACGCGCACTCACTGTGCCCGGAGGGTCTGGACAAAGGGGCGTCACCTGACATTCCAGAGGCGTGTTGACTGAGATGCAGGACACACAGACAGGCTCGTCGAGGTGAAGACTGACCTTGTGGGGAAGACGGCGGCCTCCCACGGGACCACCCTCCCTCCACAAACTGCTTTTAGCTAAAAAGGCTTCGTCTCAGACCGTCCTTTGCGGCTACTTAGGTCTCTGAGTTGGCAAGGCCACGCAGGCCTCCCTGAGTGACAGGTGAGCGCGTGGCCCCTGCGCATCCTCACACTCCCAGCGCTCCCAGGGCTGCGTGCGGAGGGGATGCTGGGAGAGGCCGGGGAGGAACCGTGCCAGGAGAGTCACCGTGGGCCTCGCCACGGACGCCCTCTGGGAGGGGCCCTGGGGACCTCCTCGCTCTTCGTTTTCACTGTTGTCGGTCCTCACCAGGGGGTCCTTCCCGGTTGGTTGTTTGAGAGAGTGGAAGGGAGGGGGACGGACGGACGGACGGACGGAGAGTACGGCCGCACGGCCGACCGGGACTGTCCGTGCCCTAGACCAGAATGGAACCCAGGACCCTCGGTCTGCAGGCAGCGCTCTACCCACTGGACCACACCGGCCAGCTGACCGCTCCGTGGTAACGTGGGTGGCTCCTCCTCTGGCCTCGCCTGCCTGGCTCCCAGGGCTCCACGCTGGGTGCTGGGCAGCTGACCTGTGGCCTCGCAGTCCCTCTCCAAGGAGGCAAGGGGAACCCTATGACAGGGCACCTCCGGGTGCCACGAGGGAGGACCCTGGGGGAGACTCTCGCTCGCTTCCTTCTCTCAGGAGCCAGTGGGAAAGGCTGGTGGACACAGGGTCCCGGGGAGCCTCCGAGGAGAAGGCTCTTCTGAGACAGAGGAGGAGGACGGGCTTCGGCTTCTCCGCCCGCAGCTGTGCTGGGAGGAAAGCGGCTCGGGGCTCCGGCCGGAGGAAATCTCCTCTGACCCCCCCGGAGGCTCCAGCCCCACACCTGGCCTGTGAGGAGGGCAGGCAGCACCAGGACAGGCCCCCTGCTGCACCGGCTCCCTCCCCGCCAGTGAGACCGCCGCCCGTCTAACAGCACCGGGACAGGCCCCCTGCTGCACCGGCTCCCTCCCCGCCAGTGAGACCGCCGCCCGTCTAACAGCACTGGGACAGGCCCCCTGCTGCACCGGCTCCCACCCCGCCAGTGAGACCGCCGCCCGTCTAACAGCACAGGCTCCCGCTCCACAAGGTCCCAGGGAAGAAGCAAGATGACAGACAGGTGGGCAGGTGGAGGGATGGGTGGATGGGTGGATGGGTGGGCGGGTGGGTGGGCGGTCAATGAGCAGGTGAGTGAGTGGGCAGGTGGGTGGGCGGATGGGCAGGTGGGTGGGTGAGTGGGTGGGGGGTGAGTGGGTGGGGGGTGACGGAATCCGAGGGTGGATGGGAAGGCAGAGGGGATGACACGGGCTCTGACCTAAGAAAACAGGGAAAACAAACACAAGAAAACAAAGGCTCAGGATTAATATTTGGTTTCCTGTTGCCATGCCAACACAAACATCCCCAGGTCCGAATAAGTAACGGGATGACTAACGGCGCTGCTTCCGCTGCTATTTTTAAAAGGTAAAGCGCTGCTGGGCCGGCTCTCAGGAACACGGCCTCCCAGGAAGGCCGCCAATCACCGGCCTTTCCTCCAGGACGCGAGAGGAGGAGCCGCCGCCGGTCCTCGGGGAACCGGGAGCCGGGAAACACAGGCACTCGCCCGCGCGAGGCTGGGCCAGTGCTGCTCCCGGGGACGGAGGAAACGCTGACCTGAGAGCTCCCAGCGATGGCGCCCGCCCTCCCACCCGGGCCCCGAAGAAGGACCAGCAGCCTGTGGGTTAGGGAGCCTGGGAGAAGGGAGGCGCCCGTCCCGGCTGCAGAGGGGGCCTCAGAGGCAAGTCAGGCGCTTCGCACCCGGGGGGGGGGGGGGAGGCGCTGGTCTGTGAGGGACCTGCATCTGAGAGGCATTGAGGACGTTGGTGTTTCCTGTTTATGTCAAGTATTTGCTTCCATTGCGGTCAGCGCTCAGTCAGACGGCCACGCCCTGTGAGCTCATGGCCAACCCTGCGCCCGAGACCCACAGCCCACCCCCCTCGGCCCACCCCCCACAGCACCCCGCAGCCCACTGCACCCATAGCCCACTGCACCTCACTCCCCCATGGCATTCCACACCCCACGGCACTCCACACCCTACTGCACCCCCATACTCCATGGCACCCCACACCCCACGGCCAACAGCTCACTGCACCTCACCCCCCCATGGCAGTCCACAACCCATAGCACCCTGCACCCCACACCACCTGGCAGTCCACCCCCCACAGCACCCCACCGCCCACCGCAGCCCACCGCCCTCTGCTCATATCCCCGCCCTGGAACCCGCTGCCCAGAGGAAGTCAGAACAAACAGCGTCCGTTGTCCCAGCGGCTCCCTGGCCAGGCCCGGAGGACTCACAGACACACCCACCGCGGCTCTGCGAACGGACAGACCCGTCAGACGGGCTCAGACCGGAGCCTGGGCCGGGCAGTCCCAGCGCCTGTCACACGGCTTGAGGGGCCGGTGACAGAAATGGGCCCTCACGCCACCCCACACCGCGCAGCCGGGGTCTTGTCCACAGCAGCAGGAAAGTGGACGCTAAGAAGCGAGCCAGCCTAGGAATTTGGTGAAATAAACGCGATGCCGAACAACCGTGTTCCGTGTGGCCATACGTGAGGAAGCAGGCCTCCAACTGCTCGGGCCAGGCCACGCGTTGCCGGCCTCACACGGGCACCCGGGCCAGGCCCAGAGCCAGTCACACCCAGAGGCTGAGCCAGAGGGTGGACTTGACGCCAGATGGGAGACAGACAGGAGACAGATCGGTGACGGTGATGGGCAGACAGGACAGACGGCTGATAGGTGACGGTGATGGACAGAGGGCGACGGGAGACGGCGGGTCGGTGACAGACGCACAGGCAGGAGACGGACAGGTGACAGCAGGTGACAGGAGGGAGGACAGACGGGAACACAGGTGCCAGCGCCACCGGTGGACACCCGATCCCGGGTGAGCACTGCGTGCGACAGAGACGGACAGGCAGACGCTGAGACACGCTCACTCCTGTGCCCCTGAGCGTCCACACGGCACGTGTGTGCGTATCTGACCGCGTGGTCCGTTTCCGTTAACGATGAGAATGCACTTTCTTTGGTGTGTTTATCCCCGTTTTGCGTGTTCCTGCCATGAGCATGTTCAGCGTGCACAGGTACAGAAGCCCGCTGCGAGGTAAGCGGCAGGACGGCGTCCTTGCTGTGCCCGAAGCTCCCGGGCAACCCGCCCGACACGCAGGCCGCGTCCTGCGTGGGAGCCTCGGGAACACAGCGGCTTCCCGCGGCGGCTGCAGGCCCGGACGAAGGTCCCGCCGGAGTTTCTCCTTTGGGCCCCGCACGGCCTCACCCGCCACGTCTGTAACCACCGGACCCGAGCCTGCCCGAGCCCCAGAGAAACGCCTTAGCAGCTGCTGAGCAGGCGCGGCTGGGACGGGGTCGGGGTCCCGAGGCTGCCCCGGCGGCCACAGGTGACCGGGCCACCCGGGAGCACGCACGCCGCCTTTATCCACAAAGAACAGCGTTCTTGTTGGGAGGGAGCCCGTCTTTCACCTGACACCACCCGGGTGGTCTGTGCTGAGCGCACAGCAGGCGCTGAACCGAGCAGTCACGGGGCCCAGGGCAGAGGGGCAATGACGGGGCCGGGCGGGCAGTGGGGCCTTGAGCAGAGGGAGCTCGAGGGCCTGGAGAGACTGGTCATCAGGAGCCTGGTCCAGCCTGGCTGGCCGACGTCACGAGCTGCTCTACCCGCTTCGAGGCTGCACGGCGCCCAGCCCTCTGAGCAGAGGGGCGTGGACCCCTCCCCCGAGCACCTAGCCTTCTCCAGCGGCCCCCCCCCCGCCCCCCCAAGCCACGGGAAACAGTCTCAGCAAATGTGCTCTCCCACAGGCGGCGCTCTGGCTTCTCCCCCTGCCCAGCTCTGCCTCTGTGGGGGAGGCAGCCCCGGGCCACGGACAGACATACCCAAACCGACGGACGGAGGGCTCGCCTCTCCCCAGGACCAGCCCACCAGGCACCATCTGGCCCCGGTTGCCGGGGGTCAGCGTAGGACCCCAGGGTGTGGGCCGCACCCCGCGTGGGTCTGGCGGGAACTCGTGGGGCTGTCTGAACAGCAGCTGCAGGTAAATTTCCCGCCGGCACCCATGGGCGCGCGGAGACGGGAAAAGCGTCCCCGTTTCCGTTCAGTCCAGACGTGGCGAATGGCTCCTCGCTCGTCCCCACGCTTCGCCATGGGACGTTAGAGCAGGTGCGGCTGCGCTGGCTGGAGCGCCGTCCTGTCCCGGGCAGGGCACCCGTCCGGGCTGCGGGCTCGATGCCCGGTGGGGGCACGTAACGGAGGCGATCGACCGATGTTTCTTTCTCTCTCCCTTCCTCTCCCTAAAATCAATAAAACATCCTCGGGTGAGGACTGAAGACGACCCCCAGAAGTGAGTGGGACTCTGGCTGTTGGACGAGAGCGCCCCGCTCCTGCTTGAAACGACCAGGAAGCTGGCCCCCCGCTCGAACCCCCTTTTCAAGGCCCTGTCCCCGGCCAACGGCGCAGAGGGGGTCACCGAGACTGAAATGAGCGCGGGGAGCACAGCTTCGGGGCACAGCCCGGGGGAGGGCTGTGCATCCGGGGAGCCGGAGGTCGCAGGACAGAGCAGGGACCCCGTGCTGTGTGTCCAGCTGAGCCCTGACGGTGTGCGCACCACCAGGGCCGACGGCCTCTGCACCGAGGGAGGGAATGACGGAGGAAGCGGAGCAGAAGGAAGCCCCGCTGACTCCACGCAACGGGTTCACCCGCAGGCGCAGGTGGAAGGAGCCGAGACGCACCTGCCCAACCTCGGGTCCGGTGGTATCACCGCGGGGCTCGGCGAGGCCCAGGACCAACCGGATGGCAGTCCCACAGCCGGGGCCGGACCGGCTCCCAGACGCTGCCGCTGCTGCTGCTGCTGCGGGCCAGCCTCGCTCGCTGGGGAAACGGACATGAGAGTTTAATTTCTTCCCACAAAGACGGGAAGCCCAGGAGGCCTCGCTGGGAAGCCCCCCCAGACACGTGGGGAGCAGCTGGGCCCGCACTCAGCCTGCCAGGCAAGACTTCCTCGATCTGCCAAAACCAGACAAAGACATTCCAGCCCAGAACAAAGAGGAAATGGGGGGGGGGGGGGGTCCGGGCCTGTGGCCGGCTGAGGGGTTCATTATCGGCAAAGACAGGTCACAACCCACACAGCTCGGCAAGCACGGAACCGGCCCGTGTCACGTGATCGATGAGGCTTTTGTTTTTCCTAAACGAAAATCCGTGCAAAGGTCAGAACTGGGACCGCCAGCCACGTGGCCGGTCCTGCAGAGGCCCCCAAGCTCCCCAAGAGGGTGCTACCAGCTACCTGCTGGGACGGCCCGGCTCCGAGCGCCCCGAGGGCTGGGCTGCCGGGCGGGCACGAGCCCCCCTTCATCGGTGGGCAGTCAGGTCGGCTCGCCCGCCACGGAGTCCCCAGGAGGCCGACACGGGGACAAGGCGCCTCCTGGGACACACGGAGGCCGCTGGCCACCCTTCACCCCAGATCTCTGGGTGAGCTCTGGGGGATCAGCGCCCCCCCTTTCTCTACCCTGCAGGATGCTGGGAAATCAAGAAGCGAGGAAACAATGTCCAGAAACTGATCAAGTCCCAACAACTGACCCTCATCCGAGCCAGGAGCGTGGACCGAGACCTGACTGAGCCAGAATCTCCCTTGGCCACTGTGCCGTCCGCCCGGTCCCCACCCGGCACCGTCTGCCTGGCACCCAGGATTTGCTCTGCTTTTTGTGCCATCTGAAGAGACACCAGGACTCGGGAGAAAAGAGTAACTTGTATTTTTCAAAATTAACCCCAAGGAAGCATCCAAGCTGTGGGTGATGCCACTTTCACTAACCCCGCCTGGTAGAACACGCACCGGCTGGGACGCCGGCATCAAGAACTTTCCACACCAGAGCAGCGTCTGCCACCAGGACACGCCGCGTGAGGGCGTCGGGGTATGCGCCCCAAGCCCAGTTCCCAGCACACCAGGACCCCGGGCCCAACGGGCTCCGCAGGCTCCAGGGAGACGCGATGTCCTCACCCCCACGGCACCCAATTCTGTCAGGTTTAGCTGCTTTTTAAAAATATGCATTTTTAAAAAATTGATGTCAGCGAGGAAGGGAGAGGGAGAGAGAGAGAGAAACATCAATGACGGGAGAGAATCATGGATCGGCGGCCTCCTGCACGCCCCCCACGGGATGGAGCCCGCAACCTGGGCCTGTGCCCTGACCGGGAATCAAACCCTGACCTCCTGGTTCACAGGTCAACGCCCAACCACTGAGCCCCGCCGGCCGGGCCAGTCTAGCCACTTTTAAGTTGCATTTACCCAAAAAGGTAAACTCCATTTAAAAACATCTCGTCTCGTGTGTGCCCCACAGCGGCAGGCCTATGTGCTCAGTGCCCTGGACTAAGGTCCGGACCCGTGTGCCGGGCCCCACCGTGTCCACACAGTGAGGGGTGCCGAGGCCCCCACCGGCCCCACACGTGCCTCCCGGGCGTGTTTCAGGCTCTTCCTGTTGGCGGGCGCCTCCCCGGTCGTGACCGTAAAACCTCTCCTTCGCCCGGGGGTGCAGCACCGAGCCGCGGGGCCAACCTCAGCTGGCTGCCGAGGGCGGAGGACATGGATGGGTCTGCACCCCGGCACCCCCAGCCATGTGGACACTTTGATGCGGAACCTCGTCCTGTCAGCCCGGCACCCACTTCTACTACAAGGCCCTGCTTCCTCCTGGCCGCAGCCCCGGGCCCAGGGGTGGAGGGACAGACAGCCATCCGCTCAGCCCCGGGACGCGCTGTCTGCTCTCCTGCTGCCGCTCTGGACCCTCAAGGGGAGCCCACAGCGGCCGTCCTCACTACGCCGGGAAACCAGGTCACACGGCTGCGCAGGGAAGGCCCGGCCGGCGCGGCTCAGTGGCTGAGCGTTGACCTCTGAACCAGGAGGTCCGGGTTCAATTCCCGGTCGGGGCACGTGCCCAGGTTGCAGGCTGGACCCCCAGTAGGAGGCGTGCGGGAGGCGGCTGATCCATGAGTCTCTCTCATCATGTTTCTCTCTCCCTTCCTCTCTGAAGTCAATAATCTGTTAATCAAACAAAATATGTTAATTAAACAAACTGCGTCCGGGTGGGCCCGGGCCACAGCTCCTCCTGGGCTCAGGACAGAGAAGGGAGGGAGGGAGCTCCCCCATGAAGCGCAGCTACGCCTACACTTTCCAGACCCACATTTCCAAACAGTGCCGGGGTCTCACCACGCGACACCAGCTCCCGATGGCGCCCCCCCCAGCGGCTGGGGAACCGCAGTCCCTCCAAGCCCCGCACGGGGCACCTGGGCCCCGGAGGCTGACTGCCAGCCCCGCCCTGGCCCGGTGGCGGGGTTTGTAGATTCGTACAGCAGCCCCCGACCCACAGGGACGGACCCCAGAGACGCCTGAAACCACCCACAGCACCGACCCGGTACGCTTCCCCAAACCCATTCCCGGGGTTTAGTCTGTAAATGGGGCGCCGCAGAGACAAGCAATCACTAATAATAAAACCCGAACGAGGATGATACGCGGTGACCGCAGCTGCGCGCGGGCCTCGTGTGGAAACCTCCGCACAGCGTCCCCTCCACGGGCAGGACGTGCCGGCGGCGGCTGGTCCGGTCTGAGCTGCCCGCCTCGGGGTCTGCGCTGCCCCCCACACTCGGCTTCGGCCGTGAGGAAGTGAGATAGTGCCGGTGCCCGAACACAAGCGCTGGCCTGGTGACCGCCGGCCTGGGAGGCGAGCAGCTGCCCGGTGACTAACGGGCGGACGGGCGAGACGGGGGTGAGTCAGGCTCCCGTGGGGGATGGAGTGAGAGCTCCACAGGCGACCAGACGGCCTGCAGTTCACACTTACACACGGCTTGTTTCTGGAACGGTCCATCCAGCATCCTCAGGAGCGGACGGTGGGTAACGAGGCTGGGTCGACGTGGAGAAGGGTCCGGCACCAACACCCGCGTATTTTAAACGTCCTCCCGTGCTTTTCAGATGCGCGCGGAGATGACGCACGCTTTGACCTCATCGTAAGAGGATTTAGAGCAGGAATTTGTCTTCAGCCAAAGGCTCGGGCTTACAGCCGGCGTCCCTCACGCCCTGTCCGCAGAGCCCGGAGGCAGGCGGCCTTCCCACCGCTGACCTCGTGGCCAGGCTGCCCTCCCAGGTCCCTCCACCGCCCTGCCCCCCTCCCCCTGCAAAGGAAGCGTGGCGTTCGGTTCTCCTGAGCCGCGTGTGGGGCGGAACGCCAAGGGAAGCCGGTGAAGGAGGGAAGGTTGGTCTCCAGGGAACAAAGCGGGGACCCTGGGACCTCCTCCCAGCGCGGACACGGGCCTAGGGACAGGCGTCCGCGGGCCGAGGGGCAGGGGGTCCTGAGCCCGCGGTGCCGCCTGGGGCAGCCCACAGGGCGGACCTTCGCAGCCTCCGCAGGCCGCCCTCCTGCGCCCAGGGCCCAGGGGTTCCGGGAGGAGGGAGCCAGAGCGGGGCACGGCCCCAACACTCAGGAGCTGGTCAGAAAAATCAGGGCGTGGGAACCGCTGTCTGCGGGCACCGGGGGCCGGGGGGGCGGTTGCCGCTCTGGGGTGCCCACACCCAGGCCCCTCCGCACAGGGTTCCTGACTCCGGGGCATCGATCGGGATGCCCAGCGGCTGACTGGCCTGCAGGTGGGATGGGCGTCATTCTGGGAAGCGGGTTCCCACCACCTGGCGGCGGGGTCCCAGGGCAGGGCAGGGGCTGGGCGGTGTGGCGGGCGGGCCAGTAAAACGTCCTTGGATATTATTAGCTCTTTATTACCAGGGTGACAGACGTCTACTTGGTGAACAGTTTAATGTTAAAGCAGGAACTTCCGATCTGAGTGACAGGGGGGTTGAAGGTGCCTCTGTGGGGGGCGGGTCCCGGGATGGGGGGCGGGTCCCGGGAGGGGGGCGCGGGTCCCAGGATGAGGGGGCGGGTCCCGGGATGGGGGGCGGTACCGGGATGAGGGGGCGGGTCCCGGAATGGGGGGGCGGGTCCCGGGATGGGGTGCGGGTCCCGGGATGGGGGGCGGGTCCCGGGATGGGGGTGCGGGTCCCGGGATGAGGGGACTGGGTCCCGGGATGGGGGTGCGGGTCCCGGGATGGGGGGCGGGTCCCGGGATGGGGGTGCGGGTCCGGGAGGGGGGCGGCCCTGCTTCTAGAGCAGCCCTTCCTGCAACCCGGTCGCCTGAACTCACCCAAACCCGAGCCGCAGGGGGTCTCAGGCCAGGATGCTGGGAGGGAACCTCGGGTCCACACAACCCGCTATGGGCCCGGCCTGAGGGGAGGAGCCTGGCACCTTCCAGGCTCCGATCCACCTCAGGGTGTTTTATTTTAATGAAGAAATAAGACGCGTGAGAGCAGAGACCTGGGAGAAACGCTGAGCGGAATTTATAACGGGCCCACGAGACCATGGCTGGGCTCCCCAGGCCCCGCCCCTCTCACACCTGCTCCCAGGGGCGCAGCCGCCACAGGCTCCTCCCCAAAGCGCCATCACCACCACCTCCCACCCGGGCCTGGGCCCCGCCCCAGGGCCCCGGGTTCCGGACTTGACCCCGGCCTGAACCTGTCCCGCCAGGACTTGGTCTGCGGCCCAGGTGTTCACGTCCCAGGTGTGCAGCGGGCAGGATGGGGTCCCCCGCCCCCGAACTGGGTGTGCCCGGCTGTGCAATGCAGGGCCCCTCCCCCCACCCGGCTGGTCCTCCGGGGACTTGGCCAGCCGCACTCGGCCGGGCTGCGTGGAGGACCAAACGCGCTTCCCCAAATTCCAGAAACGCGGGGAAACGCCGGGCCCACGCGCGATCGCGGTGGGAGTACGCAAACGGGCGCCTTCCTTTCCGGAACCCCGCGGTGCCTGCGCCCAGTCCCTCTCGGCCCGACCGCGCTCCTTCCCCAACGTCCGGGCGGCGGGGCCCCGCTCTGGGCGGCCCCGCTTCCAGCCTCGTTCTCCCTCAAACGCGACCAGGACGCGAGCGCCGCGCTCCAGCCGGACGTGGAAAGGGCTCAGGGTCCCCGCGGTCCGCCGCCTCGCGAGGACCAAGTGGTCCGCACGCACCGCCCACGCGGCCCGACTCCGCACGAGGCCGGTTCCTGGGCCGATCACGCCCGCGGGACCCCGAGGTGGCGCCACGGAGGAGGTCGCGCCCGCCCACTTCCCGAGTCGTTCGCTCCAACTTCCACAGCCTCGGCAGGTTCCGCGGCGGAGCCAAGCCCGGCCCGGCCAGGCCGAGTGGAAACTATGCCCGGCATCCAGAGCGGCAGCCGGGGACCGGGTTGTGGCGGCGCCTGAAGGCACGCGGGCCTCCGCCCCCCGCCAGCCGCTCCCCCGGCCGCGGCCGCACCCTCTGGGTCCCGGGCGCCCGCGTCCAGGGGCGGAATGTGGCCTCTGGGGCGCGAGCGGGTCTGCGCGGCGTCGGGGCCTGCGGAGACACCCGCGCGCGGAACTTGGCGTGGAGCGGCGCCCGCGACCCGCGACGTCTGGCCCACTCGCGATCGCGGGGCCCGGCTGGAGACGAGGGGGTCCCGCGCCCGGCTGGAGACCCGCTCGGAACTCGGCTTCCCAGACCCCGAGGCCCAGCCCCCCGGCCCCTCCGCAGTCCTGGCCGCCAGGTGCGCTCGGACACAGGATCCCCAGGGAGGCACCCGGAGGAGGAGCGGAGGGAGGGGGGGCGGAGGAGAGAAGCAAGCGGGAGGGGGACCCGAGGAGCGGGGCTTCCCCGGCTCGACGACGTCCCGGCAGCGGGGATTCCGGGCTCCGAACAAAGGCGGCTCTGGAGGCCGCGCTCCGCGCCCAGGTCCGCCCTTCGCGCCACCGGCCGGAGCGGACAAAAGCCCGCGGGCCCGCCCGGCCCCCAACACCCGACTCTCCCGCCTGGGTCTCCACGTTTCCCTGGCCAAGATCTCAGACCGTCTGCGCCTCCGGCCCCCGCGCCCCTAGCCCCCAGGGCCCCTAGTCCCCAGCCCCGGCCCCTGCGCCCTCGGCCCCGGAGCACCCGGCCCCTGCGCCCCGCGCCCCCAGCCCCCGTACTATACTCACAGGATGGAGGTCTGCGGCGCTACCGCGGGCACGGCCTCCAGCAGCAGATGCATGCAGCGCACGGTGCTGCGGAAGCACAGGCAGCGGCTTGGGCACCCCGCGCCCGGCCTCTGAGCCACGGCGGCCAGCGGCCCCCACACGCCGCACAGCAGGAGCGCCAGCAGGCAGGGGCGCGCGGGGCGCACGGCCATGGCCTCGGCGTGCAAGGACGCTCGGACGCGCAGACCGACCGCGGAGGTCCCCCCGCGCCTCCCAGGCCGGCTCCGGACTGCGCCCGCCCGCCCGCCCGACTGCGGCCTACGTCCCAGCTGTGCTGGGGGCGGGGGGCGCCGGGCGCCAGCGGTGCACATGCGCACGGCTTCTTGCGTCCCACCCCCACCTCCCCAGGGCAGGGGCGGGGCGGGGCGGGGCGGGGCGAGGACCTCCGGCCCCACGTCCGCGCGCTGCGTCCCCCTCCCTCCGCGGGGCTCCCGTGCGCAGCCGACACCAGGGGCCAGGGGTTCAGTCCCAGATCTGCCCTCAGCAGCTGGAGGCCGCGGTTCCCACATGTGTGCGAGGGAGTTTTGTTGTTTTATGAAACTTACTGAGCGTTACCACGTTCCAGGCACGCGTCCAAGCTGGCGTTCCCTGCCCCTTCTCTCTCTGTTTCTCTCTCTCCCCCTCCTCTCTCTCTCTCCTCTCTCTGTATCTCTCTGTCTCCTCCCCCCTTTGTCTCTGTCTCTCCTCTGCCTCTGTCTCTCTCTCCACACACACACTCACACACGCACACTCACACTCTCACACACACACACTCACACACACACACACACTCACACAGGGAGCTGGGCAGCCCGTCTGAGACCAGAGGTCTGTTAACCGCCCACCTCCTGCCCCTGCCACCTCCAGGCACCGGTGGGAGCAGAGCCGGTGCAGAGCCTGTGCAGGGCGGGCTGGGATGGTCCAGGCCCCGTGGCCCCTCCCCCGTGGTCACCACAGTGGGGGTCGGTGAAGCCACGGGAGGTGCACGCACGGAGGGAAGGAGGGAAGAGGCTGATTACAGATACGGCTGCGGTTGCATTCTAACACTTTACACATATTTCCCAGCTCCACCGGGTCCTCCTCTTGACAGGACAGAGACTAGGTCAGCTTTGACCTGTGACCCTGTCCGGACCCCTCCGTTCCAAGGGGGACCCTCAGCGCACTGCACCTCATAGGCGAGCATCTCTGAACTGGCAGCTAGCTCCTCTCTTCAGCTCACCTGCTGTCCCCTGACCAGCTGTGACCTTGACTTTAGGTGTCAAGGCGGCCCCCCAGAGAGCAAACACTAACCTGGGGTCGCGTGGAGGCATCTTGTCGGTTAACTCTACCATCGTGCTTGGAGCTAAGGAGACCACCCTCCGCCATGCATGGGCTTCAGCCCCTCAGAGTAAGGTCTTAAGAGTGAAAATCCCAGGGAAGGGACTGCGCCTGAAGACAATAGCCCCAGCTCCTGAGTGGGAGTCCCTGGCAGCCCTAGGGATTGGGGCCCTGCCAGCACCACAACTGAATGAGCAAATTCCTTAAAACCTACCTGTCCTCCCCTCCTTCCTTCCTACATCCTGTCCATGCATGTATCCTTCGATCCATCCATCCATCCATCCATTGTTCATCCACCCCCCCACACATCCATCCATCCACCCACCAACCATCATCCATCCATTCCTCCATTGTTCGCCCACTCACCCACCATCCACCCACAGTGCTTGCTGTTCTCTGGAGACCCCTGACTGGCACTCAGCCATGTGCAGGGTGCTGGGCGAGGAGCTGTGGTGGGGTGGGGGCCACGCCTGCATGATCTGGGCCTGGAGGAATTTGCATTCAGTAATGAGCTCTCACATGGAGCTGGATTGCTGGAAGAATCCAGGTCTTTGTTCGTTATTTCCCGCGTCTGCCCTCTAGAGGCCTGTGGGGGCCTCGCACTCCGGGATCCTGATCCTCCCTGAACCCTTTGAGGAAGATTTCTGCTGCGGAGACCCAGGTGAAATGTCCCCTTCCCTCCACGACCACTTCCCACGTTGATGATCAGCCCAGGCCTGTTACCTGTCTGCAGCGGACATTCCGTTCAGGTGCGCTCATGCCCCTTGCCGTGTCTGGTCGGTGAGATCGCCACCCAGAGGAGCAAAGGCTAACGAGTGGAGGGAGCTGCCTGCACCGCGATCCCCGTTCCCTGTTCCCCGTTCCCCGTTCCCTCAGAGCCGCCGCTGGCGAGGCCTGGAGACTCAGAGACACCGTGCACCCGAGGCCTGTGCTGCCTTCGGTGCCGGAGCCTGGGACGCACCCACTGTGCCACGTGGGTCGCCCCATTTTGCAGATGGAAAACCCAAGCTGGAGGCTCTGAGTGACCTGCCCAACGACCTGCAGCCAGTCAGGGAGCTCCGTCACCAGGTGCCAGGCACTGACCTGTGCCCCCATGGGGACTCTGTGGGGTCCCTGGACCTTCACTGGGCAGCTGCACCCCACTGCTGCTGCCCCCTCGCGCGGCCCCAGCCGGAGTGGGGGCAGTGGCCGGCCTCGCCTGGCTGACCAGGTTGGGGTCAAGCGCAGAGCTTCCGGCGCCCTGCAGTCCCCAGCTCCCCGGTCCGCCAGGCTCTGCTGAGGGGACCAGCCCGGCGTCCTTCTGCAGCGCTAGTGCCTGGACGCGCGGCCGGAACTTCCTGCTGCCTCTTCAGTGTCCAGGGCTCCTGTCCTCCTCCCCACCGGACCTTTGAGGGTTCATGCAGAAAAGGACGTGGGCTTTGGCACATCACCAAAAGGGGAGGCAGCCTTACCAAGTCTGTAACCCCGGGCAACGTCCTCCCTCTCTCTGGGCCTCAGTTTCCCCACCTGTCCCGGAGCCGTGAAGATTGAGGGGGACGCGAGAGCCCTGTGCTTGGCCATCCCTCGGAAAGGCAGGGATCTGCGTGGCCCAGGTCTGCACAGCCAGGGCCTTCCCCAACGATTAGTCCCCTCGCAGGCCTGGCTGCTGGGGGACACCTTTACCTGCAGGCCCCTGTGAGTCCCTTCCCGGCTCTCCCTGCCCCAGGGCGTCTGGCAGCAGTGCGGGCGGGTCCGGGCGGGGGTGGGTGAGTGCGCCCGGGTCCTGAGCTGCAGGGAGGCACCGATGCTGTTCTCCGCCGGCCTGGAGGCCTGAAAGCCAAGACCCAGGCGCGGGGTCGAGTCCTTGGGAGCCAGAGGTCCAGTCGCCCAGGCCTCTCTCAGCTCCTGTGACACTGGGCCCCGGGGCCCTCAGCTGTCACGCTGATCCGCCTCCTCGTCACGGCGCTTCCCTGTGTCGGTCCTCACGGGCTTTTCTCTGCTTCCCACGAGCCAGTCCTGATGACCATGTCCTAACTCGACGAATTCCACCTTCGAGGGCCCGTTTGCAGAGAGGACGGCGTTCTGTGGGGAAGCCCTGGCTCTGGGGTCACGGCTGACGGGCAGGTGTGGGAGCCATTTCTCTAAAAATCGAAAAGGGCCCGGCCGGGGGGCTCGGTGGTTGAGCGCATGACCCAGGAGGTCAGGGTTCCATTCCTGTCAGGGCACATCCTCGGGTTGTGGGCTCGATCCCCAGCGGCGGGCGTGCAGGAGGCAGCGATCCGTGCTTCTCTCTCCTCATGGATGCTCCCATCTCTCTCTCCCTCCCGCAGACTCGCCAAGGCCTCCGAAGGCAGGGACGCTGAGGAGCCCAGTCCCCGCCTGTGACTGCCCCGTGGGAGCCAATGGGGCCTGGGAAGCCCCCCGTGGAGGCCAGTCTCCTGGACAGGCTGCAAGGAAGGGCGGGGGAGGTCTCAGCTCAGGGTGTTTTTCCTCCGAAGCCGTGCTGCTCAGAAAACAGCCGCTCCAGCCCAGAACGCACACACGCGCCCCGGGGCCAGACGCTTGGCTCACGGAGTTCTCGCAGGCCCATCGAGCCAACCTGCCACCGGTTCTGAAGCAGCCGGGCCTGGGACAGCTGCTAGAGTGAGCGTGGGCGCAGCAGGGGGTGCATGAGGGGGCTGCAGGCCACCGCTGTGGCAGGTCCAGAGGGCGAGGTACACAGATGGGGGTGTGTCCTCCAGGTGAGCCTGATGGGGGTGTGTCCTCCAGGTGTGCAGACAGGGGGGTGTCCTCCAGGTGAGCCTGACGGGGGTGTGTCCTCCAGGTGCAGAGACAGGGGTGTGTCCTCCAGGTGTGCAGACAGGGGGGTGTCCTCCAGGTGTGCAGACGGGGGTGTGTCCTCCAGGTGCAGATGGGGGTGTGTCCTCCAGGTGTGCAGATGGGGGTGTGTCCTCCAGGTGTGCAGATGGGGGTGTGTCCTCCAGGTGAGCCTGACTGGGGTGTGTCCTCCAGGTGCAGAGACAGGGGTGTGTCCTCCAGGTGCAGAGATGGGCGTGTGTCCTCCAGGTGCAGACGGGGTTGTGTCTTCCAGGTGCAGACGGGGGTGTGTCCTCCAGGTGCAGACGGGGGTGTGTCCTCCAGGTGCAG
The DNA here is from genome assembly GCA_026230045.1 of Corynorhinus townsendii. NCBI lineage: Eukaryota > Metazoa > Chordata > Mammalia > Chiroptera > Vespertilionidae > Corynorhinus > Corynorhinus townsendii. Next base: position 170,025,810 of record JAPDVU010000007.1, on the reverse strand, counting down.
ACGGGGGGTGTGTCTTCCAGGTGCAGACGGGGTTGTGTCTTCCAGGTGCAGACGGGGGTGTGTCCTCCAGGTGCAGAGACGGGGTTGTGTCCTCCAGGTGTGCAGATGGGCGTGTGTCCTCCAGGTGTGCAGACAGGGGGGTGTCCTCCAGGTGCAGACGGGGTTGTGTCTTCCAGGTGCAGACGGGGGTGTGTCCTCCAGGTGCAGACGGGGGTGTGTCCTCCAGGTGCAGACGGGGGTGTGTCCTCCAGGTGCAGACGGGGGTGTGTCCTCCAGGTGCAGAGACGGGGTTGTGTCCTCCAGGTGTGCAGATGGGCGTGTGTCCTCCAGGTGTGCAGACAGGGGGGTGTCCTCCAGGTGCAGACGGGGGTGTGTCCTCCAGGTGCAGATGGGGGTGTGTCTTCCAGGTGCAGACAGGGGGTGTGTCCTCCAGGTGAGCCTGACTGGGGTGTGTCCTCCAGGTGCAGAGATGGGCGTGTGTCCTCCAGGTGCAGAGACGGGGGTGTGTCCTCCAGGTGCAGAGACGGGGGTGTGTCCTCCAGGTGCAGACGGGGGTGTGTCCTCCAGGTGCAGACGGGGGGTGTGTCCTCCAGGTGCAGAGACGGGGGTGTGTCCTCCAGGTGCAGACGGGGGTGTGTCCTCCAGGTGCAGAGATGGGCGTGTGTCCTCCAGGTGAGCCTGACTGGGGTGTGTCCTCCAGGTGCAGAGACAGGGGTGTGTCCTCCAGGTGTGCAGACAGGGGATTGTGTCTTCCAGGTGCAGACAGGGGTGTGTCCTCCAGGTGCAGAGACGGGGGTGTGTCTTCCAGGTGCAGACGGGGGTGTGTCCTCCAGGTGTGCAGACGGGGGTGTGTCCTCCAGGTGCAGACGGGGGTGTGTCCTGTGTCTTCCTGGTGGAGATGGTAGGAGGGTTGCTGAATTCTGGCTGGAAGCAGGGGGCGGAGGGACGGGGACAGGCAGCACTGCTTTTGAGGAGAGGGTGGGGGAGACTGAGCTCCCCAGGGACAAGGGCACCAATCTCTCATCACCTTCCAAAGCCCCAGCCCCTGGCACCATCCCATTGGGGCTTTGGTTTGGTTTCAAAACACGAAATCTGGGGGAGACACTGTCGATTCCGTAGTCACTCCCATGGGAAAGTACCATCTGGCATGAAGAAGTGCCGGAGGTGCATTCACATGCCCGTCTGTAACCTGGGGCTGCCTGGCCAGCTCCCACCCTCCATCCGCGGACCTCGGCTGTCGTGGCCACCAGCACTGACGGGCATCCGTTTGCATTTTAGCGCCTTTTCTCAGGGTCACGGATGGTGTTTTAGCGACTGCATTTCCAAGTAGGTGTCTGGTCCCCAGGACTCTCGGTTTACAGAGGAAACCGGTCCGTCTTCTGCTTTTTAACAGTTTAACAGAAATGGGTTAAAAATCAAGCCGGCAGCCACAGCGGTGTGGCGGCGCCCAAGTGCCCGTGTCCACAGCCCCTCCGGTCACTGTCCTGCCTCTGCCTCAGGTCACCATCCCCCGGGGTCAGCCCTCAGGAGGGGCCTCGGCCCTCGGGTGCAGAGGTCCCGGGACGCACTGACCCGAGCTGGAACCAGGGCAGGACGAGGCCGTGAGGAGGAGCGCAGCGGGGACCCTCACGCACAGACGCTGTTCCTGCACAGCGTGTTGTTCAGAACGCCCCTGCCCTGGGGAGAGAGCTCACATAGACACGTGACGTGTCCCGGGGCAGGCAGGGCCCTTCCCAACGGCCGGGGGCCGTGACACCACGGGGGAGAGCTAACCCTCCCCGAATGTGGCCGCCCCTTGGGGCCCTGTGCCCGCGGGGACCCAAAGGCGCGGCCCTGAAAGAAGACGCAGACCCCGGCTAGAGATCCGTCGTGCTACAAATGTGGCAACACCGTTTATTCAGAGGAAAGATGTGTGAACATCAGCATGACAAAGTTTGTACAAAGTCCACAATTTAAAAATGAAGTGTCACTGCAACTCGTGATTCCACACATTTTAGCAAAATTAAAGTGTCAACAAACCATGCCGTGTCGTACAAAAATAAATCAAACTTCAGTTCCACAGAGCACAATAAATATTTATACAAAATTCTGTCTTAATAAATGGCCACTTAACTTAACTTAGAAATGAATATGAACAATACGTTATAATAAATAAACTCTGATGACTCACGATAATCCCATATGAAAGGTCAGCATTCTAGCATGAGACACTGTGATCCCCTGTGTAATAGTCACAGGTAACTTTGATTGGACAGTATTACCAATGTTAGGTGAGCAGCAGATTTGTGCTTAAAACCCCTTTCCATTGCACACAGGTGATAGCAAGAATCCGAACCGAGACTACCTATTACTCTACGAGAAGCATCGCTATACGGCGGGAAGCTGCAGACACACGGGGATGCAGGTGCCGGCAGGAACAGCGGCGGCGGCCGGGGCGGGCAGCAGGCGCTGGCCCTGGCGTCAGCTCTCCAAGGCGATTCTGCGCGGCAGCCACGACTGCGGCTGACAGAGAGGCCCGAGCAGCTGCGGCGCCCGGTAATGACACGCCTTTTCCCAGCTCGTCACTGGAGTCCTAGTGAGAATGAAGCGTGTGTGCGGTGAGCGTATAAAGTGCCGCTGGGTGTGTTATGTACATGTCCACGAGGTCGGGCACGGGATCAGAGTCTGTGGGAGGCCCGGCGGCCCCCTCTGCGCGGTGTCGGGTCCGCCCGCGGGCCCCGGGTCCTCCGGGCCGGCGTCGCGAGGCTGGGACGCGGATTGCACACCTCCGCTCGCACACAGAGGACAGGTGAGTGCAAATTGTCGACTGGCACGTTGTGGGGACAATGACCCTGTAAGTCCTGTTCTGCTAAAAATATTTTTTAAATTTTTACAAAACCCATCTTCATAACAAAATTTTGAAGTACTTTTGTACTTCCTGCGTAACATCGAGACATGGAAGGAAGTGATGCATGACACGGCCGCGAGCCCGTCCTCGGGGCAGACCGGTCAGTCTCGGGCTGTCGGGGACACGCGGTCTCCAGGGGCGGACACGTCGGGGAGCTCACGACAGAGAAAGTGCTGAAGTACCTCCAGGACACCTGCTTGGACTGCACCGTCCTCGGGCGGCTCAGGCCGCAGGCTGGCAACCCTTCGTGGCCGCTGCCGCCGCGACAGGTCCGACTCCAGGGCGCGGGGACTCCAGGGCGCGGGGACTCCAGGGCGCGGGAGAGAGCCCTCTACGCGGCCACAGGCTCACCTGAGGCCGAGCCAGCGGGAGACACGGTTCTGAGCAGCTTTGCCACCGAATTCAGCAGAAAATCCAGTCCCGTAACTCGAAGACTCACAGGTCCTTTCCCTTTATGCCCCGAATGCAAAATAGTGACAACAGCAAGGACAGCGTTTAAGGGGGAGGGGAAATGAACACTCGGAAGTGACCTCTGAGCCGAGGGAGCCGACTCCTTGGCCAGGCCTCCCTGCAGCAGAGCCAGTTGAGGCAGGGACGCGGAGGGAGGGCGGCTCGGAGTTCACTGGGCGAGGAGGGGTCTTCTCTGCCTCCGGCAGCGCCTGCGGGAGCTCAGTCCCCAGGTCTCACATGCCAAGCTCAGGAGCAAATTAGAAAGTGCCGTGTGAGCTGCTTTGCATCTTCTGCCAAGTTCCCATGGCTGGATGTTCTTACAATAAATTACTTATCTCATTTCTTACAGTTAATCCATATGCCATTTCCTTGGAATGCAAAAAACCTCACTTATTGCCCCCACCATACACCATCCTCCTAAAACAAACAAACAAAAAAATCACATAATATTTCCAAGCATCGTTCAAAAATAAAGCATTTTTTGCAAACAATTCTTGCTATGAAACAATATGCACACAAAATGTACTTCTTAAATTCCATAAAATCCTCGCCGCGAGGCGAAATGGCGGTGTCTGTGACGCGGCCGCAGCCACCTCACGGTCGTTCAAAGCCGTTTCTCTGTGTCCATTTCAGTTCAAAGGACTAAAACATTTAACCACTAAGCCTTAAAAAGGATGTGCACTCTGTTTTGAGCAGCTTACCTCTTCAGAAATATATATATCCCCCCAAATGTGCATACATTAGCAGCTAGGAACATTACATGGAGAATCACACTATGTCGGCTCATGTGAAACGCACAGAACGTGAATGTGTCCACCTGTCTGCAGGTGCTACGTTAAAGCAGGACGTGAGGCATGGAGAGTCTCTGAGCGGGACACTCGGACAGACATGAGCACGGATGCGCTCGGGCGGGGCAGCAGCAGGGCGACAGGCGTCCTTTCTAGCAGGTTCCGCCACTACGTCACTGAGCAGCTGGTCAGACCTGAATTCCTCTCACAGCCTGCTTTATATTTTCCAGGAGAGCTTTATTTTCTGCGCTCTGATAACGATCTTGATTTGTGTACATGTCCGTCAAAGTAGTCACGTATGCATCAAAATTTTGTTCATTGATTGGGTCCTACGAGATATCAAATAGTAGTTCACACACAGCTTTTATTTTCTTAATAGGATATTCACATCAGCATAAAAAGCATCCCAGCCTACGCCACTGCCTGCATCACGTCTAACGGCCTCCTCAGAGCACGCTTACTCCACGGGGGCCCGGGCCAGCCACCAGCGCCCGCCTGCACTCTCGGCCACTTACCACGGAGGCAGCTCAGTGTCGGCCAGACTGTGGGTCAGGGGCCGGCCAGGCGGGCAGCTTGGGAGCCGACTCAGTCACTTACCAGGCGGCGGCTGGATCTGACACTGTGGGTCAGGGGCCGGCCAGGCGGGCAGCTCAGGGAGAAGACTCGGTCACTTACCATGTGCGGCAGCTGGATGTTGGCCAGACTGTGGATCAGCGACTGGCTCAGGTTCGCCAGCTCGTGGAGCAGAGACTCGTTCTGCTGCTCGATCACTTTGTTCTCCTCCTCGATGGTCTTCAGGCTGCTCTCCATGGTGGTGATCTGAGAGCACAAAGTGTGGACAGGGAGCTGGGCGCCGCCCGCAGGCAGGCACGTCTCCCGATGCAGAGAGAGGCCCCTTTGCTGAGGCAAAAGGGCTTCCAAGGTTAAGACCTGTCATTTTAAGGCGCTGGCCTTCCGGCTGTGAACAGGAAGCTCAATGTGTGCATATTGTCCCACACAACGCCAGCAACCAGGTGACCGGTGGCCACTGGCTCCAGCAACGCCAGAGACCGACGTGGGGAGCCAGAGGGCGCCTCCCGGTGCGGTCCCTTGCCTGTGCCCGCAGGCGGCAGGAACGGCTGCAGCCCAGGTGGCAGGAAGGGGCAGGACTGACCTGAGTCCTGAGCTTGATCATGTCGGCCTCCATCTGAGAGTTGGACTCGTTCAGCTCCTTGATCTCTTCGTCCAGCTGTTTGATTTCTTCGTCATTCTCTATGCCTGCCCCGGCGAACAGAACCCAAGTGCATTACAACTCTGCTCGGGGAATACCACGTGAGAATTCCCAGTTTCCTTACTGAAGACTAGGGACCCGGCACACGGGTTCATGCACACTGAAAGGAAATTAATGAGAAGGTGGCTGGCGGGGCGGGACTGGGCGAGACGGGCAGGACACGCTCTAGAGCCAACCTCCTGCGGTGCTTCCCCGGCACCTTCGAGGAGCAGGGTCCCTCGGCCTGGCCTGCGGGGATCGGGCCGAAACCGGCTCTCTGACATCCCCCGAGGGGTCCGGAGTGCGAGAGGGCACTCTGCAAAGTTGCTGTCGTACAGGAAGTGGAACGCAAACACAGGTGCGCAGTGACCAGATTCAGGTCCTACAGCGCCCCAGCAACACATAACCCACGGCCGAAGGTGGAATCACACGGCCCCGCGAGGAAGCGGGCTCCCTCCACTCTGGTTTCGGGGTGCGTCACCCGAGAACGACTGCAGCTCCTGCATTGAGCATCTGCCCCCTGGTGGTCAGTGTGTTATAGCAACCGGCCGGCAGGCTGGACACTTAGCATATTCGCCTTTTATATATATAGATAGAAAATAGTCATGTTTGTGTGTCCTTCTGTCCCCAACCACGCCCTCCTTTCAAGTGAGGCCCTAAAACCAGACACAACCAGCCGGGGTGCACATGCCACACTGAGGGTCACCCTCCCAGGTGACTGGTCAGAGCCGCAGGGACAACTCGGCTGGGAGCTCACTCAGGGACGCAAGCTTTCCTCGGATCTGCGCTCGTCCTGCGGGGCAGAGTGTGGTTGGGGTTACAAGTCATGTCCCAACACGTGGGCGCGTGCACAGGGATGGAACTGCAGGTGGGTGTCCCCGAGGCTGGCATGTCCTCCACGCCCGATGGGGTGGGCAGCACTCAGAGGAACCCAGGCCTGGGACTCAGAGTGGAGGCTGAGCGGAGGGGCCCAATTCTGCTCCTCGGAGGAGGCTGGGTGGGGGGCAGAGGCGCCAAAGGGGGTCTTGGGGAGAACCCGCTGGAACGCCTGCTGTGGGACCCTGCGCCATTGGCGGTGACCTGGTGAGAGGGGAAGGGGTGCTTTGGGGAGGACTCTCTCCCAGGTACCAGGCTTTATCGTAAGGGACAGACCTGGTCCGCCCCACTTGGTCTCTGACTGTGCTGGGCCGTGGTAGGCCGGAGGGCTGAGCGCCGGCCTGTGGCTGTGGCTGGTCCTGAGCCGGGGTGGTGTGGGAGGTGTGTGGATGGTATGGGGTGGGTGGTGTGGGTGGTGTGGGTGGTATGGGTGGTGTGGGTGGTGTGGGGTGGGTGGTGTGGGGTGGTGTGGGGTGGGTGGTGTGGGAGGTGTGGGAGGTGTGGGTGGTGTGGGGTGGTATGGGTGGTGTGGGAGGTGTGGGTGGTGTGGGGTGGGTGGTGTGGGAGGTGTGGGTGGTGTGGGAGGTGTGGGTGGTGTGGGGTGGGTGGTGTGGGAGGTGTGGGTGGTGTGGGAGGTGTGGGTGGTGTGGGTGGTGTGGGGTGGGTGGTGTGGGGTGGTGTGGGGTGGGTGGTGTGGGTGGTGTGGGAGGTGTGGGAGGTGTGGGAGGTGTGGGGTGGGTGGTGTGGGAGGTGTGGGAGGTGTGGGTGGTGTGGGGTGGTATGGGTGGTGTGGGAGGTGTGGGTGGTGTGGGGTGGGTGGTGTGGGAGGTGTGGGTGGTGTGGGAGGTGTGGGTGGTGTGGGGTGGGTGGTGTGGGAGGTGTGGGTGGTGTGGGAGGTGTGGGTGGTGTGGGGTGGGAGGTGTGGGAGGTGTGGGTGGTGTGGGGTGGGTGGTGTGGGAGGTGTGGGAGGTGTGGGTGGTGTGGGGTGGGTGGTGTGGGAGGTGTGGGTGGTGTGGGAGGTGTGGGTGGTGTGGGGTGGGTGGTGTGGGGTGGTGTGGGTGGTATGGGTGGTGTGGGTGGTGTGGGGTGGGTGGTGTGGGAGGTGTGGGGTGGGGTGGGTGGTGTGGGGTGGGTGGGGTGGGAGGTGTGGGAGGTGTGGGTGGTGTGGGAGGTGTGGGAGGTGTGGGTGGTGTGGGGTGGGTGGGGTGGGTGGTGTGGGTGGTGTGTGGATGGTATGGTGTGGGTGGTGTGGGGGTGATATGGGTGGGGAGGTGTGGGAGGTGTGGGTGGTGTGGGTGGTGTGGGGTGGGTGGTGTGGGAGGTGTGGGTGGTGTGGGAGGTGTGGGTGGTGTGGGGTGGGTGGGGTGGGTGGTGTGGGAGGTGTGGGGTGGGTGGGGTGGGTGTGGTGGGAGGGGTGGGAGGTGTGGGGTGGATGGGGTGGGTGGTGTGGGAGGTATGGGGGGTGTGGGTGGTGTGGGTGGTGTGTGGATGGTATGGTGTGGGTGGTGTGTGGATGGTATGGTGTGGGTGGTGTGGGGGTGATATGGGTGGGGAGGTGTGGGCAGTGGGGGATGGTGCTGGCTGGGTTACCGTTGCTGGCACGCTGCCGGATGGTCAGCATCTGCTCCCCGGACAGCTTCGCCTTCTTCATTGCTGATGTGGCTCGCGGGCAGCCTGACAAGCTGGGGCAAGACGGGAAACGCATTAGTCGTGGGTCTCGGGAGCGGACACGGTTACGAGCGGCCAGTCGCTGCGTCATCTCCTTCGGTGGCTGTGGCTCAGGCCCACGTGGACACCCGTGGGGCCCCCAGAGGGCGGGAGCGCTGTCGCGCCTGCTCCTGGCCGTGGACAGGGTGGCACTGACACGCGGTGGGACTTGGAGCTGAACGCCAGGCACGGCAGACGCAGGCAGTGAGCCCGGTGCCCACTCAGGCCTCTGGGGCGAAGCACACTCACCTGCCCCCAGGAGGCCACTTGGAAGCAGGTCAGCATCTCGTCTGAAAGCTTCAAAACCAGTGCCAAGGCCCCCGAACGGAGCGCTGGGTTCTGACGCCCCCTTTCCCGCGGGCTTGCCCTGCGCGGAGCTGGTCAGCGGTCTGACGGGGCTCAGTGGCGGCTCCGCCCCGGCCTCCTCCTCCCTGTGAGCACGCTCTGCACAGGGGCCCCTGGCGGCCGGCGGGCCTCCCTCTGCCCTCGTGCTGCCTGCGGGCGAGGCTCACACGGACCCTCTGCGCACGGCCAGGGGCCGCGGCACGTCGGGGACCGGAAGCCGCACACAGAGCGCATGCGCCATTACAGCCGACCACCAACTGTGCGCCGTCCCCCTCGGTGCTGTGCGTCCCTCCACCCCGCACCGACGGAGCAGGCCCGCTGTGGCCACGGCCAGCAGGCTTCCCGGGCCGGTTCTGAGGATGAGCGCTCGCCGCCGGCTCACGCAGAGCCCGGCGCTGGTCCTGGGGGACCGCCCCTGGGGTCGGGAGTCTCCATAACTGTGGCTCTTCTCTCGACTTTGCTGATGGTGCCTCTGGATTTGCAGGGGACGGGGCAGCAGGCCCTCAACCCAGAGGGGTGTCACCAGCCCCAGCCCTCTGCACCCCCAGGGCAGCCCCCGGAGAACCCCAGGGAGCGGGTGGGGCAGGAGGCACCGAGGGCCAGGCGAGCCATCTCCTGAGGGCTGTCCGTCCGGTGACCCTGAGCTGCCTTGTTCCTCAGGCTGCCCCATCCTCCTCACGGTCCCCTCCTTGCCTGAGCTGGTCCCTCGCTGGCCCGGGCCTCAGCACTGCACCCCGTGAGCCCTCCTGGGAGTGAGTCCTCCTGGGAGTGCGCCTCTCCCAGCCCAGCCATGTCCTCGCAGCCTCTGAGCAGGTCCCTCTGCAAGGCCTACCTCCCGCCTCTCCGTCCCCTGCTGGGAGCGCAGGGAGCGCGTGCGTGTGTGTGTGTGTGCGCGCGCGCGCTCCCTGAGTCCTCCCAGCAGACCTCCCACTCTGCTCCCCAAGTCCCTCACTCACAGGGCCAGGCAGGGCCCCACTCAGCAGCCCTGCCTCTGGGCCGCCGGCTCCGCTTCGTGTGCACCCTTAGTGGTCTCTCCACCCACCCAGAGGCCTGTCCTGCCCTCAGGGGCCCACCCGCCAACAGGTCTGAGCCCAGCGGTGGGTGCAGATCCACGTCACACACTGGGTGCCTCCACGGTCCTGCCTGGGACCCAGGGCCCAGAATTAAGTGACAGAGCGGCGCGGCCGGGAGAGCATCCCGAACAGGAGCGCACAGAAGCCAAAGCAAGAAGCGAAGGGCTCAGTGGCTCCCAAACCTGGTCCGTCACAGAGCCCAGGCCCTCGCTGAGGCTCAGGACCCTTTAGCTTTCAGGTCGGGGTGATGTCTGTCAAACAGGCTGCAGGCGGCCCCCCTCGCCACGGCCCACCTTTGACCGCCTGCCTGCGGGTGGATCCTGAACACCGGGCCTCCGGGCAGGTCCCCGCGAGGGTGCAGTGCCACCTGGTGGCGGCTCAGGGAAAAGCACACATTACACGTTGGTCTGGGCCTGGACACTAGCCGAGGTTCAGGGAGTGCAGTTCTGAGACGGAGGCCCAGAGGCTGCCGTGGAAACCTCTGACGGACGCTCTGGGCATGGACCTGCGAAGCCACGGAACCTCAGGCCCGGCCGTCCTGTTCTGGGCAGCACACAGTTAACTGCCCTGCGCCTCCCGCCCAGCACCAGGCACCCCAGGGGAGGTCCCTGCAGGGGCTGGGAGAGCGGGAGACCACAGGGCCTGCCCCGGGGCCCCGGCCTGAGGGACGTCCTTCAGGAGGCACCCCTGGAACAGCGAATGAGCGGGAGTCCCAGGGAGTGTGGCTGCCCGTTGGGAGGGAAGGAAGCATTGGAGAGCCACTCGGGGGTGCGGCTGGGACACTTGCTCAGCGCCAGGGAAGTGGGGAGAGGGCAAGCACCCAGCCAGGCCCCGTGTGCTCAGCTCCCAGGAAATGTACCCAGGTGCACGCAGCCTCCTTCACACGCCTGCCCGTGACCTGCCTCCCCGTCTGTTCTCCCTCCCCTCCCGGCCCCCCGGATGACACCCTCAGTGAAGGGAGGCCCAGGCAACCAGGCCCCTGTGGCCAAGCTCCCGGGGACAGGAAAGGAGGCTGAGTCCGCAGAGAGCCGCTGCTCAATGGGGACAAGGGGGACCCCGAGACGGAAGCTCCCGGTGCCAGGCATTGGAGCAGCAGGATGGGGGCCAGCCCTGCGGACAGGAGCCGCAGCCAGCCCCCCGTCACTGGACAACAGACTTTCCAGCGGCCGACCACGGCTCGCCTCCCGGTCTCTCACGAGGATCAGCGCTCAGGCTAGTGCTCATCATCGCTGGGCTGGACCCCCGTCAGCCCACGTCTGAATGCCCAGGACCCGTGACAAGGACTGTGCTTGGGAACGTGCTCACGTCCAGATGAAGGATGGTGGTTAGGGGGGCCCTGGCCGACGACGGGCGTCCTTGTGGGAGGAGGGACGTGCAGCACAGACACAGAACGAGGCAAGGTGGCGACGGGCAGACGGAGGTGAAGCATCCTCCAGCCAAGGGCCCCCAGATTTCTGGCCCCGGCAGAAGCTGGGAGAGGCAAAGAGGACCTACTTTTGGCCCCAGATGTGGGGGAGCATGTCTGTGGGATGTCAGGTGGCTCAGGGCGCACACAGCGAGTTCTTAGCAGACGCTGGGCTCCTGGTCCAGGGTGTCCCCAGTCCCATGGGCTGTTCGTTGTCAGTGTGTGACCAGAACCGCGGTGTGGATACGAGCCGCACCGTGAGCCAGGGCAAGTGGCGGGGCCGTGTGGGGAAGCGATTCTAACGGGGGGCCCCAGGGCATGGAGACTCGGACGCCCGGAGTCTGAGCTATCTCTGCCCAGGGGGGTCCTAGTGGCTCTGGAGTGGCCTCCTTAGGCCTGGTTTCTGGAAGGGGGCCCACGGGGACCCTGAGCTGCGCCCGGCAGGCCCGCTGAGAGGAAAGCAGGTGCGTGGCGGGGCTCCTGAGCGCCACTGGGGACACTGCCGGGGCCTTCGGGTGCCGGGCCTGCGGGCTCACCCTGGGCACAGAGAGGCGGTGAGTGGGAGCGCCTCGGGGCGTCCTGGGGGGCGCAGCGGCTGCTGCCTGGCAGGGATGCCCGGGAGGGAGCCCAGCGGTGACCTGCAGCCTTTCCCTCTCACCAGCCCCAGGGGATTCACAGTTTGACAGATGCTGGATCTGAGCTCCTCCCTCCCAGGGGCTCACGGTCAGACACTGACATGCTGATGAAAGTAAGAACGCGTCTGAGCTGGTGCAGGGCAGCGGTCAGCGGTCAGCGGTCAGCACAGGGCAGCACCGGAAATCTGCTCCCAGGGGCATCTGACCGACCCAGCGCGAAGCCAGCCTCCGAGGGGCAGTGATTTCAGATCCCTCACGACTCTCCAGTGAGGATGGACCCCGAGGCCCAGGCGCAGGAAGGGGCTCTGAGGACTGGTCGCCAGGGGTCTTCAGTGAGAGTGGCTTGAGCCCTGGACTCCCCGTGGTGGCCTCTGCCTGTGCCTGTGGTCTTGGTGAAGGAGGCCACGACTGTAGCTCCGAGAGGGAGCAAAGGCCCAGCCTCCGTGCTCTCTGCAGACATGGACGCCGCTGCGGCCCGAGGTCCTGGGCCGTCCACCGCGGCGGCTGGGTGAGCAGCCATGTGGAGAGCAGGTGGTGGCAGGCATAGGTCTCGTGAATGACGGTTCCTTGGACACTCGCACTGCCAAAGCCCTGGGCTAGGTCCTGCAGGCGTGGACGCGGGCGTGAGGCCCAGGGGCCATGGACGAAGCCCGCCGCACAGTCCCTGGTTAAGTCCCAGCCAACGGTTTGAAAGAGAGCAATGGCGACCACTCATCCAATTGCAAGCGTTTTGGTTCTAGGCCTGTGTCTGAGGATGTGTCTGCAGCAGCACCTGCGTGTCTGGGGTAGGAGGCCTGTCCTGGTTCCACCCACGTCTAGAAGGAGGCTGGCAGTTTGCAGACACCCAGCCCTCTCCGTGGGAGGAGGAGGCAGCGAGCTCCCAGGGGGTGGGACACCCATCTCGGACGACGCCCACCGCCTGCCGGCCTGCCCGTGCACACATCTGATACACTGCGACCGGCTTGCAGCACGGAAAGGATGGCGCGTGGCTGGGGTGGGAGGTGTGTGCCCCTGGAGGCTGTAAGTCCAAGGCAGCCTCTGCCCAAGGGCACGTCCTGGGCGGACACTGGCTGCCTGCCCCGGACGCGAGCTGCGCCTGGATGTGAGCAGAGATGAGGTCAGGGAGCAGAAGTCTCCTCTCCCCTTAGGCCCACGTACCCATTTGTACCATTTCAAGTTTCTATCTGAGCAATTGAGAATTACTATCTTAATTCTAAACCATCTTCTCGAAAGAGCGGGAAGCTCATTGCTGCACATCCCGGGACACGCCCCTTCCTGTGGCCGCCCGCTGCCCGCTCTGGGCTCTCTGTGCTGGGTGGCTCCGCAGGTGGACCTGGCTGCGCGGTGCTCCGGTGTGCAGCCAGCATGGCAGAGCAGGGAAAGGAACAGCCTGGGAACCCCGTCCCCCACCCCCCGGCACGGTGTCTGTAGGGCCAGCAGGAGCCTCAGTTCCTCCTCACAACCTCCCGGCCAGGTTTCTGTGAAGCCAGGACATGAAGCCCATGGACGCACTGACCTCTGATTTGTCCACAGCAGGATCCTGACCCTCCTGCAATGAGCCCCCTCGGCCACTTGATTCAACAGAACAGGCCTCTTCTTCCAAGACCATCTGCCTGCATATTGTTCCCCTTACATTAAGCAAATTAAAACGAATGGGCCGACGGCTCTTCTGGAAACTTCCCACTCTGTCTTTGACTCAGCCATTCCAGGTGAGGCCCTAGCCCAAGACCAGCCTTGTCCCCGGGCCCACTGAGGACCTGCGTCTGCAGGATCGTGTTTCTCACTGCGGCCCCTGCCTGACCCCGGACACGGCTCCTTCAGTGTGGCTGTGCCGGAACGCACGGTGCTTTCCCAGGGAGCCTCAGTCTCCGTCCTGCCCGCCTCGGGGTCCTCAGCACAGGGGAGAGCTGAGGCGGGGGCGCTCTTGTACCTGCCGTGCCCGAGCCCTCTGCAACCTCCAGGAAGGCCCGGCCAGGTGCACTCACCTGCGGTGTGTGAGGAAGCTGCCGCTGACGTGCCCGGAGCCATCGCATCCCGGAGTGGGACAGGACATGCCCTCCGTCTTGACCGACTTCCAGGAGAACTGGGAGCCATTGAGGTACCCGTCCTTTTGCCTCTTGGCCGCCAGGGGGCAGCCAGAGGCGCTGCGGTGCGAGGCGTACTTCCCAGTGATGTGGCCCTGGCCGTCACACCCGGGAACGGGGCACCTGAGAGCAGACAGAGGAGACACGCTTTCCTGCCTGGCTGTCACAAAGCTGGTGGCCTCTACAGCAACTCAAAACACCCTCACTCCACTCCTCTGTCAGGCACGACACAGACGGGAACGTTAGCTGGGAGCACCTCCGAGCGGGGGGAAGGCGTGCTGCGCCCTCAAAGAAACCCGTCCGTCCAGGGCCGGTGTCTGCAGACGCGATGCCACCGTTGGACAGAACCACAGCTTTTAGGGGGGAAACACGCCAAGTCAGTGGGAAGCTGCAGGGTTATTTAAAAAGGCGTAAAGTCGTGTTCTCTCAGGAGCTGAACACGTTGGTTGGGCCAGGTTTTCCGGAAGCAGGAGAGAGTGTTAACTGAGGCCGTGGGACCGTGTCAGCACAGAGCACGCCACAGGGGCATCGGGTAATGAACGGAAAAGCCGTGGGCTGGGCTACAGCTCCACCGCGGCTCAGGCTCTGGGACTTCTCCCAAGGCTGCAGCAAAGGGCCGCGCACACAGCCGGGCCGCAGGCACCTGGAGCGGGCTCACGGCTCCTCACAGGCCCGGCTGTGGGTTTGCCCTGCATTTTTTCCTAAAACAGTAAAGTTACATGCTATACAGCTTGCTTTGCCTGTTTTTTTGATACGTTTTAATATATTTAATAATTTTTATTTTAATAACAGTGTTTGCAGAGACACCGAGTGAGGTTAAAATCTCACGGAGACAGCGCGAGGTTTATCATATGGATGGTTGAGACCCAGGCTCACCGGGCCCGGTTCGGGGCAAAGGCCTGGGTGAGCGGGAGGGCGGGCGCTCTGGCTCCGGCCTCCCCGTGCCAGGAGCCTCGGTCCCGCTGAGAGTGGGTGCAGCTACATGATCTCACGGGCCAGGTGCCAGCACAGTGCTCACCCGACACCGTGTTCAGTACCTGCCCCTGCTTTCACGAGCCTGCCCTTCCCGCACACAGACTGCGTTCTGCCCTGGGGGAAGAGGGGCGTTACTCAGAACATCGGACTGATAGGTATTTGCAAATCACATCAACGGCAACGCAGACATCCGACGTGGTGTGGGTTTCAATGATCTGACCTTGCAGCTGATGGATATTGCAAAGCGTGTCCTCCCCACCAACTCTCCCTCGCTCCCCGCACGTGCCCGGGAGGCCCCGCTCCACCCACACGCACACCTGATGGGCTCCTGGTCTTCCTTGTCCTCCTTGCTCTGCGCTATCCGGATGCCGCTCTTCTTGGCCCGTGGGCACCCTGAAAGGCTGAGGAGAAGCACGAGGTCAGCACGCCCCTGCACCAGCCTGGGCTCCGGGACTGGATTCTCCCAGGGCCCTGCTTCCCCCATGAGCACGAAATCTGGGTCCTCCCGGTGCAGCCCCTCCGTGCCCTCCAAGCATCCCTCACGCGGGGCCGGGCCTAGTGCCAGCACCGTTCCGTCCACTGACTGTCCAGGTCCGCACGCGGGGCCGCGTTCTCACGGCGGGCGGCCTTCCAACGCGCAGGCGGGTGGTCCTGTCTGGACGACTTACTTCTTGCTGATTTCCGTGCTGATGGAAACTAGAGCACTTTCCCATCGCCAGCGGGGCACCGGAGCCCCAGGAAAGCCAAACCGAGCATTGACCAACATGTAAACACTCTGTTTTTTTTGCTTAAAACGTGGAAATGAAAACCCGCTGCTCACGGCCAACCCAGTGCGGAGCGTCCCTGCAGAGCCAGCAGCTGGACACCATCTGCCGTTTCGCGCTGGGCAGCGGCTCGGAGGCGGACGCTGGGAGGGCGCCCAGGACAGGCCCTCCTCTCTGGGTGCGTCTCGCTTCCTCGCCTGCACTCCAGAGCGACAGGCCCGTGTCAGCGGCAGGTGAAGGGGCCGAGGAGGTCCGCCAGGTGTGGGCAGCGACGGCGCTCAGTGACCTCCGACCTTCACTCCCAACTTGGGTCTGTGTTTGTGATCCCTTCCTTAGGGTCCACAGCTGAACCCAGCAAAGCCACTCCGGTGTGAGTGCGGTGAACATCACGCCTCCACACCTCAGCGGCGGGAGCTGTGCGGAGCTGGGCTGGGAGGGCGGCCCCGCCTCTGGCTCCAGTGCCCCTCAGGCTCCGGAGGAGCTGGCTCTCGGGATGCGGCCGCCTGTCCTGTCCAAACGGCGTGATCTCCTTCGTCAGTGGGTCCAAATGGACGCGGGCAGACTCGGCCACTCACCCCTCCCCCTCCTCTGCGGACCTGCAGGGGCCACAGGGGACCCTCAAGCAGTGACCTGAACAGAACCCGTCCTGTCAGCGGTGTCTGTCCCACAGGGACTGGAGGCTGTGGCCCTGCCTGCCTCCCATTCAGCTGCCCAGAGCCTCTCCCCCATAGGCCGGCGTGTCCCGCCCTCGCTGGGCCGCACCTGCCCCGTCCTCCTGGCCGTTGCCCTTCCCGCTGACGGGTGCTTCGGGTGCCTCCGCCTCTCACCCACCTTCTTGTGCGGAAAGCCCACCCCACTCCGATTCCTTGGGCTGCTTGTCCTGGAGACCGAGTGACCCCCCCACGCACCCCTCCACGCGCCTGTGCGGCGGCCCCAGCACCGGCCCTCCTGGTCCTCACAGCGCGTGGAATTCGGGTGTTGCTGCTGCAGCAACTCGCCTGCTTGACTTTTGACGTTTAACTGGCGTTTTAAGTCTAGTCTCACTGTGTTTGCTTTAAGCCAATGATTGCACTCGGGCTACGCTCTCTGGAGGTCACCCTGAGGCTCTCCATTAACGACGCCTGGTAAACCAGCTCCGTGCAAGGAGACCACCCTGGTGCTGCCCATGGCGGGCGCGCAGCACAGGTGATGTCCGTGGACGTGTCTGGCTGTCATCGCAGCATCTGCTCAGCACCTGCAGTGGCTCCGGCAGCAGTGAATTCTCCAGCCCACGATGGGGGCAGCACTGGGCGGGCGCCAGGAGCCCGGGGGTGGCAGTAGGACCTGGCGAGGAAACAAGCCGTGCCAGCCGGCCAGCGAGCATCCCCTGGAGTGGCCACTGGGTGGCCACAGGGGCGGACCTCTGATCCACCGGCCAGCAGCACGGCTCTGTGCAGACGCCCTTCCTCCGGAGGGCGGTGGGCGGTCGACGCGCCTCTGGTGTCCCGACTCTGGCGGAGGGGCACTTGAGCAGAAGGCTCGCTGCCAGGCTGCCCCGTCCGGCTGAGATGTGGTGAGTGGCCGCTGGCAGTGCCCCCTGCGGCCCACTGTTCAGCTGCGGCCCTGCTGTCCTTCACCGACGGCCTCTGTTCAGAGAGACCGTGTCTTCCCGGCGCGGGCCTGTTCCCCCCGAACACGGTAGGAGATTCTGGCGCGGACCACAGGGCCGAGGCCCGCCCTGCGCTGACATCGTCCCAAAGGCCCTTTCGGTCCGCTCCCAGCACGGGCCTGGCCCAGCGGATGCTCGCCGGCTGTGACCGCGTGTCGGCTCGCTCAGACGGCAGCTGCTCCTCGCGACGGCCGCTCTGCGCCACGTGTGGGTGCTGCTTTCTCCAGGAGTGACAGCATGTGACGTGTGCGCTTCAGCACTCCGGTGGGGTCAGCTCTGAGGCCCGGCTCACAGGACTGTGCAGCCTGTGGCTCATATCTGAATTGTGAGGGTGGCAGAGAGCCAGCCCCCCAGCGACTGTCCTCAGGGGACTGTCCTCCTGCATCTTGTCTCTCGTGAAGGACACGCGCTACTGCTACCGCCTTTGGAGCTGCCGTCGGGGGAGCCAGCTGCAGAGGGCGCTCTGCCAGGGGTGGGGCCTGCCCCCGGGGAGGCGCTCTCTGTGTGACCCCGCAGGGCACTGCTGCTCTGTGTGACCTTTACCAGGGGTCAGCGGGTGCCAGGCCCAGCAGCACCCAGCAGGAGGGGGACAGGAAGGGACGGTTTCAGGGGAGCGCAGCGCCCACGTACCTTCGGTGGGAAGCGTAGTTGCCGGTGATGTGCCCGGAGCCGTCGCAGCCAGGGGTGGGGCACCTATGATGAAACACACACACAGGACGGTTTACTCGAAAGGAATGAAACGCCCTGGACCATTCGCTTTCTTATTTCTCCAGAACGCGAACTCCCTTTAATGCTGACGCTGCTACGTGAGGAGGGCATGCAGCACAGGCTCCGGCTGCATGGACCTTGCTCACCCACCACCACAGACACCCACGGGGGCCAACCTTGTCCTCCCAACCCAGCGACACCCTCCAGGGTCCCGGCGCCCAGCACCTGCCTGGGATTCAGTCCCTGCAGCCTGTCCCTTCCAGGACCCGGCCGCCCCGTGCCTGGAGCCACTGCAGGCACCACAGGCCTGCTACCACCCAGCACACACGTGAGGCCAGGCTCTCCCTCGGACCTGTGTGCCCAGGGGTCTAAACTGCCAGGCCCAGGACGCAACGCTCCACGCTCCCAACTAACTGGCCCACCGGATGCCAGTGCAGCCGCACCTGGCCGGGGGTGAGACCCATGTCAGACCCTGGGGCAGGCTGGTTTACCTTAACGTCCCGGTTACGTTTAGCTGACTCAGCGGAGCGTCCGCCTCACTTGGTCGGCCAGGCCAAGGCAGCTAAGACGCCTCGATCGGCTCCGGCACTTCCTGCCTCTGCCTCACCTCCTAGCCAGTGCCGGCTGTCTTCTCTACCACACTGCCTGGCGCTAACGGGGAGGGCACCGCTAAACGTTCTCGTTATTCTCCTCCCAAGCCTTCCTAAACATGCCCGCTCAGGGACAGACAGTCCTGCAAAGACAGCCTCTCTCGAAGCTGTCTCAGTTGCAGTTGTACCTGCCAGAAATGGAAACCCCGAGGACAAAGATCACAAATTTCAAACACTGAGCAGATGCAAACTGCTCCTAAGAGATCTGGTGGTGCTTCCCATTCAGAGCACCTCGCTGGACACGGGGTGCTGAGACCAGTGCAGGGACCCGCTCACAGACGGACGCCCTCCCGGTCAGACGAGCGTGGGGCGTGGAGTGGAGATACGTGAGCCTGGGCTGTATTCAACTCTGGGAATGCCACCTTCTGCCCGCTGGATGGATCAACAAGTTTTGGTTCTTAGAAACTCAAATTCTCCTTTAGCCCCAAGAGGGGAAACGTAAATCTAGGTCTGAGGGCGCAGAAGTTGGCAGCTGCCATCTTGTCCTGGAGGTTCAAGCTTCCACGACAGCTTGTGCTGCCGGAGAGTTAAGAGAGCCACCGAGCGGAGGGCGCAGAGAAGGGGCTGGCGCACGGGGGTGGGGTCGCTAACGCGGGAGGATGAGAAGCAAGGAGAGGGTTAAAGCAGAATCAGGGGCGAAACGGCGGAGGTCGGACTGTTGCCTCGACAGCTGTTCAGGTGACGGCTGTTTCTGCCTGGTCACCAGGCGTCCCGCCAAGGCCAAGTGATGGCTCCCTGCGGGTGACTGGAATGACCGGGCAGCGGGCTGCCCACGGCGCCTCATGGGGCGGCCAGCCCAGAGCCCCCGGGAGGGACATGCAGCACGAGGTCGTCTGACAGGGGCTGGTCCTCGGGAGTTTCCATCTGGAAAACGGACCAGGAAGCAGGAACCTTCCTACCAGCCAATGACACACACTTGGCCTTGCTTTTTGCTTTAAAAAAAAAAAAAAATCCTAAATTTTTCCTAAGTTAAGAACTTAGTGAAAATTTACCTAAAATTTATGTTTTAACACGAGGATACACTGTTTCAAATGCCGTTTTCTACGGGGGCAGGAGGGAGGTGAAATTATTCTGTTCAAGTTTAAAGTGAGGCATTACGACCAAAATCGTACAAAGGAAAATCAGATTTTCCTAATTATAAAAGGATTTTCAAAGTAGTTGCTATGTGATTAAGCCATTTACAAATGCATCGTGTGATTTAAAAAAGAGGCATTTAAAATGTCCTTTATCACCATCAAAACAAAACACTGATTTGGCTCATTTTTGGAGCTTTCATTCCTAGAAAGAGGCCTTGCTTGCTGAAAAGGTCTGTTTCTACCTCTGGGGTCTCCAGTTAGGCAGCCGGCCTGGCCCTGCTGGCTGTGGGGTGTGTGGGGGAGGGGGGGGCGGGGCTGGGGAGGAGACTGCCAAGTGGCCAGGATTCACCCTCCTCACCAGGTTGGCCCCAGGCTGACCTCGGTGCAGAGCGGGAAGAGGGGCGCCAGCAGCACTCAGGACGCAGGGGTCCCTTCCCCCTCCTCCCCACACAGCCTCTTCCGGCGCTCTGGGCCACGCCAGGCGGGGCCGAGTGGTTTCCCAAAACTCCTTCTTTTTCCCAGCAGCCCTGCCTGTTCACCTGTGTGTTACCGTCCAGGACTCTCGGCTTTTGAAACGCACAGCTACATGTGATTTCCTGGCTAAGAAACTGCAACATCCCAAATCCTGTGTCCTTCCCTCGGCCGCTGTTCATCTGACAAAGGGCCCTGGGTTCTCGGGTGGGGCCAGCCCGGGCCCCTGACAACGGCCACAAAAGCCATGAGCAGAAATCCCCTCCTCCGGGAGGGGAGCCGTGCGGGGTCCACATCCCCCGACAAAACGTGGCAGCAGCACGCGCTGCTCGGCTTGGGTTTGAAATGGCAGAGGAGACTGAACCGACTGGGTTTCTATGGAAACTTCCAGGCACAGGTTCTCTCTCACATTGGAGTGTCGGAGGCCCCAGGAAGGGCCCGCCACTCAGCGCCCTCCTCGCCGCCAGGCGTTGCCACGACAATGGCACGAGTCTATTTTAAGCCCCGATGGACGGGGTGTGTGAAACGAAACACTCACTTCCACTCGCAGGTACTCTTGGAAAAGCCACCGAGAGAGCACTATCCCGGCTCCTCACGGGTAGCCACGCCCGCGCCGTACGTGACGCGGCAGCTGCCCCGGGTGCCAGTAAAACAGAAAGAAAAGAATCTGGAGACCGTGCGTTGTCATCTGGCTGGAAGCACGGGTCTTTTGCAGACGTTTAAGAACAGTGATGGGAAGTCACAGTCAAAACGCTGTCCATGTGTTTACGTTTGGCGGGGTCTGGGCCAAGTCAGGCCACGGCAGCTGGGAGTTCTCAGGTCCGGAGCCAGCCCTTGTGCTGCTGCGGCCGACCGAGACGCCGGAGCCCAGCCCGCGCCTCCCAAATGCCTCCTGCTCACGCTTCCTCTAGGCATCGGCCACCCACACACGGGCTCTCCTCGGACCCATCGGGGAGCACCACTGATCACCTGACACGGAGGTCGTGACCTACACGCCTCACGGTCAGAGGAGCACTCACTACCTGTGCACTGAGCCGCGCCGCCGTGAAGCCCCCGACCCCGGCGCTGCACACCGCGCCACGGACAAAGGCGGCTCGCCTCTGCGCTGCCCTTGGGCGAGCCTGGCAGCCTGCACTTGTGCTGTTTCTCCATCACAAGCCACAGCCTCGACACGGGGGACAGCGCTGCAAACTGCCCGCCCGCGGAAGTCGCATCGCCACTTAATTACCCACGAGAACAGCCCAGTGCCTCCTCCAGACGGGGTCAGGTGCCCGCTGCCAAGGTCAGTGTGAGGACTCGAGAAACAGCTGTATTAGTAAGAGGTTAGGGACATGAAGGTAAACAGCGGCCGAGAGCACCGCCACGGGCTGCGGGGTCTGGGCTGGTCCGTGCAGCCGCCCGCTCACTGACCAGACCCCGCAGGGACAACCAACCGCACACCTGCCCTGACTCCGGGCCCGGGGGCCGGGACGCACGGAAAGGCAGTCCCTAGGTATTTGGATGATGACATGCACGCTGTCTGAGGCATTTCAGAGAGCCCTTTAACAGCCTTTCTGTTCTTTCTCTCACGGCCACTCTAGCGAGGGATCTGAGTAAGTAAAACACAAAATACGAAAAAGTGTCATTTCTTTTCTTACTGCTCTCGTTTCAAATAAATCATAAACACGTAAAATTAAGCCTTGTTGATGGTAGCAAAATCCATTAGTGAAGTGGAATGATTCAGGCTTCATATATAAAAGCCTTTGCCCAATTTATATAAGAAGTTTAATTGGAAAGCTTTTTTTTTTTGGCCTAAAGAGATATAACTCTAGAAATGTCTTTCTTTATTTTGATATGTTTGTCACATAATTAAGAAAAAAATTAAACACAGAGAAGTAAAAAATAAAAATAAAAACAGGGTGTCCCCAAAAATGTATACACACCTGAACAGCTGAGAGCTCAATTTTGAAAGTAGTATGTATTTTAATGAAAAACTGCCTTTATAATCACTCAGTGTGTGTACACCTTTTGGGGGACACCCTGCCTTTTAAATGGAAAGATAACACACAGTGATTTCCACGCTGCGCCTCCACAGCCCCCCGAGAGGAAGCGGGCCACTTCAGAGCGCCCACTTTCTTACACCTTTCCCCCGGAACTCAAGGAAGACCAGACTGGGAGACACGGGCACTTCCTCCTTTGAAACTCACTTTCCAGCCTGTGGGCTCCGTGTCCCTCCCACCTCCTCCTGCCCGAGACTCAGTGGGGGCTGTGCCTCGTAGGCTGTGGTGCCCGCAGTGCTGAAAACCACACACCAGTACCGACAGCAACCTGTGCCCGGCAGAGCTGGGGGAAGACTGCTCTTCGGTTGTGTAATGGTGGACAAGCCCTCCTTTCTCTTCTGGCTCTAAGCACCCCCTCGGAGAAGTGCACTAAGAACAGACCCCGCGGGAAGGGTTTGCGGGACCTTCAGCATCAGTGCGAGAGCTGCGTGGTGGTCCCGGTGGCATGTGGGCTAGGTCAGGCTCAGGAGACACTCAGAGCTGTGGACTGAGGGCGACGGGGCTGTGGCCGGGCAGCCGGTGCAGAGGGGCATCTGGCGGGCCAAGGGGCTTCGCGGTCCGCGCGGGTCCCAGCGCGCCGTGCGGGGCGAGCCAGGGCAACCCCGCGTTCTGCCAAGTCCCTGGCGGGCGCGCATCACTCATGCCTGGTGCGCAGGGCGCTGCCGGGAGGCGTGAATTTTGACTTGGAGGCTTGGGTCAGCATCGGCTCAGCTCTCCCACGTCCCAGCTGAAGCCCCTCTGCCCGTCCCCCCCCCCAACTGGGGCCCCAGGTGCCCTGGAGGGGGTGCTGCCCTGGCGTGTGGCGGGCCGGGCGACCAGGGCTCTTGGGCTCTGGCCTCGAAGGGAGCCCAGATGGAGTCCGGCCTGCTCTGCCCGCGCTGCCAGGACCCCCGGGGTGGGCCTGGCTTTGGGGGGCGCTGCTGTTCATGCTCATGCAGCCCGTTTCTCGGCCTCCACGGTGCCCGTGTGGGCCCGCAGCCTGGCTGCCGGGGGTTCGGGGTGGACGGGGAGCCTAACTCGGGCCCCTGAACGGCGTCCGGGTGCGGGGCCACACGTACCTAGCGCATGCTGCCGTCCCTCATTTACGGGGTGTCCTGGGAAACTGCTGCGGAGCACATGCAGTCCAGCAGCAGGGGCGCTAACAAAGCTGGGAGCCGCAGGCCAATTGGAAGTGACTCGAGGACCCATGCAAGAAAAAATACAGAAGGTGACTGTGCAGCCGGCTCAGCAACCGACACCACCCCTGACCTCCTGTCCCGGGGACTGACGCTCCCTGGGGGCCTGCGGGCGTTCCCCCCAGCTCTCAGGCTCGGCATGCGGGACCCCACCCGCGCTGCACTGGGACGCTGGGACCTCGGGGGAGGTACTCACCTGGGGCTGAGTGAGCTGAGCTCTGGGCAGTGGGTGACATTGTATGTGAGACATGGGGTTACAGACTCGTGGGGGCTGTGGCAGGGCGAGCAGCCCAGCTGGCGGGGGTGTGGGGGGCCACAGACAGGGTGGGATGGGGGAGGGGCGGAAGCGGGGGGAAGGGCTGGCTGGAAAACGCCAGTTTTCTCAACACCAGGAACCAACTGGGGGCTGCACTGAGGGCCGGGCCAGGCGGTCTGCCCACCCCACGGCCCCTCTGCGGCCACGCGGCCCTGCTCACAGGCCCCCGTGCAAGGCCGAGCTCCGAAGGGCCGACAGGAAGGGGTGGCGGGCGGCAAGCTCTGCTCTGACAGGGCTGCGGACACTGTCGGCTGGTCCCAGGGCACCCGCCCTGCGTCTCAGGGCTGCGAGGGCCAGGCTCTGAAAGCAGGGCCTCCGTGCCGGGGTCCCCTCTCTGTCCACAGACGGCTTTAAAGGGGGCGCCGAGTTACGGAGATGAGGACTACGGGCCTGGGAAGCAGGTGGTGCCCTAGCGCTGTGGATGTGAGCGAGCCAACAGCAGGGGAGGCGGGGCCCCGGGCCAGGAGAAGGTCCAGGGCCACGAGCTCCATTCGCTGAAGACTGTTCCTACTGTCAGTGCTTTTCCTCTTTCCTGGTTGTGGGTCTGTCACTGTTTGGAGCTCTACTCTGTCTCACAGAGAAAGTGTTTCTAATACATTTGTACTGATGTCAGAGGGGGAGGGAGAGGGAGAGAGAGAAACATCAGTGACGAGAGA
The DNA here is from genome assembly GCA_026230045.1 of Corynorhinus townsendii. Lineage (NCBI taxonomy): Eukaryota > Metazoa > Chordata > Mammalia > Chiroptera > Vespertilionidae > Corynorhinus > Corynorhinus townsendii. Next base: position 170,001,833 of record JAPDVU010000007.1, on the reverse strand, counting down.
ATCATGGATCAGCTGCCTCCTGCACGCCCCCCGCTGGGGATCGAGCCCATACCCGGGCCTGTGTCCGGATGGGAATCGAACCGTGACCTCCTGGTTCCCAGGCCGGTGCTCAGCCCTGAGCCAGGCCGGCCGGGCGAGACAGTGTTTTAGAATTCTCACCAGGAGAAATTACAAGACTCCACGCCTCATTGCAGCCCACGTGCCCCCAAACCTGTCTCTTGCCTAGCTTCTCGTTCCTAAGGACCTGGTTTTAAAATATTTTTTTCAGTTAGTTTTCTTCTCTGTCAACTTCTCACTGCAACATTCTCACGGCAGCCAGGCACGGGGACCACCCACGTGTCCGGGGCCGCCGGCTGGATACAGGAGACGTGGCACGGGTACACGTGGGCTGCTCCTCGGCCTCAGGAAGGATGAACACCCTCCCCTTGCAGCCACGCGGATGGCGAGCTAAGAGAGCAGGTGCTGCGTGAGGAAGTCGGACGGAGAAGGACAAGAACCACAGGGTTTCCCTCGCCTGTGGGATTCAAACAGGAAGCGACAGATGCACAAACCAGACAGCAAACAGGGAACTCACAGACGCGGAGCACGTGTTGGCGGCCAGGGCGGGGGGCAGGCAGAAGAGGGTAAAAGGTGGCGACGCGAGGAGACTAGCCTGTGGGCGGGCACACGCAACATGCATGATGCACCACAGACACGCACTCAAAGCCTCTGTGACCTATGAACCAATGTCACGCCCACACACTGAAGAGAAAACTTCTAACAGTAAAAAGCAGTGAGAGGCGTCCAGCGTAGCCTCCCTCCCTCCTGCAGTCCGCTCCCCGCTTTACATCTTGTTGTCCTGACCGCTCTGCAGAGGGTTCACAGGCAGCTCTGCAAAGGTTAGAACTGGCGGTGCTGCAGGCCAGGGGGCAGCCCAGGACGGGAGGGGCGCTGCGCCCACGAGGAGCGACCGCGAGACGCCTTCCCTCGTGACGCACGTGGACTTCTCCGGGTCAAGACGGGGAGCGAGGAGAAGGTGTCAGGAAAGTGAAATGAGATTTCTTTAGACCCTGTTCCTACGAGCCAGGGGCTGTCCTGACTTCCCTTTGCGAGCAGGGCTGGCAAGAGAGCAGAGGGGTCAGGGTACCTCTGACCCCAAGGTCTGGAGGCACTGATCTGCAGGCTGGTCCTGAAGTCAGCAAAGTGTTCCACTGAGGAGAAGCCTGGGCCAGGGGGCACTTCAGGGGGCAGGCGGCTGGGGAGGGCAAGAGGCAGGGAGGGGAGGGGGGAGGAAGGGAGGGCAGGAGGGCAAGGCGGGGAGAGGAGGGGAGGAAGGGAGGGCAGGGGGACAGGGAGGAGAGAGGAGGGGAGGAGGAGCTGCTACAGGGCTGGACTAGGACCCGAATTCTCAGGTGTCCTAGACGCAGTACGAGGCCCACCTGCCTGCGTGATCGGGGGTGTGGGAGGCCGGAGGGAGACACAGTCTCCTCTGCTTCCCTCACCCCACCTCACAGATGACATGGCACCGACGCTCAGCCACACCTGAACCCGGCTGTCAGCCTGAGGCGTGGGGGGGGGGGGGGGCATGGGTAGTGCGGGTGGCAGGCTGACGGGGCTGCGCCCAGGCCCTGGCAGCAGGAGCAGATGGAAACGGGACGCAGCAGCGGGGGGAGCCCCGCGTTTGCCGTGAAGCACAGGGACCTCTGCCTGTTTGGTATGAAGGTCCCCTCACCCGGGAGGGAGGAGGGACAGTGAGGCAAAGGGACTTAGACGGGGAGGACGGAGAACACCCATAGACGCCCGGCGGACGAGAAAGGACTATTAGAGCAGGCAGAGGTCGAGCCGCAGAAAGGGGTGTCCTCCTCGCCCAGACACGGGCAGAGGGGTCAGCGGGTCAGCGCAGGGCGGCGACAGGAGGCACACTTTGCACTTGGGAGGGGAGGGGAAGGGAGGGGGGAGGGAGCGGGGGGGACTAGCTGTGTGTGCCCTCAGAGGCCCCCTGCCGCGCAGCGCAGGGTCCGCAGGGCTGGGTCTGGACGCCTCGGGCTTCCTTCCGAATCAGGAGCAGAGGCAGGGCCTTCCCATCTGCCAGGAGGAGGCAGGGCTTTGAAAGGGAGACGAGGGGAACCTGGGGCCTGGGAATGGCAGGTGGGAAAGGAGGCCCTGAGCCCCGGCCACAGGGGCGGGGGGCGCCCGGGGCTGGCTCTCCCAGAGCAGGTCTGAGGCTGCGCGGTGCTTGTCTGCCACTCCCGCCTGCGCCCGGGGCACCACACGCGTGATTGGAGGTAGACACACTCGCTAATGACACAGACTTGGGTCCCTGGGCCCGGCCTGCACCACACGCGTCCTCCACTCACGCGCACCGAGCCGTCTGCAGCAGGAGCGCGGCACTGGCGGTGGGGATGTGAGTATTAATATCCATCTGTAACGCAGAGCAAGTTTAGATCTGGTCTCCAGGTCTGGGAGCATTTTGTAGAAACCTCACTGCCTAACGCCTGCTTCTTAGGAAAAGAGTCGCATTTCGAGTGGTTTTGTGAAAGCCGCAGGAGCGAACGGGCATGGTTCCTGGAGGAGGAGGAGGAGGAACCTCCGCAGCTGGAATTGGGTGCCCAGGAGGCTGGCGGGAAGGTCTTGTTCTCCCGTCTCAGCGATGGGTGCGGGGTGGGGGGGGCCTGGGGCCACGGCTGGCCGGAGGCAGGGCAGTGCCACCCGCGGGAGGAGGGGCACCGGGCAGCCCCCCGCAGCCCGCTACCGGGAGGGCGGCCGGGGGAGGAGTTGTCATGGCAACCTGCGCGCAGGGAAAGTGGAAAGCTGGCCTGGGCATCCGGGAGCGGGCTCAGCACGCCAGCCTCTCACCGGCGCCAGCACAGCCAGATCCAGGCGCGGCGCACGGGCCGCACAGCCCTGAGAGCGCAGGGGCTGCCCAGGGGAGTCTGGGTCACGGACGCGCCGCTGGGCCATAGTTTGTGTGTCCGTGTCCCAAACGCGCATTCGCCTCACGTGCTGCCACACCTCCTCTCCGTGCGCTGGCGACAGCGTGGGCCTTGTGGGCTGTGTGGCCCCTCACGGGACTGCCCTGCCTTGTCACCGCAGCGGGCAGCCTGGGAGGAGGGCGCGGCGGCCGGTGTCCTGATGCCGCAGCCCATCAGCAGCCTCTCCCTGCGAGCGTGTCAGCTCAGCCCTCTCTCCAGGTCACGACACACGGCCACGGGCCTCACAGCCACAGCCGAGGACGAGGCTCACGACTGACCAGGGAAGCACACGTGAGGGACAAGGACGGAGGCGAGCGCCGGGCCCGTCCTCTCCCGCGTCCCTGCTCAGCTGGAAGGGGGTCGCCTGCGCTTCCCTGCGCTGTGCCTGGCCCGTGACGCTGACTCCGCACGTTCCTCTTCCCCTAAGACGGGGATCACTGGCATGTCAGGGAACCAGCCTCAGGGGCACGGCCGCTGCACAGAAGCTGGGGGCGGCTCCAGCCCGGCCTCTGTCACGGCGCCCTCTCCGCTGCCTGGAGCCGAGCCCAGGTGGGAACAGGGGAGGCAGCAGAGTCCTCTCAGGTGGACAGGCGGCCGGCACGCCCACCGTGGGGCGGGGTCTCTGTGCGGGGAGTTGGGAAAAGGCATTTCACGTGGCTGCTATGCGATGGACGTGTTTTGTTCACGGGATTCACCCGAGCCCGCGGCGCATCAGAGATGGGAACGGTGCCGTCCTCCCCGTCACGGAGCCTGGGGGGAAGTCTTGTCTGCACAAAGCGGCCACGGGATCTGAGTGACCCCACGCAGGCGTCGTGTAGTCCGTCCCCTCGGGAAGCCATTTCTGTGGCCAGTCCGGTGCTCCCAGGCCAACCTGCTGCTGGCCCGCCTGCTACCCGCCCGCCCGCCTGCCCGCCGCCCCAGCTCTCTGCTGAGAGTCAGGATTTCCACGCATCACAGTCTCCCCGAGCGGGTGAGCGAAGGGGCAGTAAGTAGACCCTGGATGGAACCCACATGTACGTGCCGAGCACACGTGGTCTATTGTGAACACACAGCCTTGCTTTTGGGTCAGACGCTCTCCGAAGCGTTCAGCCTCACCAAAAGCCACTGTTTGGGTGAGCTGGAAAGAAATGGTGTCCAAACGGACCTCGCTTGTCTTAGGCAGCTCCCTTAAGCGCAGGGACTGACCACAGAGCGAGGCGAGGCGGAAACCCAGACACGCGGGTCAGGGGTCACTGAGAGCAGGTGGAGGGCGGGCCGCTGGCCAGGAGAGCTGCCTGGGATGTGTAAAAGGGGAAGGAGGGGGTCTCCCCAGCACTGCGCCGCCCGCCCACATCGACAACAGGGAAGAGAGAACGTCTCCCTCCACGGCTCCCACCTCGGGGCCCGCGGCCACAGCACAGAGCCCCGTGGAGCATCAAGGTCGCGAGACAGGAAGAAAGAGCGGACAGAGGAGAGGACGGCCACGCTGCCGGCGGGCGCGTGAGGACTGGGGGGCTGCGATCTGTGAGTGGCCTGGACCAGGGTGAGCCTGACGGTGATGAGCGTTTCTGTTTGAAGACTTTAAACCTGACTCACAGGCGGACACGAGGGTGCTAGGACTGCGCCCGGTCGGACGCGAGGACACGGCGGGAGCAGAGCCGCCTCCCCGGGGGCACTGCGGCCCTGCAGGCTGGCGCTCCCACAGCCCGGACGTCTGGCGTCCTCACCGTGGCTGGCACTGGCTCAGATTCCAGGCACCGACGGTCTCTCTTCCTGGCCTCCCCGCCGCCCAGCCTCCAGCCTCGCCTCTGCAGGAGCCCTTGCTCAGCCCGCAGCCAGCCCCTTCTTCATTAACAAAGGCTCCTATCACCTTTTTAGTGACCGGCGTGGGGTCACTCAGCACTTGGCAAACACAAACACATTTAATCTTTATAACAAACCGTCAGGTGGGGCCACTTTGGGGACTGGAACTGGGAGGCTGAGCGGGTGGCAGGTCCCCCAGGCAGGGCCGGGGCGGGCCTGGATGGAGGCCCGGCTCCTGGCTCGGAGAGGTGGGTCACAGCAGCCCGGCACGCCCCGGAAGGGGCCCACGCCGACACTCACGCCTTTCTCACAGCACATTTCTAAAACCCGGAGATTTTTAAACACGTCTACTTCCTTGAGGAGTCCTAACATTAAAGCCACTGAAATATTCTGACCAGATTTAAAGAATAGTTCTCCAAACAAATAATAGACACATCTCAAATACTGGCAATGAAATAACAGGCAAACATTTCAGTTATTCCTACTTAGCTCCAAACCTGGCTCTATGGGCTGCTCTGGAGAAGTACAAGCCAGGGACTGGTACGTTTTTATGGAAAAAATCCGTGTCAGTGCGTGAAAGGAAGAGAAGGCAGGAGGCGCCTCCACGCGCGGAGAGGATGTGGCTGAGGCTGCAGGGACACCGACAGTGAGCCACCGGGCTCCCTCTGAAAGGCCGGGGCTCGTCACATGACGGAGGGCTCAGTTAACTCCTCGAAGGGTAGTACTGCTGAGCATGGGCCAGGCGCCGTCCTGGGGGCCAAACATAGAGCAGGGGGCGGGGGAGCCCAGCTGAGTCAGGAACCACGCTGGGAACACCCCACATTTAATTTAAAACAAACAAAAACAGAGAGTCCAACAGATGGATCTAGACTCCCTGGGCAGTCAACAAACTCTGAAGAGCGTGTGCTCAGAGGTCTGTGGCCGACACGCCTACGGGCTGCAGCGTATGGCCTGGGAGCTCGGCGGGTCTAGACCTGGGCTGGGAACGTCCGGCCTGCGGGCCGTATGAGGCCCTCGAGAGCATTTAGTCAGGCCCTACCAAGGCATTCGGGTTCACTAAATGTTTGACCGGATATAGCAGGGTGATTCTGAAGCTGGCAACTTTGTACGGCCCATGAATGATGTTATAAACATCCAATGGCCCCGGGCAGAAGGGTTCCCCACCCCTGGTCTAAGGGCTGATCCCGGGGCTGGGGTCAGGGCAGGTGGCAGGGAGCGCTCGCAGCTCCTGGCTGGTTGTAGGGACCAAGAGCAGCAGGCGCCTCCAGCAGGACAGGAAGGCACCGGGAGAGGGCGGGGCCCGGACGTGCCCATGGGCACCCATTTCCGCTGTGCTGGGAGAACATCTTCCCGGGACGAGTGTAAGTGCGGAGAGACCAGGGACAAGCCTCAGGACCTGAGTCGCACAGGGCGCGGCTCCCTCCTAGCGAGGTGGACTGCGAGGTACGTACGGTGGGCGTGCAGGTTGGCTCGGGTCGTCGCGCTTTGCAGGCTGCTAGCTGACAGGGCGGGCCCGGCTCCCCTGGCCGCGAAGTGTGCGGGCAGCTGTGGGTCCGGCCAGGCTCAGGGACAGCTCAGGGCGGCCAGGCTTTCTCCCTGGACAGTATGTTGCCGTCTCTGCATTCCCTCAGTAACCACAGGGTCCTGGTTCGGGGACGTCGCTTCCCTTCAGAGTTCAGTCCCTCACCAGGCCGTGCTGCGCTAACAACTGGCTCCAGTCGCTCCCGTTCCCAGCCGCAATGCGCCCCGGGTGCCGCGGGGGGGCCCAGGCTGTGTTCCAGGGCGGCACAGGGGAGCAACAGCCGTGGTGACACGGGCCAGGCCGCTGCAGGCAGGTCCAGGCCGCCAGGGGACCGCGGGCGAGACGCGTGTCCAGCGGAGGACAAGGCGGCGTGTCCAGCGGAGGACGAGGCGTCCCGAGTGCGGGCCGCCCTATGCTGGCTCGGGGGAGCAGTCCCTCCAGGGGCTGTGGCGAGGCTGCGTGGCAGCACACCCTTTCTGTGCCGCGAGACACGCACACCCTCCCGCGGCGACTTAAGAACTGAGCGTGCACTGCAGGACGCCTGCGTCTTCAAGCTTCAAGGCGAGATGGTCTGCACGCCTGTAAGCGTGGCGCTCCCTCCTGTGGCGGGTGAGACCCCGGCCCTCCTCACTGCCTGGTCTCTGTGTCCTCCCACCGTGCTGGCAGGTCCTCGAAGACCCTGGGGGCTGGGCCCGTTTCAGGTTCCAGAACCTTCCCTTCCCGGCCCCCCATCTGTCGGGGGCGGGGCTCGGGTCCCTGCTGCCAGGTACGAAGCCCAGAGCAGCGGCCCCACAGCGGCGGCCTCCATGCAGATCACAAGGCACACGTAAGACCTGGGCTGCAGGACGCCCTGACCACCGGTCCCCTACAGAGGCCGCACGCATGACGGCCACGCCATCCCCTCCTCGGGGCCGGGCCTCTCTGCGGGGTGGGGGCCACAGAAACAAGCAGCGCCCACGTGTCCACGCCTGCCGCAGGCTCCCGTGGACTCTGATCCGCAAAACACCAACTTGTCTTCCGTGAGGTGAGCGCAGCGGAGCTTTCCTTCTCGCGCTTGCTCAGCTTTCTGCTTTCCCGGTGTCATTCCAGAAAGCCACGGGGAAACGTCCTGGTCTCGGAGCACGCCTCTCCCCCCGGTAAGGGGGGCCGCGCCGCACTGCTGACCCCGCAGACGGCGAGTGCGCAGCGCCCTGGCCTCCCCGGTGGGCGCGCTCCATGCACCTCAGGCTGTGGTTGGATTCCGGGCACAAACCTAAGGTTGTGGGTTCAATCCCTGGTCGGGGCGTGTAGGGAGGCAACCGATGGATATTTCTCTCCCACATCGATGTCTCTCTCTTCCTCTCCCTAAAATAAATAAAAACACATCCTCAGGCGAGGATTTACGTGTGTCATAAAGTCTGATCAGTCCTTGGCTACCGAGGAACAAAACCAAGGGCAGGAGGCCAGTGGGTGAGCGTCGCCATTCACACACCTGTGCTGGGGCTCAGGCAGGCGTGCGTCCGGCTCCTGGCCACGTCCCTGAGCGCGACAGGGGACAGCAGCTGCTCTCTGGGCCCTGAGGTGGAAGATGGGCCTAAACAAGCCGCGAGGCCAGTTCCGGGCAGTGCAGGGGCAGCGGTGGGTCCCGCTGGGTGGCTAACAGGAAGCGAGCTGAGAGGTGGCCGTTCACACTGCTGCTGGAGGGCATCCTCCGAAGGCACGGCCCCAGTGCCCGTGCCACTCACAGCCGGGCTCCCCGAGCGCCAGGGCGCCCTGCCGGACCACACGTGAATTCTGCGCAAGTCTGACAGCCACAGATTGGATGCTTGGAAAATGACCTGCGACGTTCCGCTAACGGACCTTGCCGTTTCCACGCGCTATGCTTGGAAGCGTGTGTCTACGCCGGCATTCAATAAGACGGGGACATAGTCCGCGTGTCCTCAGCAGCTCAGTAACGTGACGGAAGCATTGAAGACAGATGCTAAAAAACCCACCCGTTTCCCAGCTGTAGAAAAGATATTCCGGAATGGGGACTAGACGTGGCAAATGCATAAAGAACAACAGGAACGTGGTCTAAGGCTCCAGGCGGGACTGACATGGGCGTTGACTCGCTATGTGTGCCTGTTAAATGTGAGCTGATGAAACGAAGTACAATTGGACATTCGGTTCCTCAGCCACAGGGGCCCCACCCAGGAGCTCAGGAGCCATGTGGCTGTGGCTCCGGCTCACGGGGTGGGGGTGGAGGGTGAGAGCGGGGCTGTGTGTGCAGGTGCGAGGTGGGCCTCCCCCCGGTGGCCCCCAGGGAGTTCTGTGGGACAGCGGCAGACACGTCCCAGCGCCAGTTACACCTGGTTCTGATTCGCAGGAAGCACTTGCGCTGAATGTGTGTTCTTTTTTTATTATTTTTTTAAATATATTTTATTGATTTTTTACAGAGAGGAAGGGAGAGGAATAGAGAGCTAGAAACATCGATGAGAGAGAAACATCGATCAGCTGCCCCCTGCACACCCCCCACCCGGATGTGCCCGCAGCCAAGGTACATGCCCTTGACTGGAATCGAACCTGGGACCCTTCAGTCCGCAGGCTGACGCTCTATCCACTGAGCCACACCGGTTAGGGCTGAATGTGTGTTCTTAGAAATGTCAGGGACGCGTGGGACCGCCACCTGCTCACACGATCACCGTGCCCTCCACGGCCTGAAGGTGGGCAGTCTCAGCCCTAATGGCGACAGGGAAGCAGCCAGCCCCATGGGCCCTGCACTCTGGGGCGTGGATGACTGAGCAGAGGCCCCCATGCCAGACAAAGACCCTTTCTGCAGCACGCCCGCCAAGCAGCAGCGCCGACGGTACACGACGGTACACGATGCATGGCCACGCGGGAATCAACGTTCCCAGCCTCGCCACTGCCTTTCTGCCCGGCCCCCAGGCCCTCAGTCCTCGGGGTTTCCAATCAGGGGAGAAACCCAGAGAGAATGTTCTCGCCCTGAAGCGGCCAGGAAAAATGCCTCCAAAATCCCTGTCAGTCGTTCCCAAAGGGACCGTCTCCTTTGTTTCCAATGTCACTCACTTTGCTCCAGGGAACTGTGAATTGGTGAAGTGTTTACTGGAATGAACCCTCCAGTTCACAAGTCAAGGCCCCTGTCAGCAGTGCAGCGGCTCCGCCCAGGGCCTGTCTCCGCTCGGCAGGGCTGTGGGAGGGGGGCGCAAGGTCCACCCAGGCGCGGGCTCCACCCAGGAAAGCTGGGGACTCTCACTCAACTACTAGAAGGAGGAGCGGGAGGAAGGTTCTCAGCCGGGATCCGGTTAAAACAGCGAGGAGAGGAGCCCCTGCGGCAGGGTGGGGCGGGAGGGGACACAGGAGCTGACCCCGCCGTGTGCAGCGACAGAGGTGGTTTCCTCGTTGACACCCCAGCAGGGCCCCATGGACCACCGTCTGGGGTGCAGCTCTGCGTGGCTTCCGGCCTGCATGTCCACCCGCGGGTGTCTGTGTGACTGCGGTTGTCCTCAAGCTCATTACTTGGGAAGTTTCGCTCCATTGTTCCCCACCCCATGTCCTCTGTTGGACTTCCTTTCAACTGGCCTTTCTTACTACGATCGAGCAAAGTGGGTCTGCAGCAGGTGGCGTCACTAGGGCGTTTCAGGAAGTGCTGCCGGCCACGCACATTACCAACCTGCAGACGCAGACGCTGCCTCCAGAGGAGGAGGCGTCACTCACCACAGGGCCTATCTGCAGCTCAGCCACATCGGACCCCACGCCAGCTCACGTCCCTGGGGGTCCCTGCCTGAGAACTAAGGCTGAGCGCTGCAGGGACAGAAAAGTGGTGTATGCGTGTGTGTGTGTGTGTGTGTGTGTGTGTGCCTGTGCTCCTGTGCATGCGTGTGCCTGTGTGTGTGCGTACCTGTGTGTGTGCGTACCTGTGTGTGTGCATGTATGTAGTTAGAGCCACAGGTAATGGTAAACCGCTCCTCTCCACCGCAGAATAGCACACCTGAAGTATTACTAATTTTGAAGCGGTAGCGTGATGTGGGAAAGGTGTCACTGCCTCTTGCCTATGGGTCTTGCCTGAGCCTCAGTTCCTTTAAAAACGTTTTTATTGATTTTTAGAGCGAGAGGAAGGGAGAGGGAGAGAGACAGAAACATCAATGATGAGTGAGAATCATCGATCGGCTGCCTCCTGCACGCCCCCTACTGGGGATCGAGTCCACAACCTGGGCCTGTGCCCTGACCGGGAACCCAACTGGCAACCTCTTGGTTCCTGGGCTGACACTCACCCACTGAGCCACGCCAGCCGGGCGCCTCTGCTCCCACACCCGTGTGTGCCGCGAGCCTGGCCTTCCCAGGGCTTCGCCGAGGCCCCTGCCAGGGCCTGTGTCATGACCAGCGGGGCTGTGGGGTCGGGGGCGGCTCCCGTGTGCTCCACCTCTCGGCAGCCTGAGGCCCGGGTCACAGGTGTGGCGTGAGGTGGACCCAGGAAGCCGCGGCCAGCACCCACGTCTCACCTGCAGACACACGCATGTCTGCAGATGGTCCCACGCAGACCAGGCATTCCCAGGCTACCGAGCCAGTGGCGGAACCAAATGATTCTTCTAACAGAAGCGAGGGGTCCATGGGGGACTGTTTAAAATGGAAGAGCAAGTGTTACGTGCTTTCCCACCCCACTCAACGTGGAGGCCAGACCGACAGTAACCTCTGCCATTAAGGAGCGACCTGCACGGCGAGGCCAACGCCCCGTCCGACGAGGAAAGCGCGTCCGTTAGAGAAATGGGACTCACGTCGGGCCGGTTGTAATTCGCAAGGTTCTGTGCATTCACTGCTGAAAACTGCGAAGCAAGGCGACAGGAGGGGAGTGCGTCTAAGGATCAGGCGCACAGCTACAGCGGTGACTCCTGCACCGGAGCGCAGGAGCCAGAGATGAGTGAAGCCCTGAGATGCCGGCCCGTCTCCCTCCGCCTGTGCTGCACCTGCAGCTGAGAAACGAGCCGGGAAATCCCAGGGACAAGCAGCCTTTGGAGGAAAGTAATACCTAGGCCTACGTTCAAAACCCTCATTTTTGAAGTTCATTTTAAAACAGATGCCACCAGGCTGTTAGAAAAGTCTGTGGTCCATGTGGCTGAACTTCCTCTATGTCGAAGCTAGAAACACCGAGGACTGGTGCCCAGGAAGCACGGGACACGGGAGAGAACTGCCTAACAGGCAGCGCCAACACCGGGTTAAACCAAAGCCCAACACGAGGTGACCAACGGCAGCGACCGAAACGCCTTCCTGCCAGCAGCTGCCCAGCGCGGCCTTGGGGCGCCGCACCCTCAGACAGGAGCCAGAGTCAGGAAGCCAGCTGGAGGCCCGGTGCGAGCTGAGCGGAATCAGGTTCGGGTTGGCTTAAGCTGATCCCTGAGGGGAAGGTGGCTGAGACCCTGCGTCTGGCCCACGCCTGCAGGTGACGGGCACCGGGAAGGAAGAGGGAGAGCTGGCAAGAGGGCGCCCATTCTTTAGAAAGAGGCTGACAGTGACGTCATGTGATCGGCCAGTTCTCCTGTCAGGACTCAGGTGATCTGAGCCGGTGAGATTGTAAGAGAAGGAACTTCCCTCAGAATCAGAGCTCACGTTAAGCGCATTTTCATCATCCCCCCCCCACTTGGACCCCACTTGGAACAGTCTTCTTTGTTGGGGCCTGGGGTCTGGGGAACTGCAGGGCTGGGCCTCCCAGCTGCGAGGCAGCTTGAGGAACACACGTGCAGCACCCCAAGTGTGTGGGGGCTGGTCTCCAGCCTCAGGGATTCCTGGCCTGCGTGACCCTCGCCTGCCTCCTGGGAGTCGCTTCCCTGGGCTGTGCCCTTCTCCCTGAGCCACTGGCCTGGGCTTCCTCTGTCAGACGGACCAGGGGCCGGAGAGCAGTGGCTCCCGACGCCATTGGCCCTCACGTGCACGTCACATTCTGATGTGCAGTTTATGGGTTGTGTATAATCAGACGTGCCGCTATCGACTTCTTTTCCAGGATTCCAAATGTGTGGCTCTGACTGAGCACCAAGCTAGGTGTCATCTTGGGGTGTTTAAGAGGTTTGAGGACCCAAGACCCAAAGTTTATCTGGCAAACGTTGTCAGTCCATGACCCAAAGTGTCCTGTTACTGCCAAGTAGTTTAAAGTCAGTGTTAGAAGTGACAAGAGAAACATCTCCAGAAAGTTCCATTTCTCAGCAGGTGCACATGGAGATGTTCTCTGGAGGAAGCTGGGCCCCACTTTCTCACAGGAGACGTGGGAGCCGCTGCACCACGGGATGGCGCCGGTCACGCTCTGCACCAGGGAGCAGCTTTGGGAACGTGTGTGAAGAAGCTCTGACCACAGCCAGGCCTGACTTCTAGAGGGAGCTGCGTGATCTCCCGGGATGGACAGCAGCCTGTGACTCAGGTAAGAGCAATGGATGGGAGAATCACAATTCAAGGGAGAAAGGAAACCACGGACCCTGCAGGCAGCTGGCAAAGACAAGTGAGACCTGCTTATTTCAGCATTAGACTTTATTGTGTGCATTGAACTGGAGGCCCACGATAAACACACCATCTCAGAAAGAGTCACTCACACGAGATGTACTGGTTACAAAGACACGTCTGGAAGTGAGTGTGGCTTTCAGATCAGCCGGATGAGGAGAAGGCAGCCCCTGTGGATGGCGAGGCCCTTGGGGAAGAAGCGGACGAGGGAAGGGCAGCCGCCTCCCTCCGAAGATGCCGATGGCGAGGACGCCATCTTCCAAGATGAAATAGGAGGAGGCAGGCGGCCTGGAGCTTCAGATCCACAGAAACGTCTAAGCCCACAGTCAAGGGATGCAAACCAATGCTAACCAGACCTGCAGAAGACTACTCTGGCCTCTGGGGTCTCGAGACACCCAGACCGGATGCGACATTAGGTGCGAGCTGTGGGGAGGCCACTTTCCCGGTCGCAGCGGCCTGTGGGGCTGAGCCGGGCCAGACTTCTGCCCAGTGTCCTCATCACAGCTTCAGGGGGAAGTGCCTTCGGAGGCGCTGGCCAAGGTCCAGGGGCAGGGAGCCAGGTTCTGGCCCAGAGAAGCATGGTCGCCAGCTATGAAAAGAGACGCCAGGACCCAGCGGGCTGAGCTGTTCTCGCTAATCCTGTCCACTGGGAGGCTCTGAGCGCTATCTGTCCGCAGGCCGAGGAGGATGCTATGGCTTTATGGCCGCTGGGGAGAGGGCGCCCTCTGCTGTTTACACGCCATGAAGAAGACTCCAGCAGCCTGGTGGCGGAGGGCTAGTTCAGGAGGTCACTGAACATGAGCAGGTGGTCTACGGCACTAGGGCCCGGGACAGGGGTCCTGTAAGAAAGGACACGAGTGAACCGACAGCCTGGTCGGCGCAGCGGACGGGGCGTGGGCTCGGGTCTTGGGAAGGCATCACGCAGGGTCTGCAGACAGCATTTTCTCTAATGGCCATAAAGCCATGCCCCAGCGAGGAGGAGCCAAGCAATGCGGCCTGATGGCAACACGGCCCTTCCACTCACTGTGCCGGGGAACGGCCATTTCCTCACACTCACCCTGTCCACGCCAGCCGGAGCCCCGTCGCGGGGGCCCTTCCTAGACCCCGCGCCCACCTCTTCCACAGCCTGCCGGGACCTGGGCGCGGCTCATCACGTGTGTGCACTTAAGGAGGCCTAAGTGCCGGAGACCAGATTTATGTTTAAGATACAGAAACGTTACAGACACAGAGGAGCCGGAGATGCAGCAGCTAGAGGGATGCGTGTGTGAAGGCCTGAGCACACAGATCAGTGAGCCGTGCGCTATCGCTGCCCTGAGTGCCGGGAACCCTGACCACTGGGGACCTGAGGGACTGGCTGTCCCCTGCAGCTTCCTGTCGCGGTGCTAGGGAAGTCCACGTGTTAAATGATCACATTAACTCTGACTCTCAAAACATCCACTGTTGACTTTTACGTTACAATCTTTTCTTAAAAGTCTGAGAAACTCTGCAGAACCTCCCTTCCCTGTGCACGCACACCGGAGAGCGCGCACTGTGCTTGGGAAAAATCAAGATGGAAAGGATCTGATGTGGAAGAACTGGAGGTAAACGAGAGGGAGAAGCAGGAGGAGGTGTCGGGAAAGGGACCACACTCCCGAGGACCCAGGCATGCGCGGCTGTGCACGTGGCTTCGGAAAGACATTTTCTTTCCAGGCGACGCCTCTTTCTGCTCCTGCTCGGTGAGCAGGCTCTAAAGGAGGGCGAGGCCCGGCGGTCTTACTTGAGTTCCTGCGAGCTGGTGGCCAGCATGCTCCGGATGCTCCTGTCAGCCAGCGGGCAGCCCGACAGACTGTAAGACAGGCCAGAGAGTCGTGAGGAGCCTCCACCAGCTGGCGCTCCCCCCCACACACACAGAATGGAAATTAAAGTTTAATGCAGAAAAGCGATGGGGCAAGTGCTGTATGTTGACTTTTTATAATTAACTCTGCAGGTAAATTTAAAAAGACAGGTCTGTTAAATCCCGTTTAAAAAGATAAAAATATTTGCGCTCTCTGGTTGAATGTCAAGAATTTCCCCAATTGAGGTGGCTTATTTCCCAATAAAGCACATTGCACAGCACCCCATCAGCACGCTGTGCCGGTCAACATAGAGCACGGCGCGGGCACACAGGCGACGTGGTGCGTGGACAGCATTGTTGAGGTAAGCTGAAAACAATAAATCGAGAAGACAGAATCCACCATGAGCAAAATGAAGGCACACCTTCTATGTGAGGCGTAATTACCAGTCACATGACCACTCCCATCACACCTGGGTGTTGGACATCTGCCACCAAACAAAAACAAAAACAGCCAAAATAGTAAGTATGTTTAAAAAAACTTGTAAAAAGTTTCATTGTTTCCAGTTTAGCTGCAATGTCTGCAGGGGATCAGCGCCCTGGAGAAGCTGCGGATGCGCGGTTGGATGAGGATGGCGGCTCCGCGGCCCAGAGCGTGGGAACACGCGCGGCCACGTGGCGGTCGCTCTGCTGCCTGGCAGCTGGGACCTCTACACGCTGCGGATGTCGCATGCTCACGGCAAGGCACGCACAGGCCGGCTCACAGCAGCCGCGAGGGGCGGGGGAGGGGCCGCGCCAGGCTTACGTTATCAGGTCCTTCTTGCCCTCCTTGCACTGCGGGTACTTGGGCTTGGGGCTCGGGATGGTCACCTCCCCCGGGTACCTTCTGTCCTCCAGGGCGTCCTGGAAGGGGTCCAGGTCCTCCGGCTGCAGGCGAAACACAGCGTCAGCCGCACCGAGGCGACTCTGCACGACGGCCCGTCCCGCGGGCGCTGCCTCTCGTCTCCCCTCCCGACGTTACCTGTACAGCCGCCATACCTCTTCCCCTCTGACAATGCAAATGGGAGTTTGTTCCGTCTCCCTTTGGGGCTGGCCCTGAGTATCTCCTCTGCTCTAGACGTCTGGAAGTCTGGGGGCTCGTCACTGGCAGGGCCTTATGCACAAGAGGGACAGGAGTGGTCTGGCCACAGGGACACCCTCACCCAGCGTCCCACCTACACGAGGGAGGGAGCGAGCGGGGTGCCTGCTCACAGGCCGCTCCATCCCAACGCTGCCTGCACGCTTCGCTTCGGGGCTGCACCTCCCATCTCAGCACGCCTGCGGTTTCAGCAACCACTGACTCCTCCCTCTCCCTGGGCCCTCAGCCTGGCGGCAAGGGAACCCCACCTCAGAGGTGGCAGCTTTAAATCCTCAGCTTTTTCTTTTTTATAGACAGTGGGTCCAAGTGTCATGACCTAGACACCCTATAGGTGGCACTGTTGAGCAGCCATTTTCCTGGACGGGAGGCGCTTTTCCTTCTGGCCGGGTAGTGTGCACCTTAGGGGGCTTCATATTAGTGAGAGTAAGTCTGGAGCTCCCCCTGCCACGCCCCGTGGCCCTAATGGCTCAACACTGAGGCGGAGGGCGCTCTGGGGTTTGCTCCCACTCTGCCCTGTCACCACGCTCCGTCCACGGGAGAGAGAACAGGAGGCTTTGAGGGGAGGCCTTATAGAAAGACGCCTTTCCCTCAGTAGCCAATGCTTCCTTTTCCTCGCCTCCTTGTTTCTAGAAGATGCTATTGCTTTGATGTGGTCCTCCCACTGCATTAAAAATGTTCATTTTTCAGTGAACAGAGAAAAACGTTTTAACTTTCAGGATTGAACACTAGAGAAAAAGGTCAGGCCGGTAAAAACAAGTTTTCCTTCATTTCTTTCTTCAGCCTAAAGAACACTGTAACTATTTTAACAAGCTGCATTGGAAAGCTGTAACGACTAAAAGCAGGTTCCTGTCAGCGGTGTTTTGGTAGCACATGGATGAAGGCTCAGGGGACAGAGCTCCACCCCTCGGCTCCAGAGCAACGAGCACAGCGCTGCCTCTGCCGTTAGACAGCAGGGCCCCGAGAAGTGGCAGGCATGCTGCTGACACGTTTTCTCATGAAACTGCTCGTGGGAAAACACTCTGCTCAGGATACAAACGTCATCATTTAGGACAGTCAGTGGTTTGTTTCCCCAAATCCATGTTGGTCTCAGTCCTTCCTGAGTCAACAAAGCATGAGCCTAGAGCCTCACTAGCTACAGGCCCCAGGAGGGAGGAGGCAGGTCCTCCGGGTGAGCGCAGCGCACTCCTCCCAGGACACGGCCGGGGCGGAGGGCGGGGCTCCGGGGGACCTACAGTGATCTCCTTGGAGTCGTCCTCGTCGACCCTCCGGGGCTTCATCTTGGTGTAGTCCACGGGCAGGTCCCAGCAGTCCCCCTCGCCCAGCGGGAAGCACCGGCTGCCCATCACGGCCTGCTGCTGCGGGGACATGGGCTCCAGCGGGGTCAGGATCGGGCAGCAGCCCTCCCGCGGCCTCTGCTTGTTCATGCTCAGGTCCAGCGTGCCGTTCTCGTCCACTTCCATGTCAGGGTTCTGTTGGCAGAAAGACAGGTCGCCACGTGGGTCCCTCCCGACGGCAGCCTGCCTCCAGCCAGCACAGAAGCACGGGAGAAACTGCTCACCGTCCCAGGCACATAGGGCCCCAGGCGAGGGAGCTGAAGTGGGTCCTCCCCCTTCCCTGCTGCCCCGGCTCCCAGGCATGCACGCCTGCGCCCACTCTCTCGTCTACCCACATATCCCTCCCCCATCCCCCATCTACGTGCCTATCTATCATCTATTGGTCTATCACTTATCTACCTACCCTTGTCTGTCATCTGTTATCACACCTATTATCTACCTACATCTTCCTTTCTGCCAGTACATCTCTGCTTCCGGAAAAATCAAACATGTGCCTAATTTCCATTCCATTCCACTTCAAATACCTATTAAGCGATCAGAATTACAATGTGTATAGTATACATACTTATCACTAAAATGATATAAACTTAAACATTCTCCTTTGGTTTCACTGCTGCTGAATATTCAGTTCAAGCCTCGGAGCGTGAGAAAACAAGAGTGGGTGGGTGGGAGGGGAAGGTGGGAATTCACTTTCTAACCCAAAGCCCACGAGGCAGAGGCTTCCATGCTACTCAGACCGCCGGCGGCTGTGACTGGGCCCGGCCGCTCTGCGTCCAGCAACCCTGCAATGCAGTCATCTGGCTAACAAAGAGGGCCAGGGTGAGCTCCCTTTTTAAAAGATGCTTTGAAACAGATCAAGAATTCTTCAGCGCTCAGCCCTCCAGAGGGAGAAGGAAGGGCGCGTGAAGGGGAGCGGGAGGGACGCAGCCCTGAGTGGGGGGGGGGGGGGGGGAGGGCTGCCCCTGACGTCCCAGCAGAGGGAGGGACCGGGAGTAAGGCCCCGCCCTGGCTGCTCCCGGGATCAATTACAGAGCATTATTCTGCCTCAGCTCTTTGTCCCAGTGCCCTCCTGGTTTCAAGCTTTCATACTGCCTTCGCCTTCCTGATAGTGCATCCCGTTCTCTTGGTCTGCGTTTAACGGCAATAAAGTAAACAGATGAGGGTGACAGTCTTCCTTTCTCATTGCAGAACCTCCTCCATGGCTGCCTCCCAGCTAGCAGCCCTGGTCACTACGGACACTGCGTGCCCCTGGTCCTTTTCCAAAACCTAGGAATAAGAATGCTAATAAGAATGCTTTTGTGGGATATGAACTTGCTGGCCTTTCTCCCTTCGTACAAATTCCCCTCACTCAGAACTGCTGTCAGGCGTGAGGCCGTGTGCCCGCGAGCAGCTCCAGGCAAGGCTCCGACACTCTGTCCCTTAGCGAGGAGGCAACACCACCCCTGCCTGCTCGCAGGTCCTCTGAGAGCACCACCTGCGTCCCCAGCCCCCTCGTGGCCTCGCCAGGCAGTTCCCTGGCTGCCATCTGACCGGCTCTCCTGATCTGGGCACAAGCGATGAGTCACGGAAACCACCACAAAGACTGGTCTCTGAGCTGATGCAAGCTGCTGACCTGTAAGACTCGCCCTGGGGAAATCGGATTTGCACTCTCCTTGTTCCCTAGTTCTGGGTGACCTGCTGGGAGCACAGCCAGAGGACAAGCCTGCCTTTTAGTTGACAGCCGTCCTTGTATTTGAAAGTTCAAGGCATGCTGGGTCTTCAGGGTCCTGGTCCCTTTGTTTACAGAAATGCGCCTGGATCTTACGGGACACAGTCATTGCATGCAGCATCGCAGACACCTGGCCCCTTCCTGACCGTGTGCCGGGAAGCTGCTCCCAGAGCTGGGCGGTCACCGAGAAGGGACCCTCAGGGAGACAACGTCTCAGCTTCTGCCCTGTGTCCTGAGGGGCCAGGGTGACCTCGGGGCTGGACGGGGCCCGCCTGCCTGCCCGGCAGGTGTGCGTACCCGTGTGGCGCACAGGTCTTGTGGCTTGGTGGACAGGTTCTGTGGCATCTCGCGGCAGCGTGTGGACAGGTTGAGGATGGCGGTGGCTGCCATGTGGGCTGCCTCCATGTCATGCGTGTAGTCAAAGCTGCTCTTGCTGCAGGTGCTGCTGGCACTGCTGCCGCCGCCGCAGCTCAGGTTGCTGCTGCTGCTGGGCGCGTAGCTGCTGGCGGTGCTGCTGCTGGGGCTGGCGTCCTTGCAGTACCGCTTCGCTGGGGAGACACGGGCAGGGTGACTCGGGTACCCGCCAGGTCACGCGCCCTGCCACCCGCACCCCCAGCCCTGCGCGTAGACACACATCACACGGAGGCACGGGGCCAAGGGCTGACTCATGAGGAGCGAGCCACCTGGCCTGCCTCCTGGGACCCCACGCGCCGCTGACTGAGCTCATCTGAGATGTGGGTCATGGTGCCCGGCCCTCCCATGAGTGGCACTGGCACGTGCCTTATAGGCTCACACCTGCTGGGCTCAGTCACCAGGGTGTCTCCCCTCCTGGTTGAGGCCCAGGAGACAGCCTCCCTGGCAGGACTGCTCATCAGCTCAATGAGTGGGGGGGACCCAGGCTGTTCAGCTCACTGGACTGGGTGGGGGACCCAGGTTGCTCAGCTCACTGGGTGGGGGGACCCAGACTGTTCAGTTCACGGGGTGGAGGGACCCAGGCTGTTCAGTTCACTGGGTGAGGGGACCCAGGCTGTTCAGTTCACTGGGTGAGGGGACCCAGGCTGCTTAGCTCACTGGACTGGGTGGGGGGACCCAGGCTGCTCAGCTCACTAAACTGGGTGGGGGGGACCCAGGCTGTTCAGTTCACTGGGTGAGGGGACCCAGGCTGCTCAGCTCACTGGACTGGGTGGGGGGACCCAGGCTGCTCAGCTCACTGGACTGGGTGGGGGCCCCAGGCTGCTCAGCTCACTGGACTCAGGGGGACCCAGGCTGCTCAGCCCATTGGAGAATGGCTGCTCCCACCCGGAGGGGCTGTGGTGTCCAGTGGGGCTCACTGTCCTGTGCCCGGGTCACCTGTGAGGCCTGTGCTTTGGGGAGCAGCATTCAGGCTGGGCGTGCCGACCAGACAACGTGGCTGAACCCCCGTCCTCAAGGACAGTCACCCTGTGACTCTCACAAAGGGCCACGTGGGGGAAAGGGTGACGGCTGAGGGGGCGTGCGCCCTGTGGACTTGGGTGAGCCCGAGGGAAATGCACCCGCAGAGTGACCAGGACCGCTGGGGGGTGCGCAGACACGCCCTCCTTACAGGAACGGCCTCGCCTCAGCCCAGAGCGTCCCCTCCAGGTTATCTTTCTGAGCAGCCAGCTCACCACCAGCCAGACAGGCTCCTGGGAACAGCATGCCTCTGAGTGTCCAACGTCCCGCCAGCACAGTGGGCGGAGGCATCTGCTGGAGGGTTTACAGCACTGCCCATTATCACTGCAGGGCGTTAAAGCCCAGGGTCAGGCGTCCCCCCCAGCCTGGCCATGAGGCTGCTGGGAGGTGAACCTAGAGGTGCTGCAGACCCCGCTCAGTGTCCTAAGCCCGCCACCTGTCTTGCACCTTCTTCCCAGGTGAGCTCGGGGGCCCTGCGTGGGAGGGAGGTCCAGCGGGACGCAGTGAGGGGGTGCATGCACGGGGCCAGCTGTGCTGCAGCGCCTGGTCCCACCGCATCCCTGTGACAGCAGCCTGCCCTGCCCTCACGGTCGTTCCAGCAGTCACTGGTGGGTCAGCACCCAAGGCGCAAGGAAACCCTGCTCAGAGCTCCCGCCACGGGAAGCAGCAGACACAACTGAATGGAATGACAAAATAACCCCACAGCGCCAACAAGCTCGGTCAGCGTGAGCAATGCCACGAAAGTGCCCAAAGCGCCTCATTCAGATACAAATGGAGAAAGAACTGAGCTTCCTAACTCTCAGCTTTGCACCGAAGCCCGTGCCGTCCTGACATCGCAGATGCTGCTCCCTGTTCCCACCTGGCCACGGGCGATGTGGGCAGCCACCCCTAACAAAGCCACGGACCACTGCACACACAGCCAACCTCCAGAGCCAGCTTCCCCGCACGGACCCGGGGCCAATTCCACGCTCAGGCCCACCAGGCACGCGCAGCTGCAGGCAGGTCGCTTCTATCCTGCCCCTGCGCCCCTCAGCCGAGAGCCAGTCCTCACACCCTCGGTGCCAGGCCCTTGGCCTTCTCCCTCTGTCCCCTGCGAATGTGCCTTATCTCAGCAGCACAGGGCACAGGGGGGCAGCAGGGCTCGGGGCTGGGCCCAGAGGGACCCCAGAGACACAGTCCCAGGAGGCCACCCAGGGACCTGCCCTAAAGCACAGCGAGGTGGCAATGCCAACTCGCATCCCAAGATCCTCTCACAGGAATGAAAGTTTGTGGTTTTACGTCATCCAGGCATTTGTTAGAAAAATTCTGGGAGAAATAAAACAACACTTATAAAGGCGTGTTTTCCTTCCTGATGAGGGCTAGCCACGGGCTCAGGAAAACATGTGCTCCACACAAATAAGAAACGTGGCAGCTTCGTTCAGAAACGAGTGGTATTCAATTCCTCAAAGCAGCAGGACATGTGTCTACGCAAAAACTGCAGCCCCTTGGTAAGGGCGTCCCCGTCACCGGATGCTTAAACCGGGCTCCTCTGGGCTCCGCCGGGAGGGGTCTGGGGCAGCTGGGACCGCACACCCTGCGGGGGGTGGGGTGGGGGGGTGGAGGAGGGGAGGAGAAGCAGCCAGGCGGCCGGAGGTATCCCTTCACTAAATGCCGTCGACTTTTTCTTTTGTTTTGCTGCCAATGAGATAAGAGTCTCTATACTTCAAATCTTCCAGGCGATGAAGGCCTTCGTTCCTAATAATTATCTGTTCCACTTTGACAAAACCCTAGTGACAGTGAGTGACCTGGGACCACACTGTGCTGACACCAGGGGGCGCCGCAGAGCCGCAGGGCGTGGGGTGGCGGGTGCCTCTCCCAGAGAGCTCTGGCCCCTGCCCCACCCAGGAGCCCCTCCTAGTCAGATGGCAGTACCCGATTCACCATAAAACGCACTGGGCTTTTCTTTTGGCAAGCAAAGTGGTTGTCAATCAAGTCCCTTTCCAACTGGCCAGCAGAGGAGGATGTGTTCGTGTCCTAGGTGCCAGCGTACATGGGGTGGCAGAGCCACGCCGCTGTGACGGCAGGGCCACGCCTTCACGTGACGCAGCTGTGCGCAGGCCACACCCCACGGAGCAGGCCCTCCTCGGGCATCAGCCGCTCTTGCAGGGAAAAGAGCAGCCGTAGACATTTGTACTGAAAATAGGCGAAATGGAAAGGAAGCCGCACCGTCCCCAGGGCCTTCCTAGCGCCTGCTCTGCTGGTGAGCGACTCAGGCCCCGGAAACGGCCACCTGCTCCTGTGCAATGTTTGTAGGGGCAGGCACGTGTGCTCCATCCCGGGCTTCCATGAAAACAAGCATGTGCCTCCTGAGGATGTGCCCACCAGTGAGAGGACGGGTAGATGGCGGATGGATTTATGGATGGATGGATGGACAGACAGGCAGATGGATAGAGACAGAGAGCAGCCAGGACGTGCCTGGTGCCTGGAAGAACAAGGAGGCTACGCCCAAGTGCTGAGTGTCTGGTCACAGCAGGTGGGACCTCGGGGTGACTGGCAGACGGGGAAGGCCTGTGTCCCAGGCACCTGCATCTGCGCGCTGCTCCTGCTCCCGACCCTGGCCTGCCCACCACAGGCTCACTTCCCTCTTGCTCAGGAGCAGTGACTGAGTCCCGTGCACTGCAGCCCGTCTCGGGACGCTCCTGGAGGTGAGTACAGACCCCAGCTGCCTGTGGTCCTACTGCCTGATGCCAGGAGGGTTCCTCTCAGCTCAGACTCCACCGGGCCCAGGCCAGCCCCAGCCCCTCATTCCTAGCGGGCATTATCCTCCATGCATTAAAAGCCTGTCAGGCGACTCTAGTGGAAGAGAAACAGGGTCACTGACTTGCTTCCCAGGAAATGTTAGTGCTAAAAGGGTGTCTTTCCTCTTCTTCTAGTTCACTGAGGACCTGAGAGTGGAGTTTGTATTCTGCTCGTTTTCTTGTTGGTCGGCTGAACAGCGTGGCTGTGCCTAAGGGCCTGACACCAGGCACCTTTCTGGGCAGGCGAGAATGCGGGGACCAACAGGCTTGTGCCCTCTTTAGAGCTGTCCCTGGTCTTCCCGGCAGCAGGGCAGAAACGTGCCTCCACTCGACTCGGGGAACCGACACACAGCTCTCACGTGCCCAGCAGCACACGCCCTCAGGGAAGAGCTGAGGACAGACAGGCAGGTTTGCCTCCTAACCCACCGAAGACACTGCAACCCGAGACGCGCTCCACGGGCCACGCCCTCGCCCAGCGCAGCCGTGACAGCGGGGCAAGGGAGTCAGGCCACGGAGAGCAGCAGCGACCAAGAGGCAGGTGAAAATGAATGAGTCAAAGCACTCATCAGATCACTCAAAACTGGAAAGGACACCACCAGAACCCTTAATTACGTGCATTCGACTTCTTTTGATCCTTCATTTGCAATCACATGAACGAAATAACAAAACCTGAAATTGGTAAATTATTACAAAACAAACAAAAATACTTATTTCTATCACACTGTAAACCACTTTCTTTTCCCCACGTATATCTTTGTTCCTATATATAAAGAACTGATACATGCGAAGATAACCAATATTTGATGCATCAGAGAAATACTCTGTTCACTATACAAATTGACTGTTATTAAGGCAAAGAACGAGTAAGGTAACTTAGGAAAAGGTGTGGCCACGCATGCTGCATGATGAGGTTTCAGAACGCCCACCACTCGGCTGAAATGGTCTGTGTGCGGTATTTTCACGCCATCCCTCAGAGAGGAGCGTGCACATGCTTAGGGCCGGCTTATCTCCTGCCTCGCTAGAGAGTGCCAGGAGAGACTTCTAAATCATCACCACGCAGCCCACATGCCAGCTAGTGAAAGTTGCCAACTAAGTCACATGTCCTGGAATGTAAAGTAGAATCGTGGTTAGGTGAGTAAGTAAACTCCAGGATACGTGGTCCTCCCCTCCACTGCTCAACCACTAACCGCGGCAAATGCGACCCAGTCACACTCTGGCGGCGGCTGAGCCTGCGGGTGGACAGGAGCTGTGCTTTTCTTGCCGTGATGGCAGAGTGCGCCCAGGACCAAGCCAGGCCCACCAGGTGGCTCTCCCAGGTCCGCTCCCCAGCGCAGAACAGAGCAGAGTCCGCGCCTGCTGGAGGGGCAGGGACACCCCCAGAGGCTGCCCACCCTCAGCTTCACAGAAGCATCACGGTGACTTTAAAATCCCACCACACAGGGAGCACCTGAGGTTCTGGTTTGGCAGGAGAGGGTGCAGCCTGAGCGTCAGGCTTCTCGGTCACCCGGACGACTCTGTGCACCCAGGGCTGGGAACACCGGGCGGGGTGGGACGCAGACCTTCCCAACACAGCCATGGCCTTGGGGCCACTGCTACTGGCTGTCTAGTTATCTGAGTCGGGTCACCTATTTAAGGATGCTTAGGAGGTGAGGACACGGTCTCAGTGACAGCCTGGGGCAGAGGAGCCGTGGCCCTGTCCACACCCCACAGGCCCTGCTCCCCACCGCGGGCCTCTGGCTTGGAGGGAAGCAGCCCGGGGCGGCGTGCCGTCCGTTGGTGCCGGCGAGTGGCCACATGCGCGACCGGCTGGCGGGAAATATATACACAACAACAACATTATCAAGGCAAGCGTGACTCTCACGTATAAGAGTGTGCACCTCCTACCATCATATCCTTTGGGGGATATGTCCCTGGTTTGCACCTTGGGAGCTATGGCCCGCTTGCCGTACGTGTGGCTGTCGTAACTGTTGTACTCAAACGACGTCTTGGAGTATTTCTCCAGCTCTTTGGCCAGGTTGGAGCGCGGCGTGGTCGTGGGGACGTTGTTTCTGTAGCCGTAGTGAGGGATCTCGAGCTGCTTTACAAAGCACATTGGCCTGTAAGCAAACAAGAAACATTCGACAGCTGGCTTTGTCGGGGCGGCGGCGGCGGGGCGGGCTGCGGCGGCGGGCGGGGGGTCGGAGGGGGGGCGCGGGCTCATGCTAGCGCCAGAGCATCTAGTTTCTCAGCGGCACGCGGGCCTTGAACCGGGCCTGGAAACCACGACCCACTTCCCCAGAGAAAGCCGTGGCGCTGTGGTTACGCAGCACCACATTCGCTAGCCGCCCGTCAGCTCTGGCAACAAGAAGACAAAAACAGAACTGCGACTTTCCCCTGGTCCCTTCTCCTTCACGTCTCGGTGGGCTTGGTGAAGGGACAGGTGTGAGGACAGAAGAACCGCAAGTGTTTCTTCTGCAAAGAGCAAGTCACACTCAAATGCAGGAGCTAGGGAGGCATTCCCTGGGACAGAGGAGGACACGAAAGGAGTGCTCAGACGAGTACAGACGGAGGGAAGTGCTCAGAGGGCCACAGACGGAGGAAACTGGATACGAATGTGTACGTCTGGACGACAGAATGGAACGTGCAGTCACACATTTGACAAATATTAGCCTACAGTTTCCATACTTGTACCCAGGAGCCATTCATTTTCCTCGTTTTAGAGTGAATTACTTAAGTGGAGAAGCCTTCAGTTACTCCTCATTACTTAAGATTCCATTTTTGGGGCGGGGGGGGGGGGTGTCTCGCCAGTTCTCTATCGCGTAAGCGGAATGTTTAAGCTCTTTGTGGAAATTAAGACAGAAAAGTTGTTCCCTTCGCTCCATTCCCCTCATGTCAACCAAATGACCAAGGCACTCACTTTGCTTCAGGAACTTAGCTTATCTACTTGTCCATCAACAAAACAAGGGAGCAATCAGCTGAATGCCCCCTGTACGAGGCATTTGCCAGGAGCGGGGAGGGTGGCTCATAAATGACTGAAGTCCCCAGCTCTGCCTCAAAGATCCCGGGGCTGCACTATTATTCGTGTGTGTGTGTGTGAGTGTGTGTGTCTGTGTGTGTGTGTGTATCTGTGTGTGTGTGTGTGTGTGTGAGATACTACTTTTTAAGAGCCCAGTGCTGCTGGGATTCTGGGAAAGGGAGGCCACTGCTGGCTGTGAGATTCGGCTCCATCTCTGGGAGAAGCTAGAGCTAGCTTTACAAAACGGGTAAACCCGTAAGGGTAAGATCCGGGCGTGTGCACAAACCTTCCCAGAAAAGAAAAAACGAAGTCGGAAGGCGAGGCGCGTCTTGGGGAAGCACAGGAGACTGGTGGCCTGGGGCAGATGGGAGTCTGTTCATTTGCTAGTGAGCAAGGCCACGGGCCGGGCCAGGCCGGGGAAGGCAGAGCCTGGGCAGAGGCCTCAGTGCCGAGGCCTCGGTGCAAGGCAATCCTGGGCGAGAATGGAGGGCGATGGGCCCAGCAGAGGAGAGGAGAAATGTGAACAGGACTGGACATACTTACTCAAGTCTTAAATTCCTGCTGGGAATTTATTTAAAGACTTATTTAAATGACTGTAGGTTTAAATTCTTTTCCTTTTCCTTCCTTCCTGTCTCTGTCCTCCCTGCTCAGGGACCCTCTTTGTGTGTGGACACGGTAGGAGGTCACGGGTGATGGAGAGGGACCGGCCTTACCTGGAAGTGGGACCCAGCGAGTGCAGTGCACATGGGGTCGGGGGGAAGGAGCCAGAGACGAGGCCTGGCTGCATGGCCCCCTCCTGTGCTAACACCCCTCCTCTCTGTACCCCAGCCGGCCCCCTCCTGTGCTAACACCCCTCCTCTCTGTACCCCAGCCGGCCCCCTCCTGTGCTAACACCCTCCTCCCTGCACCCCAGCCGGCCCCCTCCTGTGCTTACACCCCTCCTCTCTGCACCCCGGCTGTAAGGAACGCTGTGTGCAGAGGCACAGCTGCTGGCACTGGGCCTTGCTTTGTTGCTTGCTGTGCTTCCCCGCTGTGTCCACCCAAAGAAGGAGCAACAGAAACAGCACAAAAGCTGCCGTTTCAGGCTCAGGTCAGAGGGAGGTGTGTGTGTGAACAGGTGATATTTGCAATCACGGCCACACCTTGTCCCTCTCCAGCTGCCGGGGGCTCCATGCAGGAGTGCGGGCTCGGGGCTGCGAGGGACTCCCCTGTGATGTTCAGAGGGCTGGGCCGGGCTCCTGCCGGCCCTCTGGGCTCTGGCCGAGCTCTCGCCTCGGTCTCCTTCGCCTTTTCTCAGAGTCTCGCCTGGTAGAGCCATCCCTTCTCAGATGGACTGAGCCCAAGGTTTGGGGGCTCTCAGGAGCCTCTCACTTATTTGTTGTCAGCCTCACTTTCTGTGAGATGACAGAGTTGCAGGTACCCTGGACACCCCCACAGAACAATCTAGAAGAATGCATGCCACGCCTGACTGAGGGGTCTCTCTGAAGGTCAGGACCACAGATGGTTTTTCTTAGTTTTGTCTATTTAAGTATTTCCCACTTTTAAAAAGGATTTAACTTTTCTATTGAGTTGAAGGGCTATGGCAGAGTCCTCTCTGAACTGGGAACCATATTCAACAGACCACAAAGGTGGCGTGTCCTCTGCCTGGTGACTGCGGCCACATGATCTGTCCCAGAGGACAACGTAACAGAGGCAAGACTGGGAGTGTGTGTGTGTGTGTGTGTGTGTGCGTGTATGCGCAAGTGTGAGTGTATGTGTGTGAGTGTGTGTGTGGATGTTTGTGTGAATGTGTGTGTGTGTGTGTGAGTGTGTGTATGCGCAAGTATGAGTGTATGTGTGTGAGTGTGTGTGTATGTGAGTGCGTGTATGCGCAAGTGTGAGTGTATGTGTGTGAGAGTGTGTGTGGATGTTTGTGTGAATGTGTGTGTGTGTGTGTATGTGTGTGAGTGCGTGTATGCGCAAGTGTGAGTGTATGTGTGTGAGAGTGTGTGTGTGTGTATATGTGCAAATATGAGTGTATGTGTGTGAGTGTGTGTGGATGTTTATGTGAGTGTGTGTGTGAGTGCGTGTACGCGCAAGTGTGAGTATGTGTGTGAGTGTGTGTGGATGTCTGTGTGTGTGTGTGTGTGCGCGAGTGCGTGTTTGAGGTGTGTGTGAGTGTGTGTGAGTGTGTGTGGAGGTTTGTGTGTGTGTGTGTGTGAGTGCGTGTATGCGCAAGTGTGAGTGTATGTGTGTGTGTGGATGTGTGTGTGTGTGAGTGCGTGTGTGTGAGGTGTGTGTGTGTGTGTGAGTGCGTGTGTGTGAGGTGAGTGGATGTGTGTGTGTGTGTGAGTGCGTGTGTGTGAGTGTATGTGTGTGTGTGTGAGGTGAGTGTGTGTGTATGTCTCTGTGTGTGTGAGTGCGCGTGTATGTGAGGTGTGTGTATGTCTGTGTGTGTGTGAGTGCGTGTGTGTGAGGTGTGTGTGTGTGTGTATGTCTGTGTGTGAGTGTGTGTGCGCGAGTGCGTGTGTGTATGAGGTGAGTGTGAGTGTAAGGGGCTGTTTCTCTCTCACAGTGAGGTGGGTCACCCTCCCGGGCTCCCAGACAGAGCCTGGCTCCGGGATTGTGGACACACTGACTCTTGCCTTGGGCGAGCTGGGACTAAGCAGCAGGACCCGCAGCTGTCAGCACGGTGCTCACGGGCAGACATGCAAGTCGATACAGTGATGGGCGTGTGGGTTTCTTTCTCTCTCTCCCCTTCTCTAACCTTGGCTCACAGCGGCAAAGCCTGATGACGTCTGAGGACTTCCCTGGTTTATCATCTAGTGATGAAGCTCTGGGGCAGGTCAGTCCGCCCTCTTGGCACTGGGTGTCTGAGGACGGGGGAGGGCAGCTCCGGGCTCCCACTCAGGACGCCTCCATGCTGGCTAGGGGCTCCCATCACGGAGGTGCTGGAAGGAAACACTGCCGCCACCTGCAGGTGGTGCCTGGCACCTCAGCGTAGTAGGAGGATCCTCTCAGGATCCTCTCCAGCAGCAGCAGCTGGGAAAGTCCCACCCAGCCTCAGAGCCAGGAGCTACCAGGGAGAAAACCAGAATGGAGCTCCCCCGGAAGCCCAGGAGTGGAGTCACCTCCTGCCCGCACAGGCACAGGCCCGCGTGGTGCGGGCGCGCTACGCCTGGCTCCCAGCACAGCGCCCTAGCTTCCTGCCTGCCCCCGAGCGTGGCATCGCCTCCTGCACAGCCCCGAGCTGGGGGTTGGGGGGCTGCCGCACGGACCGCGGGCCGCACCCTCGGAGCTGTACCTTAGCACCCGGTCGGAGGCCGGGCTGGACTTGGACACGTCGCAGCTCTGGTGCTTTTCCTGGGCCTTTGCCAGCTTCTCCGCGGCAGCAATAGGGCATCCAGAGAGGCTGCAAGCACAGAAAGGCATCAGTGGTTTCCCAACGGCTCCACACACCGCCCCCGACTGAGCCACCGCCACCCCCCCACCCCCCCATCAGCACAACCACATCCCAGCAGGAACGGGGTGACCTCCCAAACTGCCTGGCGCTCCTGATGGTGGGAACGGGCGAGTGGGTATTCCCTCGCCCCCAGCAGACAGTGCTGCCCGCTGGTGTGCCTGTGTGAAGTGTACCTGAAGTTTTCTTACGACAGCCAGCCAGCCCAAGACACTCCAGAGAGTGCAAGCCAGTCCGTGCTAGACCCAGGCTGCCTTCGGGGACGGTCCCCCGAAGCACAGGAGGGAGCCCGGAGCTGCCCTCCCCCCGTCCTCAGACACCCTGTGTCTGGAGGAGGGGCTGCTGCGGGGCAGGCTGTGTCCAGTGGCCCAGGCAGGGCAGCTCTCTGGCTGGCACCAGAGACGGGAGGGCTGGGCCGACCCCTGAGCACCACTGGCCACAGGGCGTGCCCCTGAAGAGAGATGGGGGGACAGCAGGACAGTCCGAGGCCCCTGGAAGAGGCTCTGGAGCTGGATGCTCAGGGACCACCCAGACTTGCTCTTTTGTGCTGGAGCCTGTCCTTCCTGAGACCTCGGTGTCTGCTGCCGGTGTGACTGCACAGTCCACGAACCACAGGCACCGTGGACCTCCCTCTGTGCACGTGGGGTGTGTGAGTTCTGACGGAGGAGCTGGGCTGTAAACACAGCTTCGAGTCACACTCGGCACGACCCTTATCCCATTGCTGCCTCCTTCGCAGCACACGCCCAGGACACACTCCAAGGGCTGGGGGTGGCGGGGACGTGACCTGACTTGTAATTTAACACAAGTGGCCAAACTGGCCACTGGGAAGGGAGCTCCCAGCATTTAGACTCAGATGGACATTGGGCACGTGGAGCTGGACACGTGCAGGCATGCTGGGACAGAACCGCTCTGCCCACGGCCAAGGAGCACCTGATGGAAGGGCTGCAGCTCAGTGGGGGTGAGCACAAGGGAGGAAGGAGAACTGGACTTCACTTAGAGCCAAGCATGGCTGTGAGCAGGGCAGACAGCAGTGGGCCAGGAAGGCTGCTGCTGCTGCTGCCCTTCCCAGGCCAGGGTCCAGCAGAGCGGGCAGCCCCGCTCCGTCCTGGGTTCCGAGCCCTGCTCTGAGGAGTGTGACCCAGTCCCTCCTGACAGGCACCAGGAGCCTGGACTGTTTCTTCTAGTCGTGGCACGTGCTCACAGCAAGGGTGGCGCCTCCCGGGGGAACTGTTACCCGTCACAACAAGCAGGGCGAGACCATTAAAAAATCCCATCTGTGACGAGGGGTCTGAGCATCAAACTCCAAGCACAATGGGATCAAGTCTCCATCCTGTGGATGAGGGTGCGTCGGGGCGGGAAGAGAGGGGCTCCCGGGGCTCCCCTGCAGGAGGGCGCAGGGGCCGTGCTTACCTTCGGTGGGAGTTCCTGTTGCTATTTACATGCCCGCGCCCTGTGCAGCCCGGAGTAGGACACTTGAGAACATTCTCATGCATGGCAAGAACTTGACAGGGAGAGCAGAGAAAACACGTGGCATTAAAACACAGCAACGGTCCAGGACAAGAGGAACGCAGTCATTTTAACAGAGGCTCGTGTGCGACTGACGGGCCTGCAGACATGATGGGCATGGTCAGGGAAACACGTGGGGTGGGGAGAAGGCTCATCTGAGGGGCATGCAGAGCGGGGTGCACCGTGTGGGGCTGGAGGGCGGGAGGTGAGGACGTGCCCAGCGCGGCCCATCTGCCCCCCGCCCCACAAGCACGGAGCGCCTGATGGCCAGGCAGCAGCACGCAGACCAGACGGTTCCAACACACGCCTCTGCCTCAGACACGGTGTCATGAGGGCCCGGCGGCCATGGTGACAGGAACCCCAAACCTCATCTTTAATGAAATGAGTTAAATGGTGGCTTTCCACCAAGGATTGAGCACTTTACTCTTCTTTGAAGGAGTGAGCTGGAATAGTCAGTGCTGCACTGCTGGGCCGTGAGGCCAGCGAGGGGACACGGTGGCTCGCTGTGGTGCCCGGGAGCGGCCGGCGGGCAGGGGCACGCTCAGCTACTCGCCATGGCCACGGTCGGGCTGTGTGCACAGCCTGGCTCCTCAGTGGGAAGGCCACTGCTCTGGGCTGTGGGGAAGGCAGATGGGGTGAGAAGTGAGGGTGGGCAGTCAAGAGACGTGACCCATGTCGCTGGCCCAGCACACCAGGCTGCCCTCCCGGAGAACAGCCGGCAGGAACCTATGGGAGCGTCCCTCCGAGAGAGGTCTGCCTAATGCAGGTGCGCACGGAAGGCCCCTAAAACAGTCTGCCCAAGCGAGTTCCATGACTGCTGCCTACAAAGCTTCCTTCCAGAACAGTCTCCCTCGCCCTGTAGCGTGTGCGGCGCCCGTGCTGTGCCACACCGAAGCTTATTGCTTGAGGCCACTTCGCACGCTTCACTCCGGACAGCTCCTTAAACCTGGGTTTGCCTCTGCAGTTCTCAGCCGAGTCTGCAGTGACCGATGGGAGTGGCCTGCGCTGCTCCCTCAGGGGACCTGTCTTCCCGGGGACCTGGCCCGCTCCCTGGGTCTCTGCCGGCTCGGAGGAGGCAGCACCCACCTGCCCTCTCCCTGCCTCTGGGTCCTGCTCTGCCACACGGTCGCCCGCTGTCACTCACTCCTTCCTCTCCTCTCCGGACCATCCTGCTATGACGTCACCCCGTTTCCCAGGACACCGCTTCTCTCAAGTCAACACGTTTTCCTTTCGTGCTGACAGTTCTCAGTACAGTCTCCCCTGGAGATGCAAACAGCCTCATGCACGTCCGAGGCTCAGACCTCAACCTGCCTGCACCTGCGTCTCCTGCTGAGCGGCCACACAGGCCCCACTTGAGAGGGGACCATCTGGCTCTCCTCCTCGGCCACACCTCCCCTGGTCTTCACCGCCGTCCTCACGCCCTTCTCCTTTCCCACGCGTCCCCTTTGCACAACACTGTCCCCTCGGCCTCTCGCTACCTGCCGTTCGCCCTCTGCTCGTCTCCCTCTACGTTTCCACCCTGCGCTCCCTTGGGGCTCCTCTGCTCTCCGCTTTAAGCCTCCGTCCGGGCCGCTCCTCTCCAGTTCCTGCGAACACCGCCCAGGACAGACCCGGAGCGGCTGCGCATCTGACCTCTCCAGCCTCCGGACCTCCCGCCCGGCAGCCCTCAGGACCGTCAGCCGCACTCCCAGTTTCAGAAAACAAATCCAGGCGCTGTCTCCCTATTTCTCAACTCCCGACACCTATCACTGCTGTCACCACCTGATCGCGCTCCGAGGCACCAGCCCTTGCCTTCACCTCAGTGTCTGCCTCTCCCACGAGCTCTCTTCCGGCCCTGCCAGCCTGGCCCCGGGGATGCTTCCCCGGCCTGCCCAGCCTCCTATGCCTGCTGCCGCCTCCTCCGGCCGGGCTCCTGTGTGGACAGCTCGGCAGCGTTCAGAGGGTGTGTGGTGCTCTCTGTCACAGGCGGGCTGGCTGGCGGGACAGCAGTGCAGCCTGCAGGTCCCTGGGGAAGCCCTCACCCCGGTGTCTGGGGCGTGTCTGCAGCTGCTGCGGAGCCCCTGTCCCCAGAGGCCACGTGTGCCCTGTGGGCACACCCTGTCTCGGCCAGGTGGGGGTTCTGGAGGACAGAGCGGGGGTCTCGTTCAACGGGGCGGCCTCTGTTCCTCACACAACGTGTTGCAAACTGGGGCGACAGACTACTGTATGGAATCCACCTGGAGCGCGGCCGTTTACATCTCACGGTATTGTAAGGGTGAGGCGAGTCCGTGTTGGAGGGAATTAGCGGGCTCGCGCCAGAGCTGCTCCCACCGTGCCGGGCGCAGGTGTGACACGCGTGGCCTTCACGTGCGGCTGTCAGGACACGGCCCGGTTTCTGCTCCACTGAGACTTCCGGGAGAATATGGAGTCGGGAGGGTTGTCAGCCCTGAGAAGAAACCCATCTTCTGCTCGGAAGGTGAAAATGTGTGCCTTACAGAGAAGGGGCGTAGAGGCCTTTCTCTCACGGCTCGAGGGCGTCGTCCTAACGCTTCATTTTGCAGATGAGGAAAACCAAGGCCAGAGGGCACGTGGCGTGCTCAAGGTCGCAGGGCTGGTTGGGACGAGGCCGGATCAGACCAGGTCTCGGGATCCAGGTGGGTGTGGACCCAGATCTCGCTCAGGCATGTACCCGGGTGAGCGCACCTGCTCTGGCTGGGCTGAGGACTGAGGGTCTCCCACTCGCCAGGCCCTGTGCTGACTGGGCAGGAGGTGACGCGCGTGCGCCACGTTTTCCTCATCTGAAAAACCGGCTGGCACCGCCTGTGGGCTGCACGCTCTGAGGGGTCTGATGAGTGTGGGCTGCGTGCGCGGTGGCCCGGCTGGGGTAAGCTGCTGCGGCCACATGCTGTCTCCCTGCTCATGTAACACACGGGCAGCGCGGTCCCCGCTCCTGCTCTCGCCTGCTCACAGGGCACGTGCAGAACAGGCTTTATTATTTCCAGCAGCCGCCTGAAAACTGCGTCCCAAAGCTTCTAAAATATCTCCCCTGAACATGCCCCGCTAAGCCTGTCCTAAGCCTCAGCTCCTGGGAACTTCTCCGGGTTCTGCCAGATTGGCCTCATGTATCCCAAAGTCAGCCATTTAACGGGGCTATCCTCAGAAGTCCCTGTGAGCAGTCAGCTGGTCGTCTGGTCCCATCTCCAGCCAACTGGCCACTTTCCTCATAGAAACTGTGTCTCAGACAATGAGAAAGATCCTGAGACTCACAATCAGGGTCTTAGACTCAAAGGTCATTTCTCAAAATGTGCCGTTTCCCTGTGCAATCACTTCTAATTGTTTTTAGCCTGACCGGCGGGGCTCAGTGGTTCAGCGTCAACCTATGAACCAGGAGGTCAGGGTTCAATTCCCGGTCAGGGCACAGGCCCGGGCTGTGGGCTCCAGCCCCAGTGTGGGGTGTGCAGGAGGCAGTTGATCCATGATTCTCTCTCATCATTGATGTTTTTCTCTCTCTCTCCCTATCCCTTCCTCTCTGAGATCAATAAAAATATATTAAAAATAAAAATTGGAATACTTCATGTGCTGCAAGAATGATAAAAATGTGTACATTGGTTCAGTTCTAAAGAAAGCTTAGTTGTTTAAAAAAATTTATTGCATGTTCTCAGAACCTAACTGATTAAAATCAACGTGTGGGATCAAAACCACCTGCGTAAGCTCCTCACTTAAGACTTCACTGTGTGGAAATGGTGGGACAACTATGACATGAAACAGACTTTTGGAATAAAATGCAGTAAAATACAAATAGAAACACTGATGGACATTTACGCATAATGGGTCCAGATAAGGGCTTTCCTCAAGGCTCCCACGGCTTCAAGCTGGAAGGGATGTGGGACCATCTGCACTCAGCTCTGCGCTGGTGAGGAGGCTGCCTGAGGCTGTGGAGCAGGTCAGAGGGGGCTGCGGCCTGAGGCCAGGCCTGCCTGGGGCAGAGGAAGCCTGGTGCCGGCTCCAGCCTAGGCCAGTCCCGCAGGAAGGACACGAGGAAATGCTGCCCGCTGCTGGCCCCCGTGTGCACTTGCACGAGGGGCTGCCTGTCAGGACAGATGGAAATGACAGAGGCAAGAGAGATGACAGAGGGGCCGTCGGTGTGTGCGGGATCGGTGAGGCAGACTTACTTTCCGGAGGGACCCTATCTTTGTGCGGGCATCCGGACAGGCTGCGGTGATGCGGGTACAGCCCAGTTACGTGGCCAGTTCCATCGCACCCTGGGGTTGGACACTTGCTCTCTTTCTTTTCTGCTCTCGAGGGATCTAAAAGCGACAACAGGTGTCAAGAGAGTGAATCCTTTACCCACTGAAGACCATGTGATCACTTCACACTCTGAAGAGACCTTGATGAGTAAAGAGACAAAGCAGGTGGCAGGGAGACGGCCGTGGCATCGGGCTTTTGCGTAGGTATTGGCTTGGCGTGATTTCTGACCTTAAACAGTGTAATCACGAATCACAAAACACCTTCTCTCTGTGCTAAAGAAAACAAGACTGTCTCTGCTGCACTCTTGATTGTTTCCCGTGTGTTACATGATAAGCTCACAGAAACCCACGGAATGAGACAGTGACCTTCTCAGAGAACAGAGCCACACCATGGTGGTTGCGCAATGGCTGTGAAATTCCACTGTGGGTCCTGCCACCAGACACCCGCTGGCAGACGGCTTTCTCGTGGAGCGCCTGATTGAAGACAAGACGAGGGACAGGTCTGCTGGTGCTGAAATGCATGCTCTGCAGCACTGCGAGGCAGTACGCCAATTTAGAGATTTTCTAAAAGAAGCTGAACTCTCAGAAGGCACTGCAAGCAAATGACCCCGAGGTGGGACCCCGCCTGACGGGACGTGCACTCAGAGCTGTCCCAGTGCTGCCGCAGGCGCCGGGTGGCTCCTGCGTGCACGGCACTGAGGAAGCCCTGGGATGGGACCCGTGAACGCAGGTCAGCGGCTCTGCAGCTGCTGGGGAGGAGCCCGAGGCAGAAATGCAGCCATACTGCTCACGTTTACTTCTATGCCCAGATGGACCCAGTGCATAAACATGCAGAAAATAACCCGAGAAACAGTCTAAGATAAAGCTCAGACCAAACAACACCGTGTGCAAAACATTGTTTCTGAAACCAGGTGCGCAGATTATCGACAGACGGTGAGCACTATGGCTCGGTCCAGGGGTTCAGTGCTCTCACATTAACACTAGAGGCCCGGTACAGGAATTCGTGCACGGGTGGGTGCCTTGGCCTGGCTGGCCATCGGGGACAATCCGGGCTGTGTCACCCAATCCTGATCAGGGCCGATCGGGGCTGGCCAGCTGGCCGGGGGGAGGGACAGCGGGAGGTTGGCTATGGGAGCGCACTGACCACCAGGGGGCAGCTCCTGCATTGAGCATCTGCCCCCTGGTGGTCAGTGCGTGTCATAGCGACCGGCCGGTCATCCGGTCATAAAGGTTGCTTAGGCTTTTATATATATATATATAGATAGATTAGAGGCCCGGTGCATGAAATTCGTGCAAGAGTAGGCCTTCCTTCCCCCAGCTCCCGGCACCAGCTTCCCTTTGGCATCGGGACCCAGGCTTCTCTCTGGCCACTGGCAGGCACCCAGGACCCAGGCTTCCCTCACAGCCCCGGCTTCATCCGGAAGGTCGTCCGGTCTAATTAGCATATTACGCTTTTATTATTATAGATTTTACGAATCAAGTCAATCATGACTGTGAGAAACATGTTTTACTTTTGGTTAAGTATTCATTTTATATAAAGAAAAAAGCCTGGCTTAAAATTTTTAAAAGCCTTAAGGACTTTTCCTTAAACGAGTCCTTCCCGTGAAGGGAAATAGACAAAGGGCTCGCAGGGATGTCTAAACCCTTTGTTTCTGTAAGAGATCCTTTCCTTGTTGGCTAGTGCACTGCTCTGTGGAACGTGGCTCTCCCAGGCCTGCAATCTCTAAAACCAGCGCTG
The DNA here is from genome assembly GCA_026230045.1 of Corynorhinus townsendii. Classification (NCBI taxonomy): domain Eukaryota; kingdom Metazoa; phylum Chordata; class Mammalia; order Chiroptera; family Vespertilionidae; genus Corynorhinus; species Corynorhinus townsendii. The sequence goes on along the minus strand of JAPDVU010000007.1, from coordinate 169,965,017 downwards.
ATGCTGGCGCGTCCTAGAGAGGCTGTCTGCTGCTTCCTGACCTACTGGGGAGCGTAGTCTCTGGAGACAAATCTAAACACAGGCTATTGCGATGTCAACGTTGAGATGTCATGCTGGAGTGTCTCCTACATGCAACCCCGAAGCCTAGCATTTCACTGCCTTGAGAGTAATTTCACAGTAACCTCGGTATACATTAATTAACGTAAATACCAAAGCACACAGTAGCAGTTTCATAGGAAAATGTTGATTAAGGTCATAACATAGACACAAATGACTTTAAAGGACATAATGTAAATTTTAACTATTATTAATAATTAAGTGTCTCTTTTTCATCAGGACATGTAATATTTCCTAACAAAACATTCACAGATTTTGAAAGTATTCTGAAGTCAAGGTCAGGTGTGTGGACACAGTGTGGCTCAGACGGTCTCAGGTGCTGGAAGACACAGGGCATAATCTCCTCTCGATGTGTGAGCCGGGCTGGGCTGCCGCTCGCCCTCACCACTACCCCCCTTGCTTCCTTCTTTCTTGCAATCCCAACTCGTCTTGAAGGCAAACACTGGAGCAAACACAAAACAACCCAGCAAGCAAACAGACCAACAGTTCAGCCGCAACACCCACGAGACTCGTGCGCCGGGCTCAGCTTGTCCCCGACCTGCCCAGCGAGGCGTAGGAAGCAGATAAAGGCGTTTCAGGATGAGCCTCTTGTTTTAGCTCAAGGTGCTGGAAAGGTTACTGGTTTATCATTTACAACCTTTTGAGAAGATTGCGTATAAATGAGAACTTACGCATGTTCCCTTCATCTTTAATAAAACAGCGGAGGAGCCGAGAACAGACTGTGGATGCTCTGGCTGGAGGGCTGCCTGGCTGTGCTGGTGAGAAGCTACCTTTTCAAACAAGGACATTCATCTCCTCGCCCACGCTGGGTCCCTGCCTGGCCACATTAATCTGGCTCTGACAGAACTATGGCATCTTCACAAGGAGCTGGGGACGATGGGGAACACACTGACTGAGGAAGAAGATCTGGACAGCTGGGCAGAGGCAGGGTCCATGCCCTCCAGCTCGTCTGGAAAGTCCAAGTCCCCACCCTCCCCACTCCAGGGGAAGCATATCTCAGCTTTACTGTTCATGCCCACCCCATCCCCACAGATTTAGGGGAAGCAAGCCATTGGAATTCCATTTCTTACAAAGAACAAAAACCATACAAAGCAACTGTAACAAAACAAAATGAATCAATATCTACAGAAAACTTGGGGCTTAAAGGAGCCACGGAAACCAGAGGAGGGATGCCCAAGGTGCCCACGGCTTCCTGGCACTTGGCTGCGCCCTCCGTGCGGAGCCCACCACAGTCCACTCTGCAGACGTCTAGGTCAGAACCTAGCGAGTCAGCAAGCCCATGGCGGAGACACTATTTCTTCCTAAAAACGTTGAGATGATTCTCAAACATCTCACAATTCCTAACAGACTCCACTCTAGTCACAACGTCCATGCCTCCTGTCTTGGTCTTTACAGCCCCAAAGCCAGCCCGAGGCTCCGCTGCGGCCTGAGCACAACCCCTTCCTCACGTCCACACCTGCCAAGGCTCCGCCTGCACGGGCATGCCTGAGTGGACACCGGGCTCGATTCAGGTCAGGAGCTGCGTTCCTCTGGCTCAGGCCGTGCCCTGGGGGCCTGGTGTAGAGCTGCCCACGGGCTGCGGGCCACGTGCACATTGAGAGGAGAATACACACTATGCCACAGCAGGAAAAGCAGGTTTGTTATCCTTGGAAGTTTACACAGCAACTGATTTTCAAGCCAGATTCCTGAATCTCACCGTCAGACCCACGGGAGGGTCTCAGTGCTTCTGAGGCACAGAACAGCACACAGCACAGAGGGTCCTGTGTGGGGCTCGTCGGGAAGGACTTAAGGAATCACCGGTTTCATTCTGTAAGCGGCTTCCTGAGGTCTGAGCATCTAACTGAAATGGGTACAGTGCCCGAGTTCTGCGTGAGGCTCAGCGATCACCTGCCTCCCTCTGGAAGCAGACACAGCTGTTCTCGAATAGGAAGTCAATAGCTCAGGTTGGAATATGTATGTTAAACACAGTGACTAATATGTATGTAATTAAGCATAGAGATGTATGCAAATATGTGCTCATATACCTCATCAACAAAAACCCACTAACACGTCCTCACTGGGAGGCTCTGAGTGTTTATGACAAAATGACCCACAATCGTTTCCACGCTGAACAGGATCAGCGAGGGGAGCGATTCTATAAGGACACCGCTATTGATCTCAGCCTGGGACACACACGCCCTGCAGAGCCAATGGCTCTAGCCGCCAAGCACGTACGGTAATTAATGTGCAGTGCTTGCCCTTGTCTCACGCTATCGGTCATTCTGTTACTGTTCAGTTTCTCTCAGGGATGCTTGCTATGGGGGTGGTTCTACCAATAACTGCCATTCGATGGTAATTTTATAAACCGTGGTGTCACCTGCTGAATCCAGGTTCGAAGATGCACGCTCCACCCCGACTGGCTGTACAGACCCTTGCCACTCAGACTGTGGTTCGTGCATAAGACCTCAGCTCCTCATCCTGATAGTTTCTACCACGTGCGCGAAGACGTGCCTTTCCCACTGAAACGTCCTGCCACTCATCTGCTCTGCTAAGATGACACTGCGCTCGCTGTGCGCTTCTCAGACATTTTATGTGCTCTTCAGAACCATAACCACAACATGGAGCTCTGGCATCAGCCCTAAGAAACACGCATTGGAGACACCGTTTACTGTGATGCACACTCAGTTGTGACCACATGGACAGGTTTGCTCAGGCTCAGCTTTCACGGGGAACTTACGTAGGCAGAAAGATTACCTTTACCATAGTATGGCTTTTTGGCGTGGCTGTCGCTGGGTTTGGGCTTCCTCTCCTCCCCGGGCAGCTGTCGTGGCGACTGCTCCTCGTACGACCTCAGGCCGTCCCGCCGGCCAGCCTCCAGGGCCATCTTCTCCCGCATGGCCTTGGCCCGCTCCGTCTCCAAAGCGATGGCCTTCTCCAGGAGCGTCAGGTTGCCCTTGGTCATGTCGAACACCTCCTCGGACCTGTCGGAGGTGACGGAGGCCGTGTCGTCGTCTCTCTCGTGGTACCCGTCCTCCTTGGCGCAGCTGGAGAGAGTCCTCGACCTGGGGCTCAGCTGCTCCTCGAGCCTCATCAGGTTCATCATGTCCGAGTAGCTCCTGTCCGGCGTCCGGCCGGGGAAGTCGTCCTCCGGCCGGATGTGTGGGCGGCCGCCGAGGCTGGGCTGCGGGTTCCTGTCCTGCGGGCTGGTCTCGCTCAGCTTGCGGGCCAGGTCGAAGCACTGGTTGCGCAGGCACTCCAGGCTGCTCAGACACACCTCCTCGTCGCTCTCCTCCACCAGCTTCTCCCCCAGCCCGTTGTTCAGGGGCTTCCCCAGCATCACGTAGTTCATGTTCCGGCTGTCCTGCTGCTGCATGGTGTCTGCGTAGCTCCTGTCGTTCATGTTCTCCGCCAGCACCACCCCGTGTCCTTGTGCCAGCAGTTTGAGGGAGTCCACCGTTTCTCGAACAACATCGCTGTCTAAGTCTAGACTCAACTCGCCTTTCCGACCCAGGTTCTCATTTTTGTCGCTGTCGTCCTCCAGACTGTTGGAGGTGTTGCTGTTCATTTCGGACTCCGTGCGGGCCCGGTACGCTGCGTCCTCGGCAATCTTGCCGAGATTCAACAAGGACTTGGCCACCAGCTCATCATAGTTATCATACTCGTCATTGTTATTATCATCCTTTTCTGGGTCTTGCATTATTCGACTATTGTGACAATTCATTTGATGGTCTTCTGCAAAGAAAGTAAAAAAAAGGACAAAAAGAACAGAAAGGAAAAAAGTGGTGGCTAGAATGTGAGGTGTAGCGGCCAAAGCATGGACAGCAGGCTAACTGCAGTCCGCCCCACACCACCGGCCTGAGGTCCCGCTGCGTGTCGACGTGACGGAACAGACTGCTCGGCACGAGCCGCTCACCATACTAACATTCACTACTGCCTTCCTTCATTGGTCATACCATAAACAATTTAAAGCACTGATTTCTCACTGCTTCTAAACACTGAGAACGACTTTTCTCTACTGGTTTCATTTACCTGTAGCCCAATCAGATACGCAACAGCTATACCCGTCCTTACTGGGCGTGTGACAGTCACGGGCGTCCCTGGTGTCAGCTCACGGAGAGAGGTGCAGTGGCTGCTTCGAAGCGTTTGCTTCCAGAGTGCTCAGGTGGCACGAGGAAAGCCCGGTCCCGAGGACTCACACGGAGGGCACACCTACTCTGCACCCGGGCCAGAAGCACACGTTCGGGCTGAGTTAAGAGCGATCTGACTTTGGAGGTAACTTAGCAGAAGGCACAGTGAAGCAGCAGGAATGGCAGTTAGATTCAGAAACAAAGTCTGACTAACTGAGAATCCTGGACAAGAATCTCGGTGGGTGTGAGGACGTGGCAGCAGGAAGTCCACGGTGACCACGAGCCTGTGCCCAGCAGGACTAAGAGGAGCTAGTGCCGCGGAACCACATCCAGCACAGCCTCTGCCTGACATGCAGCCCAGGGACAGTCACCCTCATGGGCTCAGGAGAATGCGGGTGAGCAGGGAGAAATAACGTGTGACTAAGTGTCATATCCAGTCTCAAAAAGTATTTAGGAAACTGTTTTAGAAAAAAGACCGTGTTAAAAGCGACCTAAATGGCTATGTTCCACCTGGAGCACGTCCTGTCTGACACTGACAGGCCACCTGGATGCACCTCTCCAGCTGCGCAGCTGCTCAGTGCTCACCGCGGACACGGGCGACAGTTAAGGCTTCTCACCTGGGCCCCTCCCGCCCGGAGACGGGGTGTGGGAGCTGCACTGTCACACCTGTTCTTTGTTTCTATGATTAACAGCAGCGTGAGAAGATCGTGGGAAGCTCACTGAGTGAGCAGAAGGAAGGAGGGACGCCGGCCAGCGGGCACTCCTTATGTCCAGAGCAGGTCAGGCGCCCAGGGCGTCCTCCAGGCTTCCTGCCATCCCTCAGGAAGGCCTTTCTTTGGGAGCAGATTTGTGCTTCGACAAGTCAGTAACAGAAAACATCTCTCTAGCCCACACACTTAAACACCTAACACATCCATCTAAACATCAGCAAATCAAATTGCCGCATTAGTCATAGAGCATCACCAGCTGCCTGCCGCAACCGCGGTCCCTCTCCTGCTCATTCCTACCAGCATCTCCCCGAGGGTGGGGCATGTGCAGTCCCAACGGGCGGTCCCCAACCACAGATGCAGGAGAAGCCTCGTGAGCATGTCCACCTCACGTGGGCGTGTGTGTCCGCCTCAGTGGGCGTGTCCGCCTCAGTGCGCAGCACGCCCCTGGCCCAGGGCTCACGCGGTTAAGAACCGCAGGCAACCTGTTCTAGCGAAGTTCTGGGACATAGAGCTCGATTCCCTGTCAGTGTGCGCAGTGCACTCCGAGTTCACATTCACGGGCTTGACCAGAGGAGCGGCATCAGGATGCCGGGCGCAGGGCCGCCCCCGGTGGTAACTGGGGATCTTGTAGCCCATGCCAGCCACTGCCCTACGGAGAACGGCCACGAGCTGACGAGAGAACCCGTGCCACCCGGAAGCACCCGATCGCCTGGTCGGAGAGGACAGCGTCAGAGAAGGCTGACGATGCCCATGATGCTTCTCTCAGCGTGCTTGCGGGAAACACACCTGTCGCCCTAAAGAACTCGGAAGGAAGAAACCCATGGAGACCGTGAGAGAGAAGAGAGAACACCTGCGCCATGTCCTCCCTCTCCGACACCACAGGAAGGGCTGCGCGTGGAGCCTGGCCGCGATCCCACTGGACTCCTGACTCCCCGCCAGCCCCACTGTGAGCGTAGCTGGTGGATGCTCAGGCCACACCCCACGAGCAGCTGCAGCCCATCTGTCCTCCGAAGGGGGTGGTTTCTGCTGCTGTCTCTGGGCCTCCCAGCAGCTCCCCCTCTTCACAAGGCTGAGGACCATGTCCCCCCGTTGATGGTCAGAGACCTACTCCCCCCACCCACTCATAAGTCACCTTCCCCGGTGCACCGATGAATGGACTCGGTCCAGGAAAGAGAGCTGGGGGCCGACACCCACCGTCCCGCCCCACAGCAGGGCCTGCTCTGTGGTGTGGCGGAGGGAAGCTGCTGAGCACCCACGGGCCCCTCCGTGTGCCTGTGTGGGACCCTCGTCTCTCCTGCCCGGAGGAGAGGTGGGTGTCACCATCCCACCTCCTGTCTCAGGCAGCTCTATGGCTGTGAGGTCAAACCTCCCACATTCGGAGGCAGGAGGATTCTGCCTGATGGGGTCAAAAGGATGCATGAGAAATCATTACAAATATTTAAAGATATTAGCTTATTCATTTTAAACGTTAATTTTATAAGCTAAAGCACACATAGAAGAAAAGGCGACAGTTTTCACAAGGGACCTAAGCGGCATGGTAACTTGTAATGGAGAAACTGTGAGTTGTGTTTCTTTCTTAAACTCTATCCGTTAGGGTTCTGAATGAATGAGAAGTGCACGAATGCCATTTCATTTACGCACTAAGTTTTGAGGATCTGTGTACTGGATGTCCTGGTAGGTATCGAGATTTTCTAAACTTGGGGCCTTAAAAACAAAAAGGTCCTTATATCTTTACCCACAGAAACCAGCGGTTCCAAGTCCACATACTTGTGACAGACTGAGACGTGCCAACCAATCGTCTCTCTCTCTTTCACACACGCACACACATGCACGCGCGCGCGCACACACACACACACACACACACACATGCAGAGTTCAGAGAGTTTCTAATTTCCTGGACTGCCTTGAGCACCTCTGGCCCAGCAGAGGGACAGTCTGTGCCCAGTGGGGTCCTTCGGTTTACGGACGGCTTGCGTGTGTGGCTGCCCCACCGGGAGTGTCTGATTGGGTGGGAAGTCGGGGACCTGGTGCCCTGCTCTCCACTTGCAGTCACTGTTCAATCCTGTCACGCAGGAAGGAATCTCCTCTGTCTCCAAAGGCCCTTCCAAGCCACGACACCGCCTTTGGTAACCCAAGTCGGCCAGTCTTCAGGGTCTGGGAGTGTTTGTTCTCCCGTTCGACTCGCCTCTGTCAGCCTCCACCGAGCTCACCCGCCTAGCTCTGCCCTCCGGGAACCACAGCACGTCTTCCTGTGCGCGGTCCTCTTTCCTGCTGGGTTCTGTGCTGCTCCGGGCAAAGGGCGATGCTTATTTAGTGCCTGTCCCCAGGGAACGCGGAGCACTTGTGGGGCATAGGAAGTCACCCCGTTTTTGAGATGAGCTGTGATGATGCTCTGCATCCTTCACGTTAATGCAGCCTTAACGTATGTAATACATTTGCCGTGCAGACCACGGCCTCACAGGGAGCTGGAGCGTGTGCATGGAGGGCGGACGGGGCCACAGCCCCCACTAAAAGCTGCCTCATCGTTCTGAGCCGCTCACCTCTCCAGAGCACCGCCTGGAGGGCGACTTCCCTAAGCTTCGGAACAAGACAGGAGGGGACTGCAGGGCAAGGTCCCATCCCTGGTTTGGAAGCTGAAGTGAGGTCCTGGAGCGTCGGGACTTGCCCCAGATAAGGGTCCACGCAGCGCGGGAATACTCCCCTCGTCCCCGGGGTTTCAACCAAACGCTGACCAACTAGCATCTGGGAGTAAACTCCAAATTAACAAAACAAGGCGGAACACCTGGCAATTCCTTCACACAGACCTTAAAGACAACGGAAGAAGCCGCATGAGGCTTATTCTCCTACATCTTTGCTTTCTCCTTGTCACAGAGGAAAGATTCCCCCGTATTTGAAGCCTGCTCCTTGCATCCTGAGTGTACATGCCATTATAGTCTCAGCAAGCTTTCTGGCTTGTATCAAATGTCTGACGATCCATAAAACATCAGCTATAATTATATTTTGTGATTATACAAAATTAGTTTGCATGAAGGAAGTTTTTGTCACCCACTGATATCTAGAAATGTCTAACTCTGCCTTCGCTCAATTAGAGGTCACACAGCCACACACTTCACCACATCCACGTGCTAACCTCCCTAAAACCACGCCTTCATGGGTGTCGGGACAGATTAATTCTAAGATATAAAAAGTCATGATACTGTTTCTCCCAACTGTGCCCAGCCCCTCGCAGTGGGAACCCTGCACGCTAAGCACGCCATCTTGGCTCCCGCCCGGCTCTCGGACTCACTGGCTCCGCGCTGACTGCGCACAGGCTGGCGGCTGGTCCTGACTGCAGTCTGTCTGCACCTCACCGCCCCTTCCCCGGGGACGTGTCCCTGGAGCCTGGGAGGGTGAGCGCTAATCAACATGAAAACAACCCCGCGAGGGGGCGTGGGGAGCAGAGGCCACGGGGACCCTCGTCGCCTTCACCCTGTCACTGTCCGGCGGAAAGCCCGGCCTCACTACTGCACACCGTCAGAGCACGGGGTCACCTGGGCCAGGGCATCGCCCTTTAGAAAGAAACGTGCCCTGGAAATTTTGCAATTAAAAAAACAACAACTGTTTCTGTGAGGAGAAATTTATACAGGATGGATTTTGTCTTAAATTTGTTTCAAAGGGAGTTGACTTCCTGCAGAATGGCCCGTGAGCAGCTGGACTCATGTGCAGGACCGTCTCGTGGGTGGGCAGTGAGGACAGCCAGGCCCAGAGGGACAGGCTCTGTCCAGTGCTTCAGAGGATGGCAGCGGGGAAGGGGAGGGCCACAGGACACTGGGTAATGTACACGCCAGCGGAGGCCACACCACACATGACCCCGCTCAGCTTGCTGTGCCATGCCCAGCGCAACCCTGTCCTACTTTCAAAAGGTTCTCAGCATGAGTAGCCACACCTTCCCTGCACGGCCCCTCGGACGTAGCTCCTGGGGGCGCCACACATCCTAGGTCCCCACATCCCGAGAACAACGTGCAGAGGGAGGCAGTGAGCCTGTAGGACGGGGGCTTCCAGTTCCACCCACCGAGCACAGTGGTCACGTGCACGTCCTGCAGAGCCACCTGTCTGAGAGGGTCCCGCGCTTCAGCGGGAGAAGGGTGCCCATGTCTGCGCGTGCTTCAGAAACAGACAGCGTGGGGGGGTGGCACCAGGAAGTATGCTCGGCCTGCACAGCGGGCCGCCCTGTTCTTCCTCCTGGGTTCTCTCCTGTGAGCGCGTGCAGTGTGCCCTCCTAAAGCGCACACATGTGTACATATTATCTAAGGCGCACACGTGTGTACACACTAAGATGCACATGTGTGTACATACTATCTAAGACGCACACTTGTGTACATACTATCTAAGATGCACATGTGTGTACATACTATCTAAGGTGCACATGTGTGTACATACTAAGGCGCACACGTGTGTACATACTATCTAAGGCGCACACGTGTGTACACACTATCTAAGGTGCACACGTGTGTACATACTATCTAAGGCGCACACGTGTGTACATATTATCTAAGGCGCACACGTGTGTACATACTATCTAAGATGCACACGTGTGTACATTCTAAGACGCACACGTGTGTACATATTATCTAAGGCGCACACGTGTGTACACACTATCTAAGGTGCACATGTGTGTACATACTATCTAAGGTGCACAGTGTGTACATACTATCTAAGGCGCACACGTGTGTACATACTATCTAAGGTGCACACTTGTGTACATACTATCTAAGGCGCACACGTGTGTACATACTAAGGCGCACACGTGTATACATACTATCTAAGGCGCACACGTGTGTACATACTATCTAAGGCGCACACGTGTGTACATACTATCTAAGGTGCACACTTGTGTACATACTATCTAAGGCGCACATGTGTGTACATACTAAGGTGCACACGTGTGAACATACTATCTAAGGTGCACACGTGTGTACATACTATCTGAGGTGCTGTCTTTTTATCTAAGGTGGGCTGAGTATGAAAGTAAACCATAACTTACTAGGAATTACGTAGCCACTTAGTCAGTGTCTCTCAAATCACAAGAACCCAAAATCTGCTATTAGAAAAGTCTGTGACCCCTGAGTCGTAACTGTCTTACCTCCAGGATGCCCAGGAAGCTTCTGTCTAATAAACGCACACTCAGACCATTAAGATGTATTCTGAAAATAAAATTTTTCATGCAAAAAGCAGCCTATGATATGCCAGCTGGACAAGTGTCGCTGGATTAACTAAATGTGAACTTGGTGAAACCTGAGCGGAATCACTGAGACAGTCCCCCCTCTCGTTCGTAGGAGAGAAAGTGAGGACAAGAACCCGAGCTCTGCAGGGAGGAAAACCAGCACCCTGCAGCCAGCACTCCCGGAGCACAACCTCGGCCTCTGACCTCAGCGCCTGACGAGGCTCCGACAGAGACGCAGCTCCCACCGCTCCCTCCCGCAGCGCCCGCTGCTGCGCCCACTCAGACGGCATCGCCGGCAACACCGTGTTCAGGTGTGGCTGCAACGCTGGAGGGCCCTTGGGGTAAAAATAAATGCCCGCTTCCCGCGTTGTAACTGGCACCCTTCTATCACCCGTGGACTGCTAGTGTACTAAACTGCTGGTTTGTACACACTTGTTTTACTTCAAACAAACCTGTCAATCAACTCCACATGTCAACATGTCACTGGGGCGAAATGCCACATGGATGTGAGAAACGGCAGCCTGTTGGTAGAGAAAATGAGACGCGACCGCCACTCGGCCCTGTGGCCCCACCCGGATGCCGGTCCCTGCCAGAGGACCGCCTGCTGCGTGTGGACACGTGGGGGCCAGCCCCTCGCACGGTCGGTCCGGAGGCTCCGCCCCCACCAGGATGACTCCGCTTCTGGGCTGACCCAGGCTGCTGCCTGGCTGCGACTCGCCAAGGAAAAGCTCCGTGGCCTGGGAGGCCCAGGGGTGTGAGTGTGAACCAGGGAGCTGAGAGAGCGACCTCGAGGCCCAGATCCCTGGTCAGTACAGGCAAATGCCTGCTGTCTGCCCAGCGCGCAGGCAAGGACGAAGCACCCACGGAGGCCCCGCACGTCCCGCGCCGCGCATACCGGACACTGCTGCCGCCACAGAAGGTCCCACCTGCCGACGCAGTTCTGCGCTGAATGGAGCAGTTGGGTAAAAGAGCAACGTGGAAAGTGAGGCTATCAAAGCAGGAGATTGACAGACATCTGTCTTTCAAACCTTGTTTTACTGAGTGAGACGTCGCCAGGAGCGTGAGCGTGTAAAATGAGGGTTCTATCAACAAAGCGTCCAGGCCCCGTGGTCTGGGACCCTCCGGGAGATTGTGACCCCGGGGCTTAAGAAATAGCTGGAGTGCCCCCCCCCGGAATAGCCCCATGTGACCGTGGCTAACGCTGCTCCCCACAACAGAGAGGCCAGGAGAACCTGCCTCGGGAACCAGGTTCTGCAGTGAGTTCTTCAAGGGGCGGAGGGGCACCTTCCTTGAACTAGAAATCAAGCGAGACTTGGGGCCCCTGCAGAGCACCGGCAGCCACAGGGCCGTGAGGGTGGCCCATGGCCACTCCCGTGATCCGAGTGTTCCCGGGGGTGTGGGACTGTAGGAGCAGCATCTGCAAGGGAGTCCGCGATCACACTCGCCAAGGAGGCTGGGAGCGGGATTCTCACCACCGCAGCACGCGGTAACCTCGCCACACCTTCCACCACTGAGCCTCCCTTAAAGTTCATGTCACAGATTATTCTAGAAGAGCTTACCTGGAGATCAGGATGTGCAGCTTGAATTCTGAAACCAGGAACCCAGAAACTGATTATTTATCTCTGAACAGGCATTTGCTTTCTGGAACCTACACCCCAATAAGCTTCAGATGCCAGCCCCACACCTGCTGAGAGCTGGCCCCAGGGCTGACACGATGCCCAGGCAGCTGCCCGCTCGTGGTGCCGCCTCACCAGTCGTCAGGCCCACGTCCTGGTTCTCTAAAGAGAGTCATCACTTTTGATTTGCTATCCCACTTTTAAAGAGTAATGCTCCAAGTCAGAATAAAAAGCCCTACGGAGTCCCATTGTAAAGCCATTTCAATAATGCTGACTGCTCTTTCAAAATGCGTCTGTTTTGTACCTTAAGAGTAATTATTTAAAATACTGGAGGCCCGGTGCATGACATCTGGGCACTGGGGTTGGGGGTCCCTCAGCCCAGCCTTGCCCTCTTGTAGTCTGGGACCCCTTGGTGGACATCCCCGAGGGGTTCTTAGTGCTGCCGTGGAGGTGGGAGAGGCTCCCGCCACTGCCTGAGCTCGCCAGCCGTGAGCCCTGCTTCGGGCTGAGTGGCACTCCCCCTGTGGGAGCGCACTGACCACCAGGGGGCAGCTCCTGCATTGAGCATCTGCCCCCTGATGGTCAGTGTGCAGCATAGCGACCAGTCGTTCCGCTGTTCGGTCGATTTGCATATTGGGGTTTTATTATATAGGAATATATAATTTTATATAGGAATATATATTTTATTATATAGGAAGGCCCAGTCCAGCCGGCGTGGCTCAGTGGTTGACCTACAGGAGGTGACAGTTTGATTCCCTGTCAGGGCACATGCCCGGGTTGCAGGCTCGATCCCCAGTGGGGGTGAGCAGGAGGGAGCCGATCAATGATTCTCTCTCATCACTGATGTTTCTGTCTCTCTCCCTCTCCCTTCCTCTCTGAAATGAACAGAAATGTATTAAAAAAATAAAATATGACCCCAAATAAACTACAATTGCAAGTTTCATTCCAGCAGACGGAGAGCAGCACCTGAGACCTGGTGGGACCCTTGGTGCCATGATGCACATGCAACTCTCCCACACGGACCATCGCACACGGAAACCACAGCCCCAGCGTTAATGCCCCTGCAGCCCAACAGCATGAGAATACAAAGAGCACAGTCCACACCTTCGTCACAGGCCATGCCACTTACAATCATGAACCAGCCCCAGCAACTCATGATTTCACCCCAAACGACACGCATTTCAATCAGTGCCCAGAAGTAACTTGCCAAATTGGTCTACTCTCCAGCTGCCCATGTTTTACTGCAGCTACTGCTTCTACCCTTAGGTTGAGACTGCCCGTCGTCTCTTTAGTGACAGCAGGGCCTGGGTGCTGCCATCCACTGTGGGCTCTGTCACCCAATCAGGCGTCTCCACCCCATGCTCTGCATGGTCACAGGTGGAACCTTGATTCATGAAACGTGTGTGTGTGCGTGCACACGCAGGGCGGTCCGTACACCTCTGCAAACATGAGTGGCAAATCATCTTTAAGGGCTGTCAGCCACTGTCAGAAGCTGGACTGTTTCATGAAGCTCAGGTTTTCTGAAATAAACTGCTGTGACTCCAAAGGGTCAACAACCAACTCACGCCCTGATGTAGACGCCTGCTCGCGCCCTGGCTCACCCCGTCCGGGCCCTGAGCAACAACCACCCCGGCTCCGTTTCCTGAACAGCTTCGAGCCCAAGGAAGAAGCGGGAGGAAAACACCCTTCACTTTGGAAGATGTTTTGGCATTTCTCTGAGGCAAACTACAGCAAACGGAGAGCGCAGAGCCACCCTGAAGCACTGCCCCAGACACACACACTGCCCGGGGAAGTGGGCTCCCACAGTGCGTCCCCCACAGAGCTGGTGCCTCAGAGCAGAAACGCTTCTCTGCACGGGCTCAGATGACCACGGCGTACTCATTCCTGTCCCAACAGGACAGGCACTAAAGAAAGGCCCTGGCAGGCAGCGGACAGGCGAGATTGCCACCCCGCCGCAGCCCAGTGGTCCCACAGGCCCACCCAGGAGGCGTGGGACTAAGCACCCAGCAGCCCTATTTTAGCCAATAACAGCGCCTCTGGGTGGAGCATCTGAGCATCTGCCAAAGGAGTGACCAGGTTGGAACGTCCCTTTCTGGGTACAGAGCTGAGCTCATCGAAGGTCACACCAAGGGTCTCAGCAGCTTTGTGGCCACCAAGCTGCGTAAGGACTTGAGTGGAAGGGAATCTAACACCTGACACAGGTCAGAGGAACGCTTTACGACAGAAGTGAGATGGGCAAGTGGCCACTCTTCTTAGCACTGGCAGGAAAGACCTATTTATGGGGCCATCGCTAGCGTCACCCACACTAACACCAGGAATTCCTGCCGAGGAACCAGCCCAAGTCACTGCGGAGGAGCTGCTAGGGTGTACGGTTACCGTTTTCCTCCTCCTCGTCCTCCTCCTCGTCCTCGTCCTCCTCCTCGTCCTCCTCGTCCTCCCCGTCCTCATCATCCTCGTCCTCCAGCTCCTCCTCCAGCTCCTCCTCCTCCTCACGGTCCTCCTCCTCGTCCTCCCTCGGCTCGTCCTCGTCCTCCGAGTCCTCCTCCTCGTCCTCCTCCTTCTCGTCCGTGTCATCCGACCCGTCGCTCTCGTAGCGCTCGTCCACCGAGGAGCTGTCTGCCTTCACGGCAAACGGCCTTCTCTTGGGAGCAGGCTCTTGGGGCTGCTTATCTTGGGTTTTTCTTTTTTTAGCCAAGGGGCAGCCATACACACTGTTGGGGGAGGGGAGAGAGGGGGAGAAAGGGGGAGAGAGAGAGGGAGGGGAGGAGAGGAGACCTGGTTACTGTCTTTGAATAGCAGAGCTTCGGGAGTCCTCGATCAGGAGAGCAAAGCCTAGCACGAAAGCGTCGCACAGAGGCCGGGGTACAGGCACGCCCGTCTCATGCGTACGCCACAATCTCACAATCTGCTGGTGAGATTCTTACCAGGAAACCTGGCTCGGGTTTGTCTGGTTGCCATGAACATCAGGTCTGACCGCCCAGCCCCTCAGAACTACCACCCACACACCAGCCCGCGGTCCCTACGAACCAGGGGCTGCGCTCGGAGCACTTGCCCAACACCACCACCCTCTGGCAGCACCACTCCGATGGCGTCCACTTGAAAAGAAGAGTTAGCTCAGCACACTGTAAAGACATGTATTCGGGCTTGTATATTCTACGGACAGGATGCATCTCTAGACACAACGACCCCCACGCGCACGTCTCACTACGCAGAAGGCCGGCCCGCCCCAGCACTGCAGAGCTCGCTCGCTCGGCGTTGTCGGCAGTCACCACGAAGTCGGGCCGGAATTGGCCCAAACCTGGGTGAGACCTTTACAGCCGGGCTCACACCTCTCCTTGCACAAAGGCAGTTCCCCAAAGCTGTTGCTGGTTATGGCTTTCTTCCTGGACACCCTGCCTATCCTGGAGGAGCAGGGGACACAGAAAAGCCAGCGGGCTGTGGGCAGGCTCCATGGCCTAACCGGAGACGTGTGGCCTCCGCACTCAAGAGCTCAGGGAGAGGACCCTGGCCCCGAGCTGTGTGGACCTGGCAATGGTGAAATCTGCACTCGGCCACGCCCGTCCAGCACATGGTCTAGGTGCCTCCTCTGGGCGGGCTCTTAGCAGCACTGGAGACTCAGGCTCAGAGGCCCAAGACCCCCTCAGGCACCTGTGCCCGGGGACTCGGACGAGCCAGCACCACTGCTTTCGACCCACTGCTCACCGCTCCGCTGGCGCCCGCGTGCTGGCCGCATGGTGGGCACTCGGCAGACAGTTGTTGGATGAACGAACGACGTGGTAAATGTTATGCAAACAGGAACTCTGTCGTGAAAACGAGAGCAGCCAGTTCAGGGAGCCAGGGAGGCGACGCTGGGAACGGCTTTGAAGGAGACACACGATGTGTGGAGAAGAGGCTATTTCTCAGCATCTCAAGCAAAACAGAAGTGGCACTGACGTGAGCGTGAGAAGGGAGACGGTTTCAGGAACTCGACTGGAAGCAGCTCTGGAGACAGAGGGCGTGGAGGCGGGTGGCGTGGGGAGGGGCGTGGGGGCGGGAGTGAGGCAGGCCAGACCTGCGGATTGGCTGTGGGATGCGGACTTCCGTGCAGGAGACAGGGACTATTGGACGTCGCCATCGCACCTGCACGGAAGGGCAGCGTGGCCAGGTGCGTGGGGCAGCGGAGGTGCGAAGTGGAGACGGAGAGCAGAATGCAGGCCGTGCCACTGGCCTCTGAAATCCCAGAGGCACCTCTCTTACAGACATGACCACTTATCATGACCAGAGAAACTGAAGAAAACAGATACTGGTGTACAAGGCGTTTCTCCTATGGAAAAAACAGCTCGGAGATTTCTTTTATGCGACTGTACATGTTTTGGGGAGCATCGAGCTCAGAACCTCAGGAGACCATCAGCCCTGAAACACTGGCTCCTCACAGCCTGCTGCCCACCTGCGATGCTGACTTACCACCTGACCACCAGACACGTCTAAGTCACGCCAACCGTTCCTCTCACGGACGGGCTGGAGCGAGTGCCTTGTTCAGTGCGTCCACTCCGTGTCTGTCCTACTGGTGAGTCAGTAACTCTAACAGTGAGTCCGCCGTTTTGCTCCCCCTGGGCCTGCCCATGACTCCGTGGGTCCCAAGGGCTGTGGTCACCTCTCCATGGCTCGTATCCCTCGTCTCAGCTCATCAACACCTTGTCGGTGCGTCTCTTCTGCATCAAAGCTGCCTGCACCCAGGGTGGTTCGTTAGCACAGGCACAGGCCCACGCTTCACCCCATCGCCCAGGCTGCTGGGAAAGGGGGCCTCGCTGATTCCCTGCTCTCCAGCGATGCCATTCAGTGCCCTTCCTCCGCGAGGCGGAAGGACCCTTCTTCAGTGGCACGAATCCAGCTCGGAGCGGGGAGGTCAGCTGTAGTCTTTCCTCACCCACAGACACTACGCTGCCCCCACACGTCGAGATGGCCACGTGCTGCTCAGACCTCGCGTGGTGGGCTGCCAAGCCAAGGGCCGGGCATGAGCATGAAGACTGGCCTGTATTTCACCTGCGCTGGGTTCATCACTGGGTTCAATGCTCAACGGCTTGGAAGTAGCTGGTCTCCGACTTCGAGCCTCTGCCGCCCACAGCTCTGATGCTCAAGGCTCCTGTGTCCATCGTGTAAACTGTCAATCAAGCTGCACACACCTGGGTGTCCCTCTCGGATCCACTCCCACTGACTGCCAGCGCCTGGTCCTACTGTCCAAGTGGCACCCACACCCAAGCCCACAAGACAGGCTCCACTGTGTGCGCCCAACAGCACGTGGCTCAGAACCTGCTCAGATCTGCGTGCTTCCTGGGCTATGAGACCAGTGGGTCGGAACATGTGACAGCAAAGCCTTGGAAGACAATTTGGGAGCATGTGTGGGGAGTGTGGACCCTCCGAAACCCATGGTCTGTGAACATCCCGTCTGCCGAGGAGGGGCCGGTGACGGAAGGCGAGCGCGGCCCTGGAGAAGGGGGGTGTTGCCCAGTCTACCTGCAGGTGCTGTGACACACATTCACCCTGTGCGGCTGCCCACGCCCGTCTCTGCACCCTACACTCATGCCCACTCATGACTGCTGGCTGGGTCTCAAGTTCTGCTTTCTCCCTAAAGTCATGTCTGCTCAGGCTAGAATTCAGGGTCCTCTACCTTTAGAACCCTGTCCCATTCTCCAAGGAAGACATAACAATGGGCAATAAGCATACGAAAAACAATGTTTGTAAAGGTGCCCACAACCTTGGCAACAAACAAAACAAAACAAAACAAAACACTGTACCATTAGCTACTGAGCATCAGTTTTGTAAAGCACCTTATATTGTTGATCTTTTCATGTGCTCACTTGACCTCAATGAACTGTTCCCTCCTTGGCCCTAGGAACCCTGCCATAGAAGTAACCACTCGAAATCCCCACGTGCCCACAGGAGTGTTCAGCACCTCTTCCCGCTGATCGGTTTGTTTGCTGGTTAATCCTCACCCGAAGATATTTTTCCACCGATTTTTTTTTTTAGGAGAGTGGAAGAGAGAGGGAAAGAGAGAAGTATCCATGTGAGAGAAACACATTGATTAGCTGCCTCCTGCACATGCCCGACCAGGGCCCAGGCTGGGGAGGAGCCTGCAACCGAGATACACGCCCTTGACCGGAATCGAACCCAGGACTCTTCAGTCCGCAGGCCGACACTCCATCCACTGGGCCACACCAGCTAGGCTGGCTGACGTTTCTGACACTTTGGCACGGGCCACCCTGTCTTAGGTTCGGTTCTGTCAGCATCAGGCGTTCAACAGTGTGTGTGCTGTCTCCTTTCTGACTACACTTGCTCACTCTCTGCATTGCCACACAAGCACACTGAGCAGGCCATGAGAAAAGGACCCAACCGGCTATGTCTTGGCAGGGAGACGGGCAGGTTAAACGGCTATAAAACACAACCGTGCTAGGCCAGCTGCAAACCTCGAAGGCTCACAGGCTACCGGGCGGGCGTGCATCCGAGCCAGCTGCTGGGAGGCAGGGAGCAGATCACGTTCCAGAACAACAGGGCAGGCGCAAAGAGGGCCCTGGGAGCCACTCAGCCTCTTCACCCGGAAAACTGGTGAAGACACCGCGCCAGAGAGACTAAGCGACCCCACGAGGCCAGCACTACACTGCACCTCCCACCCACAGCAGGCGCCTCTGGTGCCCAGCGACAACAGCGGCAGAAACAAACACGGGCCAGGAAGTCACTTCCACTGAGGCCCCAGCTGTGCGCTGCGTCCCCACGGCTCCTGGGTCTGAAGCCTCGTGCTCCATCAGCTAAGGGACACGCCCAGAGAGAAGCGGTGGGAACACCATGCCGGTCACACCGACAAGAGCATCAGTTTCCACTTCCATTTCTGAGTGTTTGCGAGCTGACCACCCTCTCCCTCAGAGAGGCGCCAGGTCACCTTTCAAGCACAGCGCAGGCCATCTGTTCTGAACTTAGCCAGACAGAGAACTCGATGCTGGAGGCAGCAGCTGGGACTACATCACTAGCAAGAGATTGTTCCCCTTTGTACCTGCTGCAGGTGCTTAGTGCTGCAGTAACACTTAATACTACAGCAGCACTCAGTATCGCAGCAGCTGCTTAATACTGCAGTAACAACACTGCAGCGACACCTAGCACTGCAGTGACCACTTATTCCGCTAGCAACACCTAGCACTGCAGTGACTACTCATTCCTCTAGCAACACGGAGTACTGCAGTGACTACTCATTCCTCTAGCAACACGGAGTACTGCAGTGACTACTCATTCCTCTAGCAACACCTAGTACTGCAGTGACTACTCATTCCTCTAGCAACACGGAGTACTGCAGTGACTACTCATTCCTCCAGCAACACCTAGCACTGCAGTGACTACTCATTCCTCCAGTAACACCTAGCACTGCAGTGACTACTCATTCCTCTAGCAACACGGAGTACTGCAGTGACTACTCATTCCTCCAGCAACACCTAGCACTGCAGTGACTACTCATTCCTCTAGCAACACGGAGTACTGCAGTGACTACTCATTCCTCTAGCAACACCTAGCACTGCAGTGACTACTCATTCCTCCAGCAACACCTAGCACTGCAGTGACTACCCATTCCTATAGCAACACCTAGCACTGCAGTGACTACTCATTCCTCTAGCAACACGGAGTACTGCAGTGACTACTCATTCCTCTAGCAACACCTAGCACTGCAGTGACTACTCATTCCTCCAGCAACACCTAGCACTGCAGTGACTACCCATTCCTATAGCAACACCTAGCACTGCAGTGACTACTCATTCCTCTAGCAACACGGAGTACTGCAGTGACTACTCATTCCTCTAGCAACACGGAGTACTGCAGTGACTACTCATTCCTCTAGCAACACGGAGTACTGCAGTGACTACCCATTCCTCTAGCAACACCTAGCTCTGCAGTAACTACTCATTCCTCTAGCAACACCTAGCACTGCAGTGACTACTCATTCCTCTAGCAACACCTAGCACTGCAGTAACTACTCATTCCTCTAGCAACACCTAGCACTGCAGTGACTACTCATTCCTCTAGCAACACCTAGCACTGCAGTAACTACTCATTCCTCTAGCAACACCTAGCACTGCAGTGACTACTCATTCCTCTAGCAACACGGAGTACTGCAGTGACTACTCATTCCTCTAGCAACACCTAGCACTGCAGTGACTACTCATTCCTCCAGCAACACCTAGCACTGCAGTGACTACCCATTCCTATAGCAACACCTAGCACTGCAGTGACTACTCATTCCTCTAGCAACACGGAGTACTGCAGTGACTACTCATTCCTCTAGCAACACGGAGTACTGCAGTGACTACCCATTCCTCTAGCAACACCTAGCACTGCAGTAACTACTCATTCCTCTAGCAACACCTAGCACTGCAGTGACTACTCATTACTCTAGCAACACCTAGCACTGCAGTAACTACTCATTCCTCTAGCAACACCTAGCACTGCAGTGACTACTCATTCCTCTAGCAACACGGAGTACTGCAGTGACTACTCATTCCTCTAGCAACACGGAGTACTGCAGTGACTACCCATTCCTCTAGCAACACCTAGCACTGCAGTAACTACTCATTCCTCTAGCAACACCTAGCACTGCAGTGACTACTCATTCCTCTAGCAACACCTAGCACTGCAGTGACTACTCATTCCTCCAGCAACACCTAGCACTGCAGTGACTACTCATTCCTCTAGCAACACCTAGCACTGCAGTGACTACTCATTCCTCTAGCAACACCTAGCACTGCAGTGACTACTCATTCCTCTAGCAACACCTAGCACTGCAGTGACTACTCATTCCTCTAACAACACCTAGCACTGCAGTGACTACTCATTCCTCTAACAACACCTAGCACTGCAGTGACTACTCATTCCTCTAACAACACCTAGTACTGCAGTGACTACTCATTCCTCTAGCAACACGGAGTACTGCAGTGACTACTCATTCCTCTAGCAACACCTAGCACTGCAGTGACTACTCATTCCTCCAGCAACACCTAGCACTGCAGTGACTACTCATTCCTCTAGCAACACCTAGCACTGCAGTGACTACTCATTCCTCTAACAACACCTAGCACTGCAGTGACTACTCATTCCTCTAACAACACCTAGCACTGCAGTGACTACTCATTCCTCTAACAACACCTAGTACTGCAGTGACTACTCATTCCTCTAGCAACACGGAGTACTGCAGTGACTACTCATTCCTCTAGCAACACCTAGCACTGCAGTAACTACTCATTCCTCTAGCAACACCTAGCACTGCAGTGACTACTCATTCCTCTAGCAACACGGAGTACTGCAGTGACTACTCATTCCTCTAGCAACACCTAGCACTGCAGTAACTACTCATTCCTCTAGCAACACCTAGCACTGCAGTGACTACTCATTCCTCTAGCAACACGGAGTACTGCAGTGACTACCCATTCCTCTAGCAACACCTAGCACTGCAGTAACTACTCATTCCTCTAGCAACACCTAGCACTGCAGTGACTACTCATTCCTCTAGCAACACCTAGCACTGCAGTAACTACTCATTCCTCTAGCAACACCTAGCACTGCAGTGACTACTCATTCCTCTAGCAACACGGAGTACTGCAGTGACTACTCATTCCTCTAGCAACACGGAGTACTGCAGTGACTACCCATTCCTCTAGCAACACCTAGCACTGCAGTAACTACTCATTCCTCTAGCAACACCTAGCACTGCAGTGACTACTCATTCCTCCAGCAACACCTAGCACTGCAGTGACTACTCATTCCTCCAGCAACACCTAGCACTGCAGTGACTACTCATTCCTCTAGCAACACCTAGCACTGCAGTGACTACTCATTCCTCTAGCAACACCTAGCACTGCAGTGACTACTCATTCCTCTAACAACACCTAGCACTGCAGTGACTACCCATTCCTCCAGCAACACCTAGCACTGCAGTGACTACTCATTCCTCTAGCAACACCTAGCACTGCAGTGACTACTTATTCCTCTAGCAACACTTAGCACTGCAGTGACTACTCATTCCTCCAGCAACACCTAGCACTGCAGTGACTACCCATTCCTATAGCAACACCTAGCACTGCAGTGACTACTTATTCCTCTAGCAACATGGAGTACTGCAGTGACTACTCATTCCTCTAGCAACACGGAGTACTGCAGTGACTACTCATTCCTCTAGCAACACCTAGCACTGCAGTGACTACTCATACCTCTAGCAACACGGAGTACTGCAGTGACTACTCATTCCTCTAGCAACACCTAGTACTGCAGTGACTACTCATTCCTCTAACAACACCTGTCACTGCAGTGACTACTCATTCCTCTAGCAACACGGAGTACTGCAGTGACTACTTACTCCTCTAGCAACACCTGTCACTGCAGTGACTACTCATTCCTCTAGCAACACGGAGTACTGCAGTGACTACTCATTCCTGTAGCAACACCTAGCACTGCAGTGACTACTTACTCCTCTAGCAACACCTAGCACTGCAGTGACTACTTATTCCTCTAGCAACACCTAGTACTGCAGTGACTACTTACTCCTCTAGCAACACCTGTCACTGCAGTGACTACTCATTTCTCTAGCAACACGGAGTACTGCAGTGACTACTCATTCCTCTAGCAACACGGAGTACTGCAGTGACTACTCATTCCTCTAACAACACCTGTCACTGCAGTGACTACTCATTCCTCTAGCAACACGGAGTACTGCAGTGACTACTTACTCCTCTAGCAACACCTGTCACTGCAGTGACTACTCATTCCTCTAGCAACACGGAGTACTGCAGTGACTACTCATTCCTCTAGCAACACGGAGCACTGCAGTGACTACTTACTCCTCTAGCAACACCTAGCACTGCAGTGACTACTCATTCCTCTAACAACACCTAGCACTGCAGTGACTACCCATTCCTCCAGCAACACCTAGCACTGCAGTGACCACTTATTCCTCCAGCAACACCTAGTACTGCAGTAACTACTTATTCCTCTAGCAACACCTAATACTCTAGTAACAACACTGCAGCAACACTTAATATTGCAGCAATTACTTACTACTCTAGCAATGCCTAATATGGTAGTAACGACACTACCACACACGTAATACTGCAGTAACAACACCGCAGCGACACAATATTGTGGTAACAACAATGCAACACTTAATACTGCAATAATTACTTAGTACTCTAGCAACACCTAATACTGCAGTAATAACCCTGCAGCAATGCTTACTACTGTAGTAACGTTTAATGCTATATATAGTAATGCTTAATACAGCAGTAATACCATAAAGCTCCTGATGTTACACCAGTATTACTACTCTGAATTACAATAAATTAAGAAGTAAGAACTGAGAAGCAAGCTATATAAGAATTTGTGATTCTACCAGTTACATCTTGGCCCTGGGAGTAAGTACATAAGAAAACACATAAAAACAAAGTGATGAAAATTCCCTCCTCTTTCTCAAATATGGATGACACCCCTCTTCTTCAGATGCTCTAGGACAAGGTACTTTGTCTGTCTGTGGTTGGTAAGCAATTATTCAATTGTTAAATATTTAAAATGCTGGTAGTTGAAGGTTGGGATGTTTACACAATTAGCGTGCAAATGGAAGGGATGCATGAGCATTCCAACTCAAAGAAATGAGACCGTATATAAATATATGATGGGTGTGCACCACTTTAACGTTTTTTAAATTGATTTTAGAAAGAGAGGAAGGGAGGGGAGAGAGAAACAGGTTTATAACATAGAGACGTTTGTAAAACCCTAACTGATTTCCAGTTCTGTAAATTACAGTATCACCACTGGATGGATATTAGCTATGAAAATATTTAATGACATCAGAAAAGGCTCATGTTATAATGTTAAGTAAAAATGTAAGCAAATACAAACTTACATCTATAATATGAGACAAGTTAAGAAACAGCAAAAGTGCATAAAGACCAAAGAAAAACATCTAGTAGTGGTTACTGACGCTCTGGGCAAATGCCACAATGCTCGCGGTGGGCACGGTGACATACACAGCAGACACTAATAAAAAGCTGCCCTTTCCCGTTATTATTTCTTTTTATAATTTCCAGTCCGTATTTAAGAACATGGGAATTTATCTACCTTTCACCTTAAGCCACCTTTGCACCATACAGTATTTCTTTTAGCTTCTCTTGCTGATACAATACCTGGGAGAATTAGTAAACAAAAAGATGTAAAGCAAATTTTTTATTTGTTCATTTTCTGGAGTTTTTAAAAAACGGAAAAGCCCAGGATCCTTCTCCCTTCCCTGGATGAATGGCAGGCCAGCAGCCCCATGCCTGGAGTCTGGCCCATGAACGGCCCAGGGCCAGAGACAGGGACTCAGCACAGAGTCCCGTGTGGGAGGGGCTCTGAGAGTCCCAGCCCCGAATGCTCTGCCTGCACCACCCTTTGTTAGAAATCAATCAGGCTAATGTAAGAAGCTCTGTGACAGGAACCAGGCTCGCCCCAGGGAAAGTTCAATTCATTAGCACTCAGTGTGTGCGGCCGTATTGTGATAATCTGATCAGCACCCAGACGGGCTGGAGAAGGGGGCCTGGGCACGTGGCGGGGAGTGGGAAGCTGCAATGACTGACAACACAGTCCAGGGGCCCTGGTGTGCGAGCGGGTCTGTGCCCCTCGCAGGTACTGCTGATGAGGTTGCTGTCATTGTGGCAGAGATCATGAGAGAGCCGCGAGGAGGAGCCGGAAGCTTCCGCAGTCCCAGTCCAGGGACCGGCCTATCACTGTGTCCCACATATGGTCAGTTTGATAAAGCCGGCCAACCTGAGCTGCTGTCTTCTCTGAGTGACCCGACCCCGTGTCTGCATCCCATACCCTCTGCCCGCTTTGCAGGTTGGAGTCTCTCAGACCCAGTGCCAAGTAGCTGCTCCATCATTTACTTGCCGACCTGCCTGTGAACGGAGCACAAGCTACAGATGGGACCTGGCTCCGGGACCAGAGGTCCCCAGTTGGCAGTCTCTGCCTCCCTGCCCTCACAGCTCTCACTTCCTGCTGGGGTGGGAAGGTTGGACTGGGCAGCTCTCAGGATGGATAAATGGATGGCGTTGCCCATGCCGCCCCTCCCTGTCCTGTCTGGCTCTCAGGTCGGCTCTAGGGACCCCAGGCAGTCCAATCAGAAGCACAACAAGCCATCGGATTGGCTGAGGGGCGAACAGGTGATCTGAGCACATCACTG
Organism: Corynorhinus townsendii; assembly: GCA_026230045.1. Lineage (NCBI taxonomy): Eukaryota > Metazoa > Chordata > Mammalia > Chiroptera > Vespertilionidae > Corynorhinus > Corynorhinus townsendii. Next base: position 169,940,049 of record JAPDVU010000007.1, on the reverse strand, counting down.
ATCATAATGCGTTATCCATGAACAGGATTTCTTCCGAGACGCTCTCTCCTCCCTAGAGTTTTGGGAAATGCGCCCCTTGCACACGGAGCTCCGCTCTGGCGGTGTCAGATGCAGTACGAGGTGGTGTTCACAGACACAGAGTGGCTGCTATGCTACGGGGTGGGTCTTTCAAAAGCACGGAGTTAGACAGGTGAGCTCCATGCTGCCCCGAACAGGAGAGGAAACTTGTGCTCATCTTAACGACCCTCCGAGGCCGGGGAGTCCTCTTGGGTGAGCGGAGCCAACGCCCAGGTTTCCTTTATGCAGCTGCTCTGCCCACTGTTACCGTGTGCTCCTGGCCGTGGGCTTGTTCAGGCTCAGGACACACACTAGGCAGGGCCTGGCGGGACCGAGCGGCCCAGAGCCTCTGGACCTCACCTGTGTGTGACCCGAGCCCACGGTGGCTCTGGGGACCCCAATGTGGGCCCAGCACTGACCCCGCCCCACCAGCTGCCCCTCCTTTCCCCACAGAGAGCACCGCCGTGCTCCTAGGCATGTCCTTGTCGGTTTCATAAATCTCGTGTGAACAGGCTGCCAGGCTCCGCCCACACCTTCTTCAGCAGGTCTTGGCTGGGCCCAGATTTCGCCTTTCTAGAAAGTTCTAGGTGACGTTGGAGAAGCCCGGCCAACCTGAGCTGCTGTCTTCGGGGAAGCTGACCAGCCTCCGGCTCCAGGCTTGGGCTCGAGCCCCGGATGATCATGTCCGCGGGTCAGGCGGCTCTGCAACCCCGAGGGCCTGGCGGGCGTGCGGGAGCGCCAAGGACAGTGTCGCTGGCTTCTCAAAGCTCCTCGCTCTCCTGAGCGTCTAGAGCCGCGGTTCTCCGCCTTCCTGACGCCGCGGCCCTTTCACACGGCTCCTCGTGTGGTGGTGACCCATAACGTTATTCTCGCTGCTACCTCCTAACTGTAATTCAATCGTAACGTCAATATCTGTGTTTTCCGATGGTCTTAGGCCACCCTGCTAGCGGTTCTCAACCTGTGGGTCGCGACTGCTGCTATAGAGCCTAAGGCCATCAGAAAACACAGATACTGACGTTATGATTGAATTACAGTTAGGAGGTAGCCACGAGAATAACGTTATGGTGGGGTCACCACCACACAAGGAGCCGTGTGAAAGGGCCGCGGCTCTGGAAGGCTCCCTCCGGCCTCCTCTGGATGCTGGGGAGCAGCACTCAGGCAGTCTTTGCCAGGAAGAGGTGAGCACACGGAGCAGGGACTGCAAGACGGGGCCTGTGGCAGAGCAGAGCCGGGTGCGGCGCCCCGCCCCGCCCCTCGGTGCCCGGTCACGGGACCACGCTGCGGCTTCATCCCGCCGGAGGCAGGTTTCACTGATCACAGCTGGAAACATCTAATTTACACGGAGACTTTCCGAGATGGAAACACGACGGCAGTGTTCCCTTTCCAACCCTACTAACAGCAGGGAGAGGAGCGGGCGCTGGGTCCCCTCCGTGTGGGGTCTGATACTGGCAGCACCATGTCCTCCTCGGGACAGGCCAGAGGACCTGCTTTCCCAGGACCACGCGACCACCCTCTTCCCAGCGTGAGCGTGTGGGTAAGGACCGGATGCACGCCCTGCGACGCGGAGCGAAGGACTGCACGCAGGGCTGGTCGCCACGCAGGTCCCGACTGAAGCTGCCGGGCGCAGGCTGAACAGACTCCGGGTGTGCGGAGGCTCACACTTCCAGTCCCGTCCATCCTCCCACCATCCTCAGAGGACGGAGCCCACAGACGCGCCCAGCAGCCACTGACCAGGGCCTGCCTTCCCGTCCAAGGGAGTCAGAACCAGACCAGCAGAGACCCACACTTGAGGGAGGGCGGCTCGGTCAGGGCCAGCGGCTGTGGGTGCCTGGTGGCTGCTGTGCAGTCGCCCAGGGAGGCCCACTCCTCTGACCCTCACGGCTGCCTCAGGACCCCTCTGCCCACACATCAGACCTGAGCAGTGGCTGCCGTGTTCCTGCCGCAATCCCAGCACAGATGGCACAAGTCACAAATGCACCGTGCGTTTTCCGGTGGGTGAAACCCCAGACAATAGCTGTACGTACACCAACGAGTGCTGTGCGTTCTCTGGGTGTTTAAAAGGCATTTTTACACATTAGCTATCTGAAATACCTATGTTCCTTCGCTTTCAGTGTGGCCTTATTTGAAAAATACATTTAATTTTACCAAACGTTAAG